>CM034361.1:26098544-26168107 GCA_019925275.1 Mytilus edulis | reverse complement strand
AACTTTTTTGAACTAATTATACTGCTCTAATTATATTGAATTTATCCAACGCAATCATAGATTTGAACGTTGTTTTCAATTTAGACGTGAAAATATATATAAGGTAACACCTCCCGAAACGAAAGCTTATTTTTATAAGCTAGAGTTAGAGGAGGGGATAAGGTCTCTGCGGAATGCTAGGCGGTGTTGTCGTAGAAGTTAGAAATAAAAAGTACAGGTTCCAGCCCCGACGCCGGGGAGGAAGTTACGAATCAAATCTACTCTTATATCGTTAGGTTGATTTTCTAGGCACTTAATACATATTCTAACGCCTGGTAATTCTTAATCATAAGAAATCCGATGGACAAGGTATAATTTGCAGTTGTCACTACACATAGGCAGAGATATACATATATTAATTTACAGTGATTGTATGCTTCTAAAAATAGATTAGCATCCTGTAATTATACTGAAGAGATGAGTAGATGATCATTTTTGTACACTAAATGGAATACTTGGTGTATTGTATCAGAGATCCTTGTTTAATTCCTACGACAAGGTAACACCTCCCGAAACGAAAGCTTATTTTTATAAGCTAGAGTTAGAGGAGGGGATAAGGTCTCTGCGCAAAGCTAGGCGGTGTTGTCGTAGAAGTTAGAATAACAAGTACAGGTTCCAGCCCCGGCGCCGGGGAGAAAGTTACGAATCAAATCTACTCTAACATCGTTAGGTTGATTTTCTAGGCACTATATATAGATATAATTATTTTCTGTGACTGTATCTTACATTAATTTGTAGGATCCTTTACTATAGATAATTTAGCTGATCTGTAACAATAACATCTCCATGCCTTATATGTCATGTACTGTAGTACGCCGCTAGATTAAAACTGACGAGGAAGGGTAAAACACGGCCACTGAAAACTTTATTATAGAGCCTAGGTGGTCGTGTGGTCTAGCGGGACGGCTGCAGTGCAGGCGATTTGGTGTCAAGATATCACAGTAGCATGGGTTCGAATCCCGGCGAGGGAAAAACAAAAAATTTGCGAAAGCAAATCTACAGATCTATCATTGTTGGATTGATGTTTAGACGAGTTGTATATACATTATGTACACAGCCATGTATCACCATCATTGATGGCTTTCCGATGGATAAATCTGTTGTAGAGTTGTCACCGACTCAGACGTACTTATAGATGATATAATTATTTTCTGTGACTGTATCTTACATTAATTTGTAGAATCCTTTACTATAGATAATTTAGCTGATCTGTAACAATAACATCTCCATGCCTTATATATCATGTACTGTAGTACGCCGCTAGATTAAAACTGACGAGGAAGGGTAAAACACGGCCACTGAAAGCTTTATTATAGAGCCTAGGTGGTCGTGTGGTCTAGCGGGACGGCTGCAGTGCAGGCGATTTGGTGTCAAGATATCACAGTAACATGGGTTCGAATCCCGGCGAGGGAAAAACAAAAAATTTGCGAAAGCAAATCTACAGATCTATCATTGTTGGATTGATGTTTAGACGAGTTGTATATACATTATGTACACAGCCATGTATCACCATCATTGATGGCTTTCCGATGGATAAATCTGTTGTAGAGTTGTCACCGACCTAGGCGGACTTATAGATGATATAATTATTTTCTGTGACTGTATCTTACATTAATTTGTAGGATCCTTTACTATAGATAATTTAGCTGATCTGTAACAATAACATCTCCATGCCTTATATATCATGTACTGTAGTACGCCGCTAGATTAAAACTGACGAGGAAAGGTAACACACGGCCACTGAAAGCTTTATTATAGAGCCCAGGTGGTCGTGTAGTCTAGCGGGACGGCTGCAGTGCAGGCGATTTGGTGTCACGATATCACAGTAGGATGGGTTCGAATCCCGGCGAGGGAAGAAGAAAAAATTTGCGAAAGCAAATTTACAGATCTAACATTGATGGGTTGATGTTTAGACGAGTTAGATCTGTAAATTTGCTTTCGCAAATGTTTTGTTCTTCTCTCGCCGGGATTCGAACCCATGCACTGAGATATCGTGTCACCAAATCGCCTGAACTGTAACCGACGCGCTAGACCACACGACCCCCTCGGCTTCATAAAATGAAGCTTTCGGTGGCCGGGTGTTACCTTTCTACGTCAGTTTTAATCTAGCGTCGTACTACAGTACATGATATATAAGGCATGGAAATGTTATTGTTACAAATCAGCTAAATTATCTATAAAAATGTTTTTTGTAGGATCCCTTACTATAGATAATTTAGCTGATCTGTTATAAATAACATCTCCATGCATTATAAAGAATGTACTGTAACAATGTTAGATCATATACAACTCGTCTAAACATCAACCCAACAATGTTATATCTGTAAATATGCTATATATATGGAAGGATGAAATCGATTGAAATCGAACTGTTAACTCGTTACTTATTTTACTAATTATTATATGAATATGTATATCTGCACATGTGAAAAGTATTTTTACGCCTATATATATATACGACGCGCCAGACCGTACATGATGCCAAAGTGGTCGAGTGGTCTGGCGCGTCGGATACAGTGCAGGTAATTTTGTGTCACGATATGTCAGTAGCATGAGTTCGAATCCCGGCGAGGGAAGAACAAAAAATATGCGATAGCAAATTTACAGATCTAACTTTTTTGGGTTGATGTTTAGACGAGTTATATATATATCCTTACAAATATACATGCACACGTATAAAAATTGCGGTTTTTATCCAACGCAATTATAGGTTTGAACGTTGTTTTCAATTTAGACTTGCTTGGATATATGTGAGGTCAAGGTCGTCGCGTGGTCTAGCGCGTCGGATACAGTGAAGGCGATTTGGTGTCGCGATATCTCAGTAGCATGAGTTCGAATCCCGTCGAGGGAAGAACAAATTTACAGATCTAACATTGTTAGGCTGATGTTTAGACAAGTTTTTGTAAACTATGTAGACGGCGTTCAAACAGCACAAACGCTTTTAAGTCAAAGGGGAACGTCTCGCAGAATTCTTAAAAAATATAGCTAAACCAGAAAAAATCAACATTTCAAAAATGAACTTTTTGATAACAGCACCAACATGTGTTAATTTAATAAAAGATGTCTAAAAAATATTAATAAGAAAAAATTACTAGTTACCCAACAAGAAATATTAAATGCTATACAAAAACTTAAAAACGGAAAGTCACCTGATGAATCTTTTATTACAGCCGAACATAACAACTGCAAGTATGTCGGGATTAAGATAACTCACATATACCAAAAGATTTTCAATCAATTCTTTTAGGAAGGAAAGTAGCAAACAGCTTCAAAACAGGTACAATTATGCCAGTTTCAAAACGATTTCAAAGATCTAACCCAAGCTACAAAGTACAGAGGCATTACAGTAACATTTGCTCAGTGGATAGTTTATGAGTATGTTAAAAAAAAATGCAGGTCTTAAGAATAGCAAACAAACAAACCTACAACTTGACTTTACTGAAAGGCTCTGCGCCGCTGATATTATCAGAAGTATGCTTAAAAAATCCAAGGAATAGATATATATTATTTATAACAACACTGGACAATTAAAAAGCATTTGATTTGGTTAATAATCAAATCGTGCTAGACAAACTCTACTCACTACGAGTAGTTAATGAATATTGGGATTATCGAGTATTTGTAGGGTGTCATCTCAACTGTGAAATTGCAAAGAGATACACGTCTTTCGTTCATTTTTCATCAGAGGGTAAAACGGGGTGAATTAATATCTCACCTTTATAAAAAGAACATCAATGAACTACTTTCAGAATTACACGAAATAGGTTATAGGAATAAAATTGAGAATGGAATAGAGAAACATTTCAAAGAGACAACAAACCAACAAAGAGCAGGACACAGCAAAAAAACATCAATGGAGTTACACATAGCAAGAAAATCACGCACTTAGCGGCGGACTTCAGCGGGCCCTAAAACAACAATGTGCACTACTTCAGTGAAAAATGGACGTCATACTTAACTCCAAAACACATTAGGGAACTAGAATTAAATAGCATGCAAGCCTAACAAATGCCATATACACCGGATATAGTGGTTGGGGATAATATTTATTAATTTTTTACAAATAATTTAATGTGTTTTACAATGCACAAATACTTGTCATATGATTTAGTGACATTATCAAAGTGTTCCTAGACAGAAAGGAACTACAAAGAACAATGCCGTTGTTTTGAATTTTTTTCTAGAGTTCTGATCATAAAAAATGTCTCATGTTTCTAATAATTGTCCTATGGCTCACTAAGTTATACAGATTTCAAGACGATTAAGAAACACTTATTTGCCATTTTCCTTTGAAAGTGTTGAGTGTTAATTTTTGACTGTACTTTCCACAATATTTCTCATCAACTTTATCGTAAAAGGTTTGTTTTTATACTTTAAAAACCAGTAATTACTTGGCTGAAATTCGTCTATTAATTTGACTGGATAGCCTTAAGGTATAAAATATAAATAAATTTGTAAGTGAGTGAAACTTGCTCACACTGTTATGTTATATCTTTATTATTTGATTTCGATTGTTCGAATTAGACGTAAAATTTTCAGGCCAAACTTTTATAATATTTTTTCAGACATAACCAACAAACATGTACTGGTGTTATCCGATTCAATATGTAAACGTTTATCTGACATTTCTAACATTGACCTTCAAGCTTACAGTGGTGCTCATATTTCCACTATTAAGAAGAAACTGGATCAAGTTGAAATAAACTTGAATAACTATTCTTACTGTCTTATTCATGTTGGAACTAACGATGTAAGAGACTTTTCTGTAGATCGTATCATTGCTGATTTTAGAGAGTTATCTGTAAAATTTAAATCTTTGTCTCCGCATATCAAGCTTTATATATCTTCTATTTTACCAAGACCTGTAGATTTTGATTTAACTGGTTTTAAATGTGCTAATATTAATAGACAATTACTTTCTGTATGTTCTAAATATAACGTTATTTTTATAAAATCATATAAAAGGTTTCTTGTAATTATATAAGAGGGCGTCCTATTATGTCTCTTTTTGCCTTTAAGGACGGAGGGTTGCATCTTAACGAAGCTGGTCTATACGAGCTTCGCAGATGCTTTCAACATGTTATGAGTCATATATAATCTGTATTATCTACTTTTTGTTTTATGATAATCGTCTAAATTTTTGTTTGTATGCTTTGTATATTGTTAGGGGTTCATCGATGTTAATCTTATAAGGGAGCAATGTATCCCTTAGGATTTTGATCTTACAAAGGAGTGTACTATGCTTTGGGATCATAAGCGTACTTGAAGTTAGTGCACTAACAGGGGAGTCCGTCATATTCTCTGGGTGTGTCGTATAAAGGAAGTTTCTATTCCTTTTATATTCAACTGGAACTTACAAGGAAGTGTCTCATTCCTTGGGTTTCAATTCTTCTATTTGCGTGTGTGTACAATTTGTTTTTGTTAATCTTTTTTGGCGGGTTGTTTAGCGCATTTTGTTATTTCTTTTAGGCCCACTTTATTTAGATTATTCGTGTGTGTATCTTTTGTATTGTATTATATGTATCTTTTGTGTGTAAATTATACTTATTTACGTATCTTTTGTGTGTAAATTATACTTATTTATGTATCTTATATGTTAATACAAGCTGCCAAAATTAAACTATTACTGGTTTATATCTTCTTTATTTGAAAGCCCCCGTCATTGGTTTGTTTTTATAATTTAAAAATCAGTAATTACTTGGGTGAAATTCGTCTGTTGATTTGACGTGATAGCCTTAAGGTATAAAATATAAATAAATTTGTAAGTGAGTGAAACCTGCTCACACTGTTATGTTATATCTTTAATATTTGATTTCGATTGTTCGAATTAGACGTAAAATTTTCACCCACCCACCCAAACCCATTTTACAAAATTGAAGTTCACTATTTGAATGTGCAGTTGTGAAGTTTTCGCATTTTGTTATTTCTTTTAGGCCCGCTTTATTTAGATTATTCGTATGTGTTTCTTTTGTATTGTATTATATGTATCTTTAGTGTGTAAATTATACTTATTTATGTATCTTATATGTTAATTCAAGCTGCCGAAATTAAACTATTACTGGTTTATATCTTCTTTATTTGAAAGCCCCCGTAATTAGTCTTATAACACGGAAATATGTAACCAATTTCATTCAATAAGAATACAACTTATATCTGGGCGGGAACTCGACACAATGTCAGAAATCGTTGTAGCATGTTTTAATAATGGTTAATACTGTCAGTAACCGAGCTTTTGTTTCTAAGGACAGTTTTCCCAATGGTCAATGTTAAGTATTCATACAGAGTATTGGTAAAGAATTATTGCTCATTTTGTACAGATTGTTCATATTGATCCGTTTTAATTCATACAAAAAAGAAGATGTGGTATGATTGCCAATGACAAAACTCTCCACACAAGAGACCAAATGACACAGCAATTAACATATATGGGTCACCGTACGGCCTTCAACAATGAGCAAGCCCATATCACATAGTCAGCTATAAAAGGTCCCGAAATGACAAATGTTAAACCAGAGACGTGGTCTTTATTTGGTCAATTAAAATAAGATGTTTCTTTCATTTTATCAAAGAAAGAAATTCAATGTAAATTTAAAGGTACAACTATTTGAGTACTCGTTTTAATTATCTTTAGTTAATAATTGAGTCAACCTAATCGCAAACATTACAGACAAACAGATGATCAACAAACACAACGAAACACGATCTGAACCGCATGGTGTATGGAAGACAGGTAAATAGAAAATTGGCCTACCCTCTACTGAGTATGGGTAACATGAATTATATTCCCCACGTATCTGTCCTTCTTTTAAATCAACACTAGATCACACCCGCGAAATCGCGGGCATTTAGAGCTTGGTTGAAAGTATGTAAACTGTTGTCTTGAGAATTTTAGTAAAAGTGTTCATTTCGGGAGAATTCCAGAAAAGTTATCAAAATTCGTAGGTATTTGGAAACAGTTTAAGGACGTATTTAGGTGAAAGTTTGTGAAAATTAATAAATTAAAAATTAAAAATTGATACTCACTATAAGCCGGTAGAGCATCCATTAAGGACACAAATAAGCTAAAAATATTGATAGGTCAATGTATTCGAGATATTTGAGATTTAAAATATGGCGGGAAAAGGCTGATTCGGACTTTTACCTTATATTTGCATTGGTACTATTTGTGTCTCAAACCGAAAGAAAGAAAATAAAGAATCTTTTAAAATTTTGGTAAATGACCTTTCATGAGCTATTAAATCTTATATGAAAAATAAATGGGTGTTATGGGGCAAAATATTTTACATTGTATCGTATGGAAAAACACCAAGGAGTCCGAACATCTGAAACAAATTCCAAAACCTCACCTCTCCCTTGCTTCCAAAATCCGTTATTATTGTTTCTCAGATTCTGTATACTATGAACATACGTACAAATGTATACTATAAATAAAGTGTATATGCTATTAGATATCAATTTCAAGTCTAATGCGGCGTAAAGCAACCAACAATCAATCAATCAATTTCAAGTTTCTTCTCCTAGGCGATCACTGCTATATTGTTTATAACAGGAAGTTCTGTTTGACTTAAAAGCGAAATCGCGGGCACTTTAAGGTGGAACCCTACAGATATAGCAATGTTATTTTCACCATTGAATTTATCTTAAAATTGGCATACATATACTATGCAATGGCCTCTATAAAAATTTGAGTTCCAAAAAGTATGTCACTAGACTCGTTTCCATGGTAACGGCCACCAAAGTTGGAACCTCACGTTTATGCATTAATACATACATGATGTAGAAACTCTGGATTTTTTTCAACCTTTGAAAGTATTTTGAAAGGTTTGTTCTTCATTCATTACAAAATTATTATTAAAAATGTAAATAAAACACAAATAATGGCAGTTTCATTCATATTTTTTAATTTCGGCTCCATTTATATCAACACTGCTGCACACAAAAAAACACAGATTTTGTTAAAAATTTCTATTTTTCTTAAATTTAAAAAAAAATGGTCCATTGAATATTTTTTTAATTTGACATAAGATTGTCAATACAATGAGCTTTAAAAAAAAAATATGGGTCACCAGTTTATTTTTTGACCGAAAAACGTTTTTGTGACCCCTAACAACACAGCGATCAACAGCAGTTCTTTGTACATCTTTCAAAATCGATGTACAAAGTGTGACACATGTTGTCATATCCTTTGTTAAACTTACACAGAAAAATACAGTTCCACAAGACAATCAAATGAAAGCATTTTTTGTTTTTTGCTTGGTTGAAAGTATGTTAACTACTTTAGGATGATTTTTTGTAAAAGATTTTATGACTGGAGAACTTGAGAAATGATATCAAAAGTCGTAAAGGTACATGGAGGCAGGACAAGCCCTCTCTCTATTTTGCAAGGTCCGTCATCATTTTTTTTTCTGTTATATACCATTATTTTCGCGTTTCTGTATGTATATGTGTACTATGAATATGCGTATCTATATTATAAATATTAAAAATGTCTTTAATTTTCTATTCACTATTAATTCTAAGTTTTGTCTCAACGGCGATCACTACTATATTGTATAGAGAGTCTTTATATCGTATAGTAGTATATCAATCATAGTATAAACGCGAAATAATTGTCCTGTCCCCGTCCGAGTACTAATGAAAATTATGTGCAAGTTTAAACCGAGGTATAATAGTAGTGGTTCTCACGATCTAAAAACCACGATATGGACAACGCTCTGATTGGCTTAATTATTTTTCATTTTTGTTATCTATCATACGATTGGTTCTCAATGTTACAGAAGTCATGTCTGACTTAAAAGGCGGTTTGATGACGGAAACAATATTCGGAAGCCTTTATTTTCGTTTTCCTCCAAAATAACACAAACTGAATAGTAAAAAGAATGAATGACAAATGCATGGTACCTATAGGACAGAGAAGCATGATGATTAGTTTATTGTGGGAGGAAGAGAAGCGACACACAAAATGAGGTCTTCTCGTTTAATAGTATAGATTCATCTATGCTTAGATATCACTGTGATTACCGTAAGCAAAATAATTTTTGCTGTGGGGATGTAAAAAAAACCTGCAAAATTTGTTTATGTTTTTTTCTGTCTTGTATATAGATTTGATGAATTCAGCCCTTTTCAATTAGATTTTTAGCTCACCTGGCCCGAATGGCCAAGTGAGCTTTTCTCATCACTTTGAGTCCGGCGTCCGTCGTCGTTAACTTTTACAAAAATCTTCTTCTCAGAAACTACTGGGCCAAATTAAACTACACTTGGCCACAATCATCATTGGGGTATCTAGTTAAAAAAATGTGTCCGGTGACCAAGTCAACCAACCAAGATGGCCGCCATTGCTAAAATAGATCATAGGGGTAAAATGTAGATTTTGGCTTATACATTGTATCTCTGAAACCAAAGCATTTAGAGCAAATCTGACATGGGAGTAAAATTGTTTATCGGGTCAAGATCCATCTGCTGTGAAATTTTCAGATTAATCGGAGAACCCGTTGTTGGGTTGCTGCCCCTAAATTGGTAATTTTAAGGAAATTTGCCATTTTTTGTTATTATCTTGAATATGATTATAGATAGAGGTAAACTGTGAACAGCAATTATGTTCAGTAATGTTAGATCTACAAATAAGTCAACATGATCAAAATGTTCAATTGACCCCTTAAGGAGTTATTACCCTATGAAGTCAAATTTCAATAATTTTTCGTAAATTTTTGTAATCTTTTACAAAATTTTCTTCTCTGAAACTACAGAGTCAAATTTTACCAAACTTTTCCACAATCATCATTAGAGTGTGTAGTTAAAACATGTGTCCGTTGACCCAGCCAGCAAACTAATATGGCCGCCATGGCTAAAAATAGAACATAGGGGTAGAATATAGATTTTGGTTTATAACTCTGAAACCAAAGCATTTAAAGCAAATCTGACAGGGCTTAAATTGTTTATCAAGTCAAGATTTATCTGCCCTGAAATTTTCAGATGAATCGGACAACCTGTTGTTGGGTTGCTACCCCTTTATTGGTAATTTTAAGGAAATATTGCCGTTTTTGGTTATTATCTTGAATATTATTATAGATAGAGATAAACTGTAAACAGCAATAATGTTCAGCAAACTAAGATCTACAAATAAGTCAAATGACAAAAATGGTCAGTTGACCCATTCAGGAGTTATTGTCCTTTTTAATCAATTTTACCAATTTTTCTTAAATTTTTGTAATCTTTTACAAAAATCTTCTCCTTTGAAACTACGTTTTTGGTTCTAATCTTGAATATTATTATAGATAGAGATAAACTGTAAACAGCAAGAATGTTCAGCAAACTAAGATCTACAAATAAGGCAAATGCCAAAAATGGTCAGTGGATCCCTTCAGGAGTTATTGCCCTTTTTAATCAATTTTAGCAATTTTTCTTAAATTTTTGTAATCTTTTACAAAAATCTTCTCCTCTGAAACTACGTTTTTGGTTCTAATCTTGAATATTATTATAGATAGAGATAAACTGTAAACAGCAAGAATGTTCAGCAAACTAAGATCTACAAATAAGGCAAATGCCAAAAATGGTCAGTGGATCCCTTCAGGAGTTATTGCCCTTTTTAATCAATTTTAGCAATTTTTCTTAAATTTTTGTAATCTTTTACAAAAATCTTCTCCTTTGAAACTACGTTTTTGGTTCTAATCTTGAATATTATTATAGATAGAGATAAACTGTAAACAGCAAGAATGTTCAGCAAACTAAGATCTACTAAGACAAAATGTAACCAGACGTGTCCACATCTTATATCTAATACTACTATTAATTATGTCAGTAAATACAGGTGAGCGCACAGGCTCTTGAGAGCCTCTAGTTATATGTCCTTACGTTGTTTTGAAAAACCACAATCCCAGGCTAGGGGAAAGCTGACGCCGTCAGATCAGTCCAATTCTGCTACTCACTACATATGCCTATCTCAAGTAAGGAACCTGTAATTCAGTGGTTGTCGATTGTTGCTATATAACATATATGCTTTTCGTTCATTATTTGGCACATATATTCGGCTTTTGTTTTCTTTTTAAATTATTTCATGTCAATGCGGAACCTTTATATCTGAATATGCAGTTGGTATTTTGTTCATGGTTAAAGTTCGTACTGTGACCTATATATATATATAATAGTTTATTAAATTCTATGTCATTTGATATCTAGCTATATAGTGAAGAGTTGTCTCACTGGCAATCATACAAAACCTCTTTATTCCTATATAGAGCGTTTTTCTTGTGATTTACAGTAAGACAAATTGATTTTAATGTACCATGTGTTTTTAGTTTACAGTTGTCGTCATACTTGAATGGAACATTTACACTTTATGAAGAGAAGGAAATGTGGTATGATTGCCAATTAGACAAACATTTATTTAAAAGTTTAAATGAATGGGCGATAAACATGGATTTAATTTTCCGGAAAAACTTGTTTTATGTACCTATTTAGAAACGTTTTAAATTCTCTTTTCTTTTGTGTATCCGAAAAAAGGCAACACTAAATTTAGCTGAACAAAAGTATATATGAATAGAATAAATTTCCAGTGGCTGCATTACATGTTTTAATATCACTTAAAAGCAAAACACTCAAATTTGCATTGAACAAGGCATACCAATTCATCAAATAATTTGTTTAATAGTTGAGGCTTCTTCGTGTTTAAAATTAACTTTTTTCTTAATAAACGTAATCCGTGTAGGCTTAATATTTAACGTTTTGCAATTTGTACATTGCGAATGGACAATCTGTCATCCTATCTTAATTTATCGTAACTGTATCGCATGATATGCCATTGGTCGATTTTATCAATATTAAACTTCACAGCTGGATGGGGATGATGAAACCTTGATCTTATATTCGGTACTCGCATCTGACATCAAGGAACCTACGCCGTCTGTACAAGTATTGAGAGATTTATATTCATGTAAGTTCCTATGTTTAGTCATGGATTGATATGGATTTAAAAAACCTGAATCCTTCGTTTGATCTCCTGACTTTGATGCACAACATTTATTAGTTTCATAAATTGAAAAATATTCATGACTTTTAATTTCTGCAGGATTTACGATTGGTTGATACGGATTAAGATACGGATTAAGATAGCTAGACCTTCTCCCTTCCATGTCGGAACCTATTGAATTAGATTGATAATCACTTGAAATACTGGTAGTTGGGTGATGATCATTTGAATTTGTTGAAGATTCTGACTTATTACCTATTGAGTTGTTTGAACATTTATCAGCAGGATGATACGGCGTAAGGTAATCGTTGCTATCAGGCTGACAATAACTTTCAATTGTTTCAGAAACTGAACTCACGCTATCCATGACATTTTGAATGTTTTCTATCATATTTGATTCATTTATTTCATCATATACCCCTTCAACTTCATGTAGTTGAATATCTGGTAGTGAATTGTGCGGTACATTTCTTTCTCTTCTATTTTCAGCCCGATACCTCCTAAAATTGCTATAAATCTGTTTATGCCAACGCTGACACGTGATACATAGTATTACAAAGATCACAAACACAACGGCACAAATTGAATAGATAATAACTTCTCTGTTATTTAAGCCTGAAAGTAATCACAATCACTGTAGTGACCAAAATTAGTTAAAATTCAGCATAAATAGTTAAATGAGAAAGTTGTAAACGAAACTGTCTTAACACTGGTAAAGAATTGTTTTGATGCTCTTCAATTTCGTTCATAATTTTGTCTTCCGACTTTACGATTTGAGGGTCACCGATGAGTATGGTGTAGACGTAACGCGCATTTTGCGGTTATAAATCTAGTATCTAACATCTTCAATGAAATCTCTTTGTTTTTGCTATGGCGTTGTTAGTTTAAATTCAACTAATGAGTTTGAATGTCCTTTTGATATCTGTCGCCTCTCTTTGAGGTTTAGCATTGTTATTTGATGAAAGATATGTAAAAGTATTTGAACGATACTTAAATTAGACCGCTCTGACACATCCCAAAATAGTTATATAATTCTGAGAACATAATGTTGTTTAATTAGAAACCGGGCTGAAGTACGTTCACTTAGAATGAAAATAGCGTTTTTGACTAATGAATGTATAAATTTTGATAGTTTTGCATAAGACTAAATTGGCCTCGATTATAGACCAACACGATTGTAATAAAGATGCAAATTTCTCCATATACATCTATAAACACAAAATATACTTGGATCAAATTCCAATGATGTTCAATGATATTCGGAAGGAAATATACCTTTGAACTGTATTTAACAGGAAAACAAAAATGGGAAAAAACAATAAACTCTACAATAACAAACTTTAAAATGCTTAAATTGTTATAAAAAAATAGTCATTCGGATATTTTTAGAATAAATTGCACATTTTAGAAAGTAAACATAGGTGTTAATGTATATCATAAATTATTCCATTTTATAATGAAATAAATGTCGATACTGCTGCTAGTGGGCTGTTAATTCCGAGGAGATTATCAGTTCAGTAGTCAATGCTTCATGTTGAACACCAACTTCAATAATGTTTATAGTATAAATCTTAAATTCTCCGTTGATAAATTTAGAAGTGTTTAAAAAAATTAATGTTCTAGCTCCATTAGTTCAAACTGATTAACCTGGTAAAGGTTATCACGAAAACCTGAACAAAAAGCGCTTTCATATCATTAACGTAAATATATATAAAAATTAATGCTGAGATTTTACTGATTCTTAAACTTATTTGCTTACATCAATGCCATGTGCATGTGCATGTGAAATAAACGTGTAAAGGGAGGTGGCAACTGTACAGAGAGGAAAAGGATTTGTCAACTTGTTTTATAACATCGTCTTTGCTAATAATTATCATATTATAGTCGCGTTTCGGAAATCGTAAGACTTTTATGATTTGTTTTCTATCCTGCGCAGTATCGCCTATTCAGAAAGAGCCAATACATATCAAATCTGCTAGTTGGCCCATTTTATAAACATGCTATATAACTTTGATTATATATATTATAGTATTAATGAATGGGTGTTTTTATAATGGCCCTGTTATATGTCCAAGGTCTGTAATAATGGTCGAGGAAGTCTGTAATGGCCCGAGGCAACGCCGGGGGCTATTACAGACATCCGAGGCCATTATTACTGACCGAGGACATGTAACAGGGCCATTATAAAAACAACCATTTTTTAATACATTATTAACCAACTGAACAAAAGTGTATGTGTTGCTGCTAACTCGATGTACTGTCTTACTCTTTTAATGACAGTTTAGTTTGAACAAAATAATTTGTGCTTCACCAAATATAAAGCTTTACATATACCAAATATCCAAAATATTAAGTTGAAAGAGATATGTGTTAAAAACAGGATGAACAGTGATCCCTTTATATGGTTCTTTAATGTTGGTTGCTGGTTACTAAATTAAATAAAATACAAAAAGGTATATTATACTCTTTACAACTTAGTTTTATTAACTTTATTAAAAACCCTAACAGGGCTTAATACAGACAAACTGGGCATTAATACAGGGCCATTACAGAAAAACAGGGCCATTACAGAAAAAACAGGGCCATTACAGAAAAACAGGGCCATTACAGAAAAAACAGATCCATTACAGAAAAACAGGGCCATTACAGAAAAAAACAGGGCCATTACAGAAAAACAGGGCCATTGCAGAAAATATGTAATTTTTAATAAACAGTCACTTTTGGCAATAATGCACTTAGTTGGTTAATAAAACATTATTAGTACAGGTTTTGTTTCTAAATTACATAAAAAGATGGTTTAACTAACTTTTTGATATGGTTTTAAGTATATTATTTTGATAATTTAATTCTGGTAATTTTGTAATCTAATAAAGGTCCCGTTGAGTATTATTTAAGTGTTTCCTTTACCTAGATTGTGTGGTTTGGGATTTTGTGCTGAAGTAGATGTTTCTTTCAGCTTCACTGTTAGATCTGAAATGATTTTTATTCAATTACAATATAAACTACAAGGTCCATTAATGCATTTACATCATTTAAAAACCCAATTCAGTGTAAATGTTTGCACCTGTCCTCTAAGTCAGGAATCTGATGTACAGTGGTTGTCCTGTTTGTGTAGTTCAAACGTGTTTCTCGTTTTTTCGTTTTTATATAAATTAGACCGTTGTTTTCCCCGTTTGAATGGTTTTACACTAGTTATGTTTTGGAGCCCTGTATAGCTTGCTGTTCGATGTGAGCCAAGGCTCCATGTTGGAGGCCGTAATTTGACCTATAGTGGTTTACCTTTTATAAATTGTAACTTGGATGGAAGGTTGTTTGATTGGCACTTATACCACTTCTTCCTACATCTATATAGTATATGTTTATAGATTATTTGAATAAACTAAATATACCTATTTTCCCATAAAGTCTTATTACAAAGAATACATACAAAAGAAACTGGAGCATTTATTCCAAAATAATAAAAGATAATACGAAACATGATTACAGTTTCAAAGCTTTGGATAACAGGTTCGGGTTTCCAATTTGGATTGATGGTTATTTGCGTATTGCAATTTCTTTCTTATTTGAATAAGTAATCTTTCCATACAGTATGTATATGTAAATGATTACAGGCTTAGAAGCTGTTGAAATTGAGGAAAACGAAATTATTTTACTTCGTTGTTAAAGATTTACATGTACCTGTAACTTTTTGTGTGAACTTTTCTTGAGTGTTGATACATCCAATGATGTTATGACACCTTTAAAATACGAAATCGCAATATATTTCTTCCGTTCAAGTTAAAGAAATACAAATTTCCAAAGTTGATAGTCAGTTTATCTTCATGGATTTTTTTTTTCGTAGAATACAGTATGTAAATCATTAAATGGTTTGGTTTTGACTAATACGCAATAAGCTCTTAAATGAAAAAGTTTTTTAAAAAATCTGGTAATCGGTACAAAAAAGTACAAAACTTTTAATGGAAACTTATCCCGAAAGTTGTTCATGAAAAAACAAAAATAATTTTATTATTATGACATGGATCTGGTTTCTTACTTCCTAAATTTGTTTGGTAAAAATACAAATACACGGTGGGTATGGTTGTTCTGCGAGAGAACGTTCTGTGCTGGTGATTCGGTTCTGACGGGTGCTGGTGATCGATGAAAAAATGTAAACAAAGACGAAAATGATGATTTTTGACGTTTTCACTCATAAAAAATGGAAGAAAACAGTTGAGATTTTTCAATTTTGTTTCTTATGGGTTCATATGTAAACCATTTAAAAGTTGACCCTCTAAACTGTTTCAGTAAGCGTAACACAAAAATGCTCATTTTCAGAAAATCTAGAACTGAAAAAATAAAACAAAAATACTCATAGAGTCCGCTTTCTATACCGCAATCCACACGACAAAACTATTTTGTGAAAAAACATTGCAATTTATTAAAATTTAGCATTTTCTCAATTTATTCATGTCCTGATACTGTGCTGGTGGGTCCTGTCATTGTGCTGGTGGGTCCTGATACGGTGCTGGTGATTTTGGATAAGAAGTTGGTCATATTTGAAACAAATGTTACAAAATCAATCAAATTGGGCAGATAATTGTTGTCAATAGGATCTATGACTGCTATTTTAGCTCTTGTGCATCCATTGGCTGTTTAATATGTGTTTTCAAATGATCGTAACTTGTATAACATAATTACATAAAAGGGCAACATCTTTCGTCCAATATCAGGTAACAATATATAATATCTAAAATAAGAATAGTTTTATTAAGATATTAAATGCCCCTTACATTGATGCTTCAACAATGATCAAAGCCCATGCCGCATAGACATGTTCGTTAGCGCTCCGCATACCTCTCCCCACTTCCACCCAACCAATCCTCCTCATTTCCTCCTTCATTGTTACAGTGGTGTACCAGCATAACAATTTATCACATAAAATAATAACACAAAGACACACATTATTGAACAACGAATGCTCGCAGGTACTGAAAGCTAGTAGTTCAAAGGGTCCGCATTTTCAACTAATAGATAAACCATGTTCTCATATACAAAAATCCCAATCGTATCGATTAAAAAAGTCTCAAAACTTAAGTTCACATTTTAATGTTTGATATTAAGCAGAACTTTAAAAGTGTGCAGTGAATCTTGTGCTCACAACAGTTATTGTCATAATTATGTTTACATAAGACTTAAGAAGGAATTAAGAAGGTACCAAGAAATATTTTACAGTTCAATTTAATGATCATGAATGGAAGGAAATGGTACAAAAAGAAATTGATAGTATTTTTTGGCGAAAGAATTAAACGCTTCTTTGCATTATAAAGTACAGCTCTTCTATAAAAGCATGCAAAAAAAAACTTTGATTGACTTGCTTGCTATGTTTGCTTGGAAGTTTTCAAACAATAGGTAGGCGGAGTTTCAATACATACTGGGATTTGATTGGACAAATACAAACTGACAGGAATTGAAGTTAATGTGTATTGTACAAACAAGTTTTAGTATATAGTAAACAGACTACTTACGTGTCGTTTACAAACATCCAAACAATCATAGCACGCAATTTGATCAATGGTTTGCTTTGCATATATTTATAGAAGAGCTGTAAATTCTAAAAAAAAAAGTTCTTGTTGTCGTAGATGGTTAAATCCTCAACAAAATCTCAATAACTTTGTTGGGACGAATAAAGGTTTTAAATCAAATTTCCGTGGACTTTTTAGCTTCCACCCTGACGAGGCATGTTAGCTGTTCGTATGCTGTTGCACCTGACGCACGGAAACTTTCACATTTCCATCTTCTTTTCTGAAATATTTTACCCAGCTCATACTTGACAGGATTGTTATCCTAGTAAAAGGTGTAACCAATGGATTGAACACAATTTAAAAATTCCACAATACTATATGATTCATTTTATGTGTCAATTTGTTCGAAAAAATTCGAAAAGAAGAAAGTTTTTTTAATGACATGATTATCTGTGCCTTTCTAGATCTATGCTTAGCATTTATTTTAGATGACATGGACTCCTCACCCTGGTGACCCTGCTGCCTTTCATAACCTTATCCGTATACATATATTAATAGATGAACAAAAGGCTGCAACTTCTATTTTTGTATTTAAAATGATTCGTTGTAACGAGAATATTTGTGGTGAAACTGTGAGGGTCAAAATCTTAAATTGCTTATAAATGTTGCTGGACCCAGTTTCCTTATCTGATCTGAATTTTCTGAAATGTGCGAGGTAGATAGACATTGGCCTTTTGATTTTTTTTACTCGGTAAGTTTTGCCCTAATTGCTTGAACTTTTGCAATATTAAAGCCGATTTCAATGAGTGTGTAGACAAAGGGAATATCTTTGGTTATCTTGCTTGCTGAACAGAAAAGTCATTGTTAGGTTATGTAAACTACCCTACTTTGAAAGTATACTAGTTCGACAAATGACACATCTTTCTGTCTGTAGGACCAGGCTACTTCGAAAGGAGGGTAGTATACCTTACCTAACAATGACTTCACGGATTAGCTAACAAGCAAGCTAACCATAGATATTACCTTTGCCTACATACTCAATGGAATCGGCTGTAACTAAAAACTCGAATACATTTTAACAGACAGTGGTCATGTTTGTTGATGAATATTGTTTTTCCTAGATTCACTCTTGAAAATCATTTGGTAACATTTGGTCAAGTAATTTCAGAAAAGATCTTTTTGTAATTGCGGACGCCAAGACAACACATGAACCTCACACGACCCCTCGACACAGGTGAGCTTATATATGATCTTATAGCGATTCGAGTTGATAACCAGTTGAAATTAAGCCAGTTTTTGTGTGTGTGTAGATTTGTATTGTTTTAAACTGCTATGACCTTTTAAAGTTAAATGTAGGTGTTTAATCTAAGAATTTCTTTTTTAAACTTATATACTTGTTTTATACTCAATTGGTAGTATCAAGCTACGAAATATTTTAATTTTTGAAATTGACATATTCTAGTCTGCCCTTTCATAAAATAGTGATTTTTTTTAGTGTTCTATCGAACTTTCGAAAAAAATACCTGATAACCGTTCAGACAAAACAATTATGTTGAAATTTTTTTACAGATACAGCAAGTGAGTCTTAATAGCTATAAGATACATTTTTCTTTTAAAATACAACTTTTAAATCTTACGGGAAACTATTCCAAGCTTAAAACTTTCACTGTAACCTCGCTCTAACCTTCCCCCCCCACCTCCCCACCCCCCCCCCCCCCTCAAAAAAAAACACCAAACAAACAAACCCGCAATACTATTGTCATTCTTATAGTCAGTACTAAATTGTTCACAAACAAATGTGTTTTAAGCTGCTGAAGACATATGATTCAAACGCTCAGAAAGTCCTTTGTTCTATATGTTGGCTCTCCATTTTTATGCAAAACCTTTTACATTTTTATTTTATGGGTTATTGTTGAAGGTCGTACCGTACACACATAAATCCTTTGGTTTCTTATGGAAATTTGTCCATTGACAACAAACATACCACATCATCTACTTTATATAAGTATTGTATAAATTACAACGTATTTTGGTAATCTTGCAAAATTATCGTAATCCCGAAAATCGTAAACATATTTTCTTATCTTAAAAGGGGCAAGAAGGGTTCCATTACCAGGCCAATAAATAAGATTACAGTTAATTTAAAAAATAAATAAAAAATAGGGGTATTTTTACTCTCATAATAACAGTAAACAGATTCACAACAATGTCAATTTCAAGAAAGCAGACAACAGTTTATTAGCCAATAACAGTACAGCATCAATGATCTTGAATATATGCCACTTTTAACTAAAATATAAAGGCACAGAACCAGGACATAGGAGCACAGAACCAGGACCTTTTTTCTTATCACCAGCACAACGTCAGGACAATTCCGTTTAACGAACTTGCACGACTTTTGCAATATAATATTGTTGTAATATACTTTGCATGGTACTTATGACGCATCAGAGAAAAATTAAGCAACAAAACAGTCGTTTTATTGCCGTTCTGATACAATGTAAACAAACCCACCAGCACAGAATCAGGACCCACCAGCACCTGACAGGACCAAATCACCAGCACAGAACGTTCTCTCGCAGGACAACCATACCCACCGTGAAATAGTGCATAAAGGAATACAAGTCATAATCAATACAGCTTATTTGTGTTCTACTTTTCCCTTTTTAATAATGGCAAGTACTTTTCACCCTCCCCGGACAAGGAGAGTTTATTGTACTTTGTTATTTTTCTTATCAATTTTCATTTAAGCAGTAGATATATATCGGAAACGAACTGCAAACATACTTTAATTTTTAAAGCAGCCGCAGTAATAACTACTAGTACATAGTTTCAAAAGGAAACGTTGAGATGAGCTTGTAACACCACATATGGCGTACCATTAAAAGCATTGTACCTTTGATAACAAAAAAATCATGCAAGAAACATTATGAGCTCATTTCAATCGTTTATTACAAATGCTGATAATTCGATAGATGTCAAATTTTCATATTTGGACAGTCAGGAGTCAAAATCGTTTGTCTTAGAGTGCATTTCTTTCTAACCAATAATTTTTAAACGTTGTGTGGCGTTTGTTGTTGTTTTCTAAACGCTATAAAAAAAGAAACAAATACATCCTTTAATCAGTGTTTACTGACCCTGTTTGAACTTTCAATAATGCATGCACATGTTGTTGGTAAACAGACGTTTTACAAACGTAGAAACAAATGCATCGTTTAATCAGGTTGAAGTTAGAAACAAGTGCAGTGTTTGTACTAACAAACGATGAACGACAAACTTTAGACGCATTTTGTATCGAATGCATAGTTTGTCAAAGTTTATGTAAACTTTTCAGTCGTATGTTAGCATCAAATGATCAAAACATGTACGAGCTTATCCGTTTGAATCGTATGCGTTAGAAAGAAATGCACTCTTATGTTTTGGATTTTTTGCACAGATTTTTATTGTGTTTGACTAAAATTTCAAGACAAAACAAAATCCCATTCAGCTGGGAAATTAAACCATTTTTTTCTTCATCATGCAAATATGTGTTGGTTTGTCACAGAATATTCAGAAATCAAAGCATATTAATTGCATTATTGAATTTTAAAATAACTCTCTGAACATGCATACTTTCATGTTTTTATATTGTTTTCTTACCAATCCATTATGTGAAGACCTTTCAATAGCTCTTTTCCTTTAATGTAGTTGAGGAGATGGTTAAGCCCTTACTAACATGTTAAATTCTCACTATCTTTATCTGCCTGTAAGAATTCAGGAACCTGCTATGGTGTCGTTGCTATGGATTGCTGTCTTCCAAGTAAATTAGGCAGCTGATCTTCACGCAAAACTGTTTTAAATTTTATCATGTCATGGTCTTTTATATACTGTAGCTTTTACTGTATGGGTTTTGTATATATTTATGGCTTTGTGATGGCAAATAGTTGCATTCAACTTCTCCAATGTGACATTGATGGAATTAATTGTTTTATCGTCTAAATTGTCTAATCGGCAATCATACAAAACCTCCATATTTTATATATAAAATAGTTAATGACATATAAAACCAAGAGTCAATCTGAATAATTCTTTAAAATTTATAAAGAAAAAACAACATACTTCTCACTGTCACGACATTGACAAATAAAAGCACATCGTCTTCCATACAGACCAGTTTCACATTGTTGACACGGTTGCCCATTTTTAGTTGTGTACCCTACATTACATTCTGAAATTTTAAAAAAAGAAGAAAATGGAATCTCCTACAACGGATTCAGCATGTCTTATTTTATTCACTGGTTTAATTATGTGTAATAATCTTACGATAAAACCAGTAAATACGATCCAGTTTTGTAGAGAAGATTATAGAATTGGTCCCTAATTAGTACTTAAAAAAATAAACTTGCTCGCCTTCCAGATTAGAAATATTATTCTAGCAAAATAAAACTCTAAAATTGTATTTGATAGGACAGTGGTTTTACATATTACTGTCAATTTCTATCGCATACAACAGCTGAAGTTGACTTTGTCATTTCCACGGGCTAACGGTTCGTTTGTATCCACACCCTCCCACAGGTCCACATACTCGCAGTATTGATTGGACTTCTTATGATCTTATATCCATGTCGGGTGGGCCAAAGTCCATCAATTGTCTTAACTCTGTTTCGCTTGTCAATGTTCTACACGCCACCTGTGTCAGTTTGTCTCTGTGTGTACTGTGTTAATAAAAATATGAAATAGTTTGTATTATTTTGTTCATAAATTATTGCTGCTTTGCCTAATTATTCATCAGACGTTGAATTTGTATTTTTATTTAACTAAATATGTAGATTTCGCGTCTGTTTTCAATACACCGAATACTGGCGTTAAATGCGAAAAATTTACTGTTACCAACTTTTTTGTGACATTTTTCAAAATTAAGAAATATCTCTTATTCCTGCGTATTTTTCAATCCTAGGTTTGACTTTGTTTTATTTTTTTTCCTTTTTAGTATGTGAGAACTTCATACTTGTAATAAGTTTTAGATTTTATCATTATCGAAGAGACATGAATTGTCAATATGTGCATTTGGTGCAGTCACTGTTATTTTTTTTCAAATTAGCCTTTTCACAGTCGGGAAAGATTAACGCGTATTAAAGTACATTGGCAATTAATGCTATTTTCCTATCTAAATGCCCTTTTCCGTTTTACAAACCTGATGACTATCGACGAATCCGGTTTCCTTCCTATTTGAATTAATGGATCCCCTCAGCGTTTGGTTGCTCCTTTGATTTGTCTTTTCTAATCGATTTCGACAAATTGGTGAAGAACTGTCACATTGATTTACCGCAATACATGTATATATACATGCAGATATCAGAATCTATTTAATTCGTACATGAAATAACCAATAAAAATGTTTCACAAGAGCTTTGAATGATACCACATATCTTTATTTTGTAAATTAAACATACAAATTAATCTAACAAAGACGCCATAAAAATACGTGTAAACCGTTGGTAATGTCATCATTAAGAATAGGCTTTGTCCTTGACAAAACTGACCGCATTCATAGTATACACTTCTCGATAAAGTAAAATTACGTGAACATGTATATACACGGGTATACAAAACAGAAACATTTTTAAAACCGGATAGCACATCAGGATCAACTTTAATACCAAGTTATGTCAAAGGTCATACAACTAACAAAATAACAAATTATTTGTAATGTAGATAAAAATATTTTTATATTAGTTAGATATAGGAAGCTGTGGTATCAGTGCCAATGAGACAACTTCCAATTCAAGTAACAATTTATCAATTTAAAATACACCATTATAGCTCAAGGAACGGCCTTCTATATGGAACCGTGGCTCATACCGAACAGCAAGCTATAAAAGGGCCCCCAAAATTACTAGTGTAAAACAATTCAAACGGGAAAACCTACGGTCTAATCTATATAAGAACGAGAAATGAGAAGCACGTATGAACAACATAAACAGACTAAAACCGCTGAACATCAGATTCATAACTTAGGGACAGGTGCATAGGTCTTTTTAATTTCTGATAAAAACAAAACTTGATAAAAAGAATAAAACGCTTTTTGACAAATCCCTTGCTCATTAGTTTTATTCTCAGAAACCGATGCCATTGTAAATCGTCGGAGTATAGCAGCTGAAGATTGCACTTTGTAAATACAGCCGTTTATCAAACCACGCCTCTTTTTGGGAGATTTAATATATTCATAGATAATTAATTTTGTTTACATACTGTATTCCATCTCATAGAGATATAACTTGGGAATGTTACCAGTAAATATTGTAACATTAAAAATATGTGGTAACCCTTCATTCGAGGTAGGGGTAGTTAAGAAAATTAGTGTTAGTTTAAACTCTAAAAAGTTCAGGCATACAAACGTTGAAAATATGCCCCACAGCCCTATATTTTGACCTTTGAAAAAAATTGAAGTGCATATAAACTTTCAATTCTAGGATAAGATTTTTTTTAAAACTTCATAGTAAAAGTGGTACAGTTTTAGCCGTAAAGGGAGTTTCTATGGGAAATTGCATTGTCAATATTTACAGATATGCAACCTATATAGGGTGAAAAAAGAGACCCAAATTAGATATGATGACTCAGCATAAATTCACAGTTTACAGTATGCATAGTTTACTTAAAGTCCTGAATTCAACATTAAATCATAATATTTGCAAATATGTAAGTTAAATTGTTAAGAAGTGCTAATATTTACTCTTCGGAGTCACTGAAATTCATTGATCCTTCCTGAATATTATTTATAGGGTGTTTGTGTCATGTCGATAACCCAAAAGTAAGCTGTACATTTGTAACTCCTAAATCTGCTTTTTTGTCAACACGGCATAAAAATACAAGCTAGATATACAAAAATATCTTAACAAAACTTAAAAAAGTGTGTTCTATCCTGAATATGTACTAAATAATCCAAATAACTAGAAACAGCAGAATAATTTAGGAAATTTAAGGCTCCAGGGGCAAAAAAACATAGAAAATTGCCTACCCCTTGGGTCATAAAAAAAATAATTTAACTTGTAAATGCTATGATTTTAGGATTTTAAGTTTTTGATATAGAAAACAATAACTATGCTTGGAAGTTATGCAAAAATCAGATGTTAGCACTCATCTCTATGACAATTTAAGTTAATTTATATCTCAGACTGGTATCTGCATACACACAACTATTGCAAATATGGCTTTGTTAGAACACTTCTAGTATATTTATTAGGTAAATTTTGTCAGATATATGGTTACAGATGATACTGTTGTGACAAGAATTCTAAATTGGCCATTTGAGGTAGATAATGTGAACTTTAATTCACAAATAGGCATACAGTAAGATGTGGACTGGAGACAGGGGGCAGGATTGGATACTTTATACAATCTTGAATGTTGTAATAATTGACTGCTTAACATTACATTTATAGTATATGCTTTCAATATGTTTTCAAAAAGTAAAATCACAAAAATACTGAACTTAGAGGAAAATCAATTCGGAAAGTCCATAAACACATTGCAAATTCAAATAACAAAACGCATCAAAAACGAATGGACAAGAACTGTCATATTCCTGACTTGGTACAGGCATTTTTAAATGTAGAAAATAGTGGATTAAACCTGGTTTTATAGCGCTAACCCTCTCACTTTGATGACAGTCTCATCAAATTCCGTTATATAAACAATGATGCGTTAACTAAACAGACACAATAAATAAAATAGTCAAAATATGGGTACAGCAGTCATCATCGTGGAACAATTTTAAAAGGAACAATTTAACAGAACAGTTTTAAACAGGTTCTAGACATTTTATATCAGAAAATATGCAAATAGGGAAAGCTGGCAATAATTAAAGTCTTGTTTTCAAATTCTTTTAAAAATTGAATCAGAGCAGGGGGTATAAAATGTTCAGAAAAAAAGTACTTAGAGTATACATAGTGATTTCTGTCAGGCTATAATTCTGATAAATGAGTAATAATGTGAGAAAAACTGATTTTAGAGAGTTTTCTATTTGAATAAATGTTTGTATAGGTTGCACTTTGTAAATACAACTGTTTCTCAAACCACGCCTTTTTTGGGGATTTAGAATATTCATAGGAAATTTATTTTGTTTACATACATTTACACAAATGTATGCTCTCTGTGATCCATCTCATAGAGACATAACTTGGGAATGTTACCAGTAAATATACATGTGCATATTGTTAACATTGAAATCTGTGGTAACTATTCATTCGAAGTAGGGGTAGTTAAGAAAATTAGTGTTAGTGCATATAAACTTTCAATTCTAGGATAAGATTTTTTTCAAGACTTCATAGTAAAAGTGGTACAGTTTTAGCCGTAAAAAGAGTTCCTATGTCAATATTTACAGATATGCAACCTATACAGGGTGAACATTCAAAATTTAACCAAATTTGCTTTATGTCTCAGATTTTAAAGAAATAGACTAAAATATGAGGTTTTATTATTGCGAACCCTATGATAGTTTTCCATAGATTCACCTGCAAGTTACCTGTCAATTTAAACTTTTGGCAGTTCTATTGTCCCATCTAACAAATACAACAGGTATTGTTCTCTTTTTAGTTTATCCACTGGGACCTTTAAATTTCTTCCAAGAGAAATATATCACTCATTGATTAATTTACCTGAACAAAAAATTGAACTGTCAATGATGAAAAAATGCTTATACCAATACTAAGTAAGGACTCACAAAACTGCATGTGGTGTTGTATTTATTCAATACCAATAACTCGTTTTTAATGTGTTCATTATTAATACCGATTCAAAAATTAAAAGTTGATTTCTGATCAAATATTCAATATTTTTGTGTGTTTGATAAACATGATAAATAAAAATTTGAATATTATTATTTTTAAATTAACTGGGTCTTCATAAACATAAGTCTATAAATGAACAACAACAAAAACATGCAAATTCATTGGAAAATACTAAAAAATGTGTCTGAAATAAACTTTTTATTATTAAACCAGATTTTATATTGATCCGATTGAAAATATATTAATGATATATTGAATAAATACAATATTGCATACAGTTTATGTGAGTTTATAGAAGTATTTCAGTAAAAAAGAAGATAATTTTTTGGTCAGGTATATTAATCAATGAGTGATATATTTCTCCTAGAAGAAATTTAAAGGTCCCATCAAATAAACTAAACAGAGAACAATAGCTGTTGTATTTGTTAGATGGGACAATAGAACTTACAAAAGTTTAAATCGACAGGTGACTTGCAGGTGAATCTATGGAAAACTATCATAGGGTTAGCAAAATTATTTCATGAAGATTGATAGAATCCTGGACCTTAGATAATTGCATTGTCAATATTAATAGAAATGCAACCTGAAAACTCCTTAATTTGGAATGCTTCTAGAATTGATACCCACCAAAATGCGAGTTGCGTTAGTATATAACTGTTAATAAATTTCTAAATTGAAAGCTTTTCGTTTGTCATTGTTCTGGTACCGAATGACAGCACTTATCAAGTTTGAGATAAATCTAAATTTCTTACAAATATGCCAAGGAAGATGTATGTTGCTGCAAAATTAATGGAAGAACATTCGTAGTCAAATTATATTTATGGGGACTCGCGGGTATAAATCATTTTTTTTAAATATAGTATTTCTCTCTATTTTTCTATAAATAAACTTTATCCTATACTTTATAGAAAAATAAAATAAAAATATGGTGTCACTGTTCGTTTAAGCTCACAATCTGCCTTCGAACGAAGCGTGTATTTTTGTTAAGGTACTTTTTTTCTTTTGACTTTATAGGAGAAAAAAAAGGTAAAATCGAAATAAAAAAAAAGAATTAAATTACAGAAATCGCTTAAATTCAACAATAGTTTAGTTTAAGAACAGCTTAATTGAAAAAAAATAATACAAAATATAAGTCACCGATCAGTTAAAAAAGATATTTCAATTTTAATTCAATTAAATGACAATTTTTCACCAAAGGGAGATAATTTGGAGATTTTTCACTGATATAAACATTTTAAAAGTCATCTGGGGCAAAAACGAATTGATTCGTTTGGTTGATTTTTTGTACCATATCGTAAAGTAAAAACTAATAGTGTAATAAATAAAATTTGTAATGAAAAAAAAATGTTGAAATTTTCGCTGAATTTTTTTAACCCTCGTGCCTCCTCCAGATAAAATCGATATAAAGAAATATACGCATACATGTTCATTTAAAAACACACTTTATCGTACTAGTATACAGTGTTGAAGTTTCCGTATGGAATTATTATTTAGTTCAATTGTTAGTTAAGCTTGCATTTCCTAATATGATTTCCTTGGTAGAGAATTGTTACTAACAAGGACACTATTAAAGTTGTGAAGTTGAAATCATCGACTATTTCAAAGTTTAACGGACGACATCACGAGTTGGTTGACGGTTATAAAATAACAGATACACAGATGACGATAAATATGTTCTAATTATAACCACAATCCCTTCCTTTTCTCCTCTACCAAATAGGGACTACTAACACAAAGGTTCAGGAACTGAATTATGAATTTTCGGCACTACCTGGCCACCATTTGCGAGTATTGTCTTGAGAAACGATGCTAGTCCGTCGATAGGGGACAATACATGAATGATCTTGCACGTAAAATATACCCTTGTAGATTTCGAAAAAGAGTAGGCTAATGCCGCTACAATGCATCACTCGTATTCGAAATGTGGAAAGGGATTAATATAAGTTTCAATAACTTGTTTCCCAATCCATTATAAATAATATGTTTAAACCAAACTTCTGAATAGGGTACTTTCATAACTTAACACGACGTGTGCAACATGTGGACCACGACCTACCTATACTCCTTAAACACCTTCGATAACGCCCGTTGTTTTGCGGTCTTTCGTTTTCTATTTACTGTATGTCATTTGATCGTTTTAGTTTTTGACCATGGTGTTGTCATTTTTTTCGACCTATGAGTGAAATATACATGTACATTGTATTGGTGCTTTTTGTCCCTTTTTTATGAGTACGAGGAATTGCTTTTCACAAGAATTGCAACTTTAACCTGTTGAACTAAAAATAGAATATTTTTTATGGATTACGGTGTACCTTGCTTACAGTATTTCCCCCTTTAATGCGGGGTTCACACATTGCCGATTATTGCTCCCGTTTGAGATCAGACAGCGATATGACACGAAAAGTGAAAAAGTCGGATTAGTATCCTCAATTATCTGGAATGTCCTATTATTGTCTGAACGCAGTCGCTTTAGTTCGTAACAGATTTCCTACTGGTCGGGAAGGGTCCGAATAGTTCGGCAAAGCACCCCGACAGTAAGGTGCGTCCCGTAACATTCGCGGAAATTCAGCCGATTTTGTCTATTCGGATTACAATTGTGCCTATGTCGTGACAGATTTTGCTGTATCGGATCGAATTCCTAACAATGTTCTGTGTATTCGGGACGGTGTCCTGTGAAACAGGAATGATCTTGAGAAATTTTCCATTGCTGTTTTTCTGCCGATTGAGTCCAGATTGCATCCAGATCTTGTCGATTGCGAACCGTTTTTGCCGAAACCGTTCCGAAACAGTCCCGTTATTAATTCTAAATTCGTCAATGATATCCACGTCAGAGTCCCGACAATTACAGAATACAATTCGACTGAGACCAGACAAAGCCGTTAACAATGCGATAGAGCGGACCGTGATAGGATTACGTTTCGACAGTACCTGATCATCCCGAGTATGCCGACAGTTTTCGAACAGATAACTTCCGTCAGCGTCGGTTCACTGGCTTGTCACTATCTGATCTCTGTCGGATTACATTCGGTAGAATCGGGACGCAGTCGTGACAGACTCGGTCGAATTTTACCTGCCAAAAGATACAAATCGGATTAGAAAAGGATAAGGATTTAGAACGGAATTATCGGGATAAATTCGCTTGGAAACGGTTGAATATCGACGCTTCCTGAAAAATATCTGATTGTTGTCGTGATTAAAAAGATTTTTTACAAATTTTAATTATAATTTGAATTTCCATCCACGATTCATAGGATCTTGATCAGACTTTTAATAAATTTTAATCGGGAATGGTCCTGTCAAGGACGGCAGTAAAAATCGTCAATGTGTGACCCCAGCTTAATGGTTTTGCCTTTAGTACAATATGTGAGTCAATGAGACCTGTCCTGATTCTGGTCTGGTCAATCAACACACGAAATTTGTTTTAAACAATACCTTGACATTCATTATTTATTCTTTCATAATGACGACAGCAATAGTTTTTCTCTAGAGTATCAGTTCCATTGGTAGTCCTCACACTAAAACATTAAAACAGATGTTAAAGCTTTTTCAATGAATTAATTTATTTAAATCAAAATCATCAGATTAATTTAAAAATAATAAACAGTAAGTTATAATCTAACATACTTAAATGAAACCTACTAGACAAGCTTTTAACACCAATGGATTTTATTTTATTGGAAAAAAACAAATAGATTCTTACTAATAAAATATGGAATAATCACAATTGAAACTTCAAACAGATGATATTTTTTACAGTCTAAAGAAGGAAAAAAATACACTTACTCTGTGTTTTTTGTACAATATCCTTTTTTAGCGATTGCTTCCAGAGTATAAATATTATTAATTGCAAATATAATAAAAAAGATTCTTTGACCTATGCATATCATATTGTCTACCAAATAAATCGCCGCATGAAAATTAATATAACCTAGATTTGTAATGGAATACACGGAACTAACTTTGTTTCATAATTCCGATACACGGAAATAATTATTACACACATTTTGTTAAGCTAGAATGGAAATACACATAAATGGTACATTATGCTAGGGAAACGAACTATTTATGCAAAACCATAGATGTAATACCAATTATATTACATTATGGTGAAACCATACTTTTAAAGCTGACTATATATGCAGTGTGGGCTTTGCTAACTTTCGAAGGCCGTACGTTAACCTATTGCTGTTAATTTCTGTGTCAATTGGTCTATTGTGGAAAGTTGTCTCATTGGTAATCAATCATACCACATCTTCTTTTTTTTATATGACAATATTTACAAACATATGATTTTATTTAAAGAAAGTTAATTCATATTATATATAAGTTTAAATTTAGATATTTTGAAGAAGATGATACTTTTGCAAATTTGAAAGTTAGAGTATAATATTCCTAATGCAATTGTTTTCAAATAATTTTCAACGATAAAACAATAAACACTGTAAATATACATTTCTACAGTTGAACTCGGCAAGCCTTGTTAGACACTCGTTTGCTGACCTCAATTGATTGCGAAATAAATAGTTGCCTATAACATGTATAAGAGGGAACGTTGGATGCATCGCTATGAAATACAAGTAAAAATGCACAAAAAAACAGCAACAATATACTGTAATAAATATTGTATTGATTATCCCTTCTGTACACTTGCATTACTAACAGAAAGCCAACAAACACATACACTGTGTTTAAACATGTTTAATCTCAATAGTATCTAATATCTAGTTTGGTGTCTTACAATCAACAGACATTAAAATGGTAGAATTTCTGTTTATACATGTATTTGTTGTTTTAGTGATATCGAAGAATGTACATATAAGTATACTGAGTTTACGATTGTGAGATGTTATATTTTTTTTTAAACTGTTCTAGATTTATGGAGAAATAAGTTAAAAGGCACATCATCATGGTGACTTGAGTAAACCTTGCATCTACAAATACCAAATTGCAGAAATAAAGACATTATAACCTTAATATAAGCTCAAACAACGAAACATTTCATTATGTTTACAGCAGATAAACAAATATAAACGTGATGGTATGTAAATTCACTAATATTTTAATAGGCCTTCCAATTCATGATCACGGGCACTTGTCTCCAAAAAAATGTCCTATATACCGTAATATAACACAATGTATTTAACTATATATAGCTACTTAAACGTATTATACCGTAAATCTAAATTGATGTATATACACAATGGTGTATGACACGACTACCATTGTTGTCGGAATCATTCGTACCATGTCTCAGAAGCAGGTCAACTTGAGTTTTTTTGTATACCGACACTAATTTGGAAACACCTAGTCCGCAGTGATTGATGTATTATAAAAAATATTTATAACTGTCAGCTTTTCTCTAAATAGTAATTATTATTTTAATTGTAAGATTATGCGATACAAACCCAAATTAATGTTATTTGAGGTTTCATTATTGTCTAATGGTCTAATGTATCAGGAGTTTCTATTGTTAGAACTAAGATTTTTCTCTTTTATTGATATCAATCAGACTTTCTCTTAACTCAACGTATGAAATGAAATAAGATCAGATAACTCCGAGAAACATTTAGACCTTGGGAGTGGGAAGATACCTTTTACTGCGAGACGTTTGATTCCAAATTGGCGTCGGTAGACGAAATAATTACGATTGCCATACTTGGGTAGGATTCCTACGGATGATTCCGACAACAAAAATAGACTTGTACCTTTAGATGTCGCCTCATTGTTTACCAACATAACTAATGATAGCGGTATACAACATTGTACAATAGTGCAAGAAAATATTGGACCTACGCAACATTTTAAAACCACATATCGTGTGTAGTTAGGAAAAGAATATCGGAAGTGTGTCGTCGGGCTATTTAAGGTGGTCTTTCATTCTTCATTGTACTGTATAAAATTGTGAAAACGGGTGAAATCTGACATAAAGTCACTTGATTCGTATTTGAAAAAAAATCCGAATTTTGTTGTTATTTGCATATCACATTTCAAAATTATATTATATATAAATATACTAAATAAATAAATGATTTGAAAAATACGTTGAAGGTATGAAAAGTCACGAGAATTCCGAATGCAATAAGGTTCTATCCGGGCACTCTGGTTCTAAACCTTGGTTCCATCTGGGTTGTTTGGTTCTAAACCTTGGTTCTATCCGGGTTCTTTGGTTCGAAACCATGGTAACTGGTTCAACATCCGGGTTGTTGGGTTCTATTCTAGATTATTCTAATGTTCCCGTTGAACTTGGAGAAGATAACCACAAGTATCCGAATAAAAAGATAAGGTAGGTCAAAGACGCTTAAATTTGATTTATAACATACTTAAACCTTTCAGGATCGACGGTGTAAGGTATTTATTTTCTCATTCTAATAATTTTGATTAGGAAACTAGATAAAAATAAAGCATCGTTTAGATTTTAAAAATAAAACGAAATATACATTATAATGAACATCCTTTTATTTAATTCAGTCGTTCTGTTTTAATTTATTTCCCTTTACTCATTCCTTATTTCCGTTAATATTTCTAGAAGTTTTAAGACAACAAAATTAGAACATGTAGAACATGTCGTTCAATTGGCCAACGATATATGCATCTAGCCACTTGACCAGTTGACGATTTGCATATATATTTGATTGGACATTTAAAGTTCGAATGCATTTTATTTAATAGCTGCTTTGTAATAACGTCAGATTTGATAGTAATACGTGTCAAGTATATGTAAAAAATCGTTTTGTTAAAAACGGAATGTTAAAAGACATAATAAAAGAAAGTGATGATCAATTTAAGTTTGTTAGGTTTATTTAATTGTAAAATAAGTTATAAAATATTACAAAAATGTATATGTACAATAAATTTGTCAAATTTGATACTACTTGTGAAATTAAGGCATGCATATAATCATTATAGGCCCAAGATAATTAAATCAAAATTAAGATTGAATATTTTTATAATAAATTTGTGTGTGTGTTAATGACAGTGCTAGTGGGATGAGTAGCACCAGCACAAAAGTCAGAACTTCTGTATTGATACCATAGTAAAGGGGCATAAAGAGTTACTCTAGTCCGTTCGTCCCGAACGTAAAAAAAAGGGGTTCCGTTCTCTTAACTTAAGTTGCCTCAACCAAATACTACAAAACTTATACACAAAATTAAAAAAGATGTGGCATTAGTGCCAATAAGAACTCTCCACAAAAGACTAGATGACACAGAAATTATCAGCTATACGTCACCCTACGGCTTTCAACAATGAGCAAAGTCCATACCACAAAGTCAGCTATAAATGGCACCGAAATGACAATGTAAAACAATTCAAACGAGAAAGAAATGGACAAATTTATGTACAAAAAATGAACAAAAACAAAATATGTAACACATAATCAAACGACAATTCATGAATTACATACAAACAGAATGAGGCGGATTAAACCTGCTAGCGGGATCCACACCCTCCACCTAATGTGGCATGAGTCCCAAAAGAGAACTCTCCACAAGAGATTAGATGACACAAAAATTAACAATTATATGTCATTATACGGCCTTCAACAATGAGCAAATAGATATATGAAGATGTGGTATGAGTGCAAATGAGACATCTAAATAACAATCTATAAAAGTAAACCATTATAGGTCAATGTACGGCCTTCAACACAGAGCCTTGGCTCACACCGAACCACAAGCTATAAAGGACTCCAAAATTACTAGTGTAAAACCATTCAAACGGGACAACCAGCGGTCTAATCTATATAAAAAACGAGAAACAAGAAACAAATATAAATTACATTAACAAACAACAACTACTGTACATCAGATTCCTGACTTAGGACAGGTGCAAACATTTGCAGCGGGATGAAACAATATTATATAATATCATAACATAGAAAAATACACGATAAAACGAAATTCAAATGAGAAAAGAAACGGACAAATGTAAAGGCTCATGACTTGCGACAGGCACATGCATACTGAATAAGGCGGGGATGAACATGTTAGCGTGGTCTGCACCATCTCCAATGATTATTTTCATAATAATAAGTTTGACTCAAGTAAATGTTATAAACCTTATACGTAATGCTTATTACCCCATAACACAGATCTACCAAGTTCGGTATTGGGTGGTGATACACTATATGAGTTTTTAGATAGAAGAAGTTGGTACGAGTACTAATGATACAAATATCAACACGTAGCCTTAAGATAGGAAAAATGGTAAATCTGTTGTTTCTGTTCTTTAACTTTAGTTTACCAAATGTTTTGAAACTTATACACACTGCTTATGGTCACAAAACAGTCAAAGTTACGTGAATCCTGCATCTATATATGTGGAGTTTACTTGTGGGTTATTTTTCACAAGCAGGGGCATCTGTGGCCCATAGACATATTGTATATTTATTTCAGTAAACAGTTTATTTACTTTCTTTGGATTCTACTTCTATTAGAATTAACGTGCATATTTTTTTTAGGATTGCGGTGCAGTTTGATAACAGACAGTGACCAGCATAAAAAAGTGTTTCACTAGATTGAGCTCTATGTCTAAATGTACTTTAAAGGTTCTTTGCATTGAGTTCAGTTTATTGATATGCGTAAACCTTCTGTGTGATTTTCCGAGATGCTTAAACAGAATATCCATATCTACATGTCAATGAAATGAAATCCAAGGTAAAATGATTGAAAAATTTTGAATTATCTATCACAACTGGCAGTACATGGTGCTACTGAAGCAGTAAATGTTCTGTCTAATTTTTCACGGCAATTAAAAGATTTAGTTTTCATTTGATCAAAACATTCTTCAATTCAAAAATTGAGAATGGAAATGTGAAATGTGATTCATGACAAAAGAGCAAAAAGCAGTCGAAGGTCGCCAATGGGTTTTTAACAAAGTGAGAAAATCCCTCGCCCGGCGGCGGACTTCAGATGGTCCCTAAACAAAATGTGTACTAGTTCAAACTCCAATACATAAAACCGAACTTACAATAAAAAAACATACAAAACTAACAAAAACGGAGACTCTTGACTTTGCTTAGGTAATCATACCAAGAGGCACACCCAATATGCATAGGTCAAGAGTCAAAAAGGTCATAGACTGGTCAAGAGTTCCATGACAAAAAAAAACACAAAAGCAGATTTTGAGGAAAGGGTCATCGTGGTACACAAAACTAACAAATATATCTATATATCTAATATAGATACAAGAGGATGTGGTATGAGTGCAATCAGACAATTCTCCATATAATTCAAACAAAATATACAAGTTGCACAATGAGGGCAAAGGTCAAGTTCATATGAAGTTTCTCGTGCCACAAGACTCACCATTTTATGACAATACATCTTCATGCTACATATTCAGAAACAATGTCAATTTAGAATTATACTTTTAGCTCAGGTTAATATACAAAGGAACACACTGTATCATGATAACACACCAAAAGTGCATAGGTCAAGAGTCAAAAAGTCATAGTCTGGTCAAGAGTTCCATGTCAAAAATACACAAAGCAGTCCTGTACTAAAGTTCATCACGGTACACTTAACCATGTCTTATGTCATGATGTACTACACATGCCAAATACAGAAAACAGCGGTCAGGGACAGAAACAGAAGACATATAACTAAACTCAATGGAACAGTACTTGTATTGCAGGTCACTATATATATAAGTGCCTTCAACATAGAACATAAACTCTTTCAACACTTTAAAGTTAAAACCGTCTTTCCAGGATTCTTTACAACGATTATCTTACCACTGAAAATCGGGTCGTGCAGTTATGTCAATAAATTAAAACGTAAGATAAGATATTAAAACACTTAAAATTAGGGTTTACCATTTATTTTTAACTTTACCATGTGATAGCACTATGGTAAACTGATAGAAACACATGATGCAGTCATGAAATTGAATATTTGCAATAGTACGACAAGAACAATACAAGACAGATATGGAAAAAAATGAAAGTAATTATTTTAATCACAATGCACAAATAATAAGGAGCCGTAGTTAACATTCAATTTATTCAATTAAAATGTATGCTCGCGTTAAACAATGGAAATTAACACTGTATATTTATATAAACGATAAATCTTGTAATTTAGAAATAAATAAAAGAATAAGTAATACTCCCATATGCAGTATTGAAAATAAAATTCACAAATAATTTCAAAGTGTTTTGTTTTAATACCGGCCGACAAAGAAGCCGAAACTGTTGTGGTGGTATAAGGAATACTACACAGAAGTCATTATGTTTGAAATCTTACATTTAACTACATTTAACTACATTTTACTGGTTAATGAATGACTAAAAGTATATTTCTTTTGAAAAGTATATATTTTGAAAAATAGACATTAATTTTGGTCCACGATGTGGTCAAGAACATCGCGACCTCTACATGAAAACTTTAGATTGGAAATAGCTGATAATATTGAGCAAGTTTTGGTCTTAAGAGGAACAGGATCCAACACCTACAAGGGGAGGACTTAACGATAGGAATATCGAATAAAACACGATCAAAGCATTTGAAAATAGGCAACAACTAGATAGTTGGCATACTAACAGCTTTTTCTAGCTCCTTGTTTATAATAGAAAAGACCAATTTGGTTTTTGAAGCAATCAGTCAAAAAAAAGAAACCAAACGTGGGAGTGGTTATTAAAAAATGCGAAGTGAAAAACCGGTATTCTATAAGAGCAGCGACGTAACCCGTCTATTCAATACCAATATTTGAAACAAGATCAAACTGGTAAACTTGTTATCAAAGTAATGGGTTGTGGTCACAACTACAGAAACGAAAAATGTACAAAATCCTGCATTTAAATAACAGTAGTTAAACCAACAAAGTTCCTACCGTGTCAAAATATGCAATCAGCAGCACCGCGCTACTTTGACAATACAAACCACCACCAGCAGTACTATTGTAATAGAAAAATGCAGTTTATTTTATTTCATATAGTTTATTAGTTAATGTATTTGGGTTTTACTTTGTAAACTATTTTACATAAAATTATTGTCTAAATGTTCTATACATTTTTCAAGCGTACTAGACATTTCAAATATGTCAAATAAGCACTTTTATAAACTATTGAACTTGTCTGTACAGTGAGACTTCAGCAGTTGCTAAATTATATATATGTCTAGTAGAGTTATATAACATCTTAAGAGTTCGGACAAAGGTCAGCCTTCGTCAGCAAATCTTTTGTTTGTTACAGTCAGTTAAGGGTTACTAGGACATTCAGAACTTAGTATATAAACTGATCAAGCCGATATTAATAGCGAGTTTCTTGATATTCTAGGTGAGTCCCTTGGTTTTGAAAATAATTTAGATTTAAAACTATTTTTCTTTTAATCTTATTTTGGAAAAAATAAATAAAGCTTATAAGTAACTAATATTTTAATTCAGAGGTTTATTTTAACAGTAATTATTATTGTTATTTTGTCGTATTTAAATTGAATTGTTTTAAGTACTTTATTATTGTTTCAACTTATTTTGACTTCAAAATGTGTACTTTGAAATTATAGTTGTGTAAAAGATTCTACTGTGTGAACATTGCTACTTTCTTAGGCTGAGAAACATTTAATTTTATTCTCTTGTTACGCATTCTTCACGTTTATATATTTCTGTAAAGGTTAATTTTGATACATTGTATGTAAATATACTGTCCTATCTTCCAACTTTACTTTAACTATCGATCTAACTAATGCTCTTCATTATCGGAGGAAATAAAGATATTATATATAAGACAACAAAATTTTGTAAATGATAATGGTACTACATACATAGGGAAAAACGTACAGAATCATTTTTTAGGACAAAACAGGATGAACGACAATGGGGGAGGGACACCAGATCGCAGTATACGGAACCAAATTCAATCATCAGTCAACACGAGTTACGAGGAGACATTCTTGAAAGAAATAGCCTAACAAACACGGAAAAAATTCACCCTAGAATCATAAACTTGTCGCATAGAAAATTACAATTAATGGAAATAAATCTTTTAAAAAGAGGATTAAAATTTACACCAACACCTAACGAGGATAAAACACAACTTGGAGCCGACATTGATGAATTTGGCAGAAGATTAAGGATAAATTATATTTTTTGTGAGGATAATGAAGAAAACGAAGAAGAAGAAAATAAACCTCTGGTAAGAAATAAATCAGACTGGATTCCAAAACCAACAAAAGATAAAGATTTAGAAGAAACTATTAAAACATTAAAAACAAATTCACTTACAAGCAATAAAAATGTCAAGGACAATCTAACCCGAGAGGAGAAAACAGCTTTACAAAATTTAAAATCAGATAAATCAATAATAATAAAAGAAGCGGATAAAGGTAATGCAGTTGTAATCATGGACCGTGAGTATTACAGAGATAATATTTTAAATATGTTACAAGATGAAATGTCTTATGAGGTGACAGATAAAAAATTGGACCGACAAACAAGTACAATGATTAAAAAATTACTAAAGAAACATAAAACGGAATTGTTTGAAGAAGAGATAGATTACATTTCAAATTCTAAATTTTCAGAAAGCTTTTTCTATGGTTTACCAAAAATTCACAAAAGTAAGGAAATTTCAAATGCGATATCAGAACAAAACAGTGAATACATCGAACTTTTAACACCAAATGATTTAAAATTTCGACCTATTGTGGGCGGACCCAGCAGCGTTACACAGAATTTAAGCCATTTTATAGACATTGTGCTTAAACCTTTATGTCGTGAAGTTCCAAGTTTTATACGAGACGATTTGGAGTTTTTAAATCATCTACCAAAAACTGTCAACCCGAATTCAGAACTTATTACTTTTGATATTGTCAGCCTATACACAAATATCCTTAGGAATTACAGCCGTAAAATATTGGTTAGAAAATACGGAAAACGTCATTGAAAACAGATTAACAAAAGAATTTATCCTTTCATCTTTGAAACTTATACTAGAAAGAAATATTTTTTACTTTAACGGAACATACTATCATCAGAAAAAAGGAACAGCTATGGGTACTAAAATGGCGCCTTCATATGCCACTTTGGTACTTGGATATTTGGAACATTTATTATACGAAAAAATGAGTGACAAGTACGGAAATGAATTTGCCATTTACATACGTCAAAACTGGAAACGATTTCTTGACGATTGTTTTATAATTTGGAATTCGGATATATCTGTCTCAGATTTTCATTCTGATTTAAATTCTTTAAATCCATATATTCGTTTCACTATTAACAGAAATGTCAGGGAAATGCCGTTTTTGGATATTTTGGTTATTATAACGGAAGAAAATAAGATTGTTACAGATATCTTCTCTAAAGACACTGGTACACATATGTATTTAAATTTTTACTCAAACCATCCAAAACATGTAAAATTAAATATACCTTTTAATCTAGCGTCAAGAATAATCACTATTACAAGTACAGACATATTACGCAACAAAAGACTGGAAGAATTAAAAGTGTATTTAAAGAAGCAACACTACCCGGAACAAGTAATAAATTACGGAATTCAAAAGGCACTAACAAAAGGACCAATTATTACAGAATCACGGCGATCCGAAACTACTGAGGAATCATCAAACAATTTAAACAAAATTATTCCGTTTGTCACAACTTATAATCCGCGAGATTATGACATATTTAGTTTCATGCGACAAATTGAAACAAATTTACACAAAAGTGAAAGAATGGACAAAGTCTTACAGAAAAAGAAGATTATCAACAGCAAAAGACAGTCGAAAAGTCTGAAACGATATTTAACATCTTCAAAATGTGACTTTACTGAAACTGTGCCAATTGTAAAAAAATGTACCGATAAACGTTGTATGACGTGTCCAAATTTAATAGAAGGAAGTTCAATTAATTTCAAAAATGGAAAACATTTTACTGTTAAGCAAAATATGTCTTGTAAAAGTTCAAACGTCATCTATTCTATCATATGTTCAAATTGTGAGGAATTATATGTTGGAGAGACAAAAAATGAACTGTGGACTAGAATGACTTTACATAGACAGCAAACCAACCATGAAGATTTAACACTCATCAGGGCAAACGACCATTTCCATCGTTGTTCTAATGGACGATTTAAAATATTTCCATTGTATATGGTCAATCGTCAAAATGATTTTCTCCGGAGGAAGAAAGAAGAATTATTCATAAACATTCTCAACCCGGGATTAAATGATAAATGATATTCTAATTTTAACGTAACATTTTAAAGTCTTAAAATGACATTAGTAGTCTCCCTTGTATTTGTTAACGTCATTCTATTGTTAACGTCAATCAATTGTTTTATTTATATACAAGTCACATTACCTGAAGATCTGCGGAAGCAGTGAAAGTACTAGCAAAAAAGTGATGCATTGAAACCGTTATTATCTTTTAATAATTTTCTTATATATATATATATATATATATATATATATATATATATATATATATATATATATATATATATATATAACCGATAAATGGCTTGTTGGGGTAATTCGGAACAAAAGCGTATGAATGGTACGTTGTGGCTAAATAATTAACAAGGCTAAATATAATGTTAACTTTGATAAATTATCCAAAACTAAATAATTGCTGATGACTAATGAATTTTTATCATGTAAATGTGACTTCTTTTTTTTTAAGTATGTACTCAATTAAACGCTAGTTTATATATACATGTTTTATTGCACCAAAGTGAATTACACCAAAGTTTTCAATCATATATAACAAGGTTTAACTATTTTTTGGAGTGTTGGGTTAATTGACGGGTGAATTGCAATATTGACCTGAAAACTATTTTTAAATTAACCTGTATCTTTTTATAGATATACTATCAAAACAAATCTGAATTATTGTCTGTGTTCATATTTTGATCATTACGTTATGAATAATTGATTATTAATTACTATATTTACTGTTAACATTATTTTGTTTATGCATCATTTGTCTTAGAAACGTAAACAAGATCAAATATCAATATCTCAAGCCGTGAAGGATAGAAATCGACTTTATACAATTTGACGTCAAACAGAGTAATTTTAGATTTCTGATAAAGTTTACATGGTCTTCACTTTTTAATAGTTGCATACGTTTTATTAAATAAGTTTTTATATCTTTCTCCATTTAGTATCACATTTTTAGTCTTGAACTTTTAATAGTCTTCCTGCTATATAACTGCATTTTTAATCTGATTAAAATAGGATTGAGGCTGACATGTATATCATTTAGAATAAAACCGAGATGAGATTAAAATACAGGGGGTGGGAGGGGGTGGGTCAAAGTTCTGATAAAAGTTTAATTACAAAATGCCGAGAAGCGTTCACAAAAACCGCATTATCCCTTATATTCAATGTAACTTCCCCTGCATCTTGTTCTTTTTTAATTATTTCTTTCTCAATGTGAAGAATCATTATTCGATTACAACAATGCATTGTTTTCATTCAGTATAGATACGTGTTTTCATTTTTATTACACGTTCTATATATTGAACCATAGTTGTATTTTGTTTTTTTTGGGTTATTTTTACATCATACTTTAAACAAAGTGAAAGTACGATCTATTATTGTAAAATATATTTTTAATTTTGTTTTGGTTACTTAACAACCGTCAAGAAATAATTGTGTAGTTATGTTGAATCAAAGCAACAATTAATTGGTATCAAAAACACTTTTCATGGTTAATTAAGAAATTTGGCCATTGTAAAACATTAATTACCTCAACCATGGAGCAAAGGTTATGTTTTTGCTTTTTTTTAAATTTTTTTTATTCTGTTTAACCATTTTAAATACTTAAGCTCTAACTATCTAAAGTATTTCATTGTTCATTTGCATTTGAAAGAATCAAAACAGAACAAATATTACAAACATGGTCGAACACCACTTTCATATGAACTTTCTTCTTAAAAAAGTAAGGCGTAATGCAATTGTCTTAATACATTGTTCCGGTTTCAAGAATGTGAGTTTTCCTTTATTAGCAAACTCTGCATGTCTTTCATTTCTGATCGGATATGCCTTTTTATTTTAATTGAACATGTTTTTGTAAATAACCCTCGGAAATAACCTAAGAACAATATATGCTTCAATATGAAAATATTTTCTAGTGCGTATAAGCAATTAATTATCTATATACTACACTGTTGTATTAGTAAAATGCTTATCATTGAAGGCAGCATTATGTTTTATATTAAAGAAGATTAAAGTTCGTGCAACCAAAAATTGATAAACATAAGTTGTATTTGGCTTAAGGTTGATATTTTTTTTATCAATAAAAGGGACCTTTGGGTGAATAAAATAGGTAAAAATGGGACCTTTGGGCGAATTCAAAAAAAAAAAAAAAGTTTCTTCATCGGAATTATTTCTTTCCAATATTCTATTTAATTATTAGTATTGTATCAAAAAGGGACAATAATATGTTCTTCATTTATCACTAGTTATTTAAGATAACTTTGTGTCTTTATTTTTCGAACACCACCTTCGTATGACCATTCCTCTTAAAAGGGTATGGCGTGAGGCAAATATTTTGATTCAGTGTTCCGCTTTCAAGATAGTGAGTTTTCTTTTATTAGCAAACCCTCCATGTTTTCTATTTTCATTGGATATGATTTTGTATTTAAATACAACATTTTTGTGTAAATAACTTAAGAACAATCTATGCTTCAATATGAAAACATATGCTAGTGCGTATAAGCAATTAATTATCTGTTTACTTCACAATTAAATTAGTTAAATGCTTATCATTAATGGCAGCATTATGTTTTTATATTAAAGCAGGTTAAAGTTCATGCAACCAAAATTGATCAACATAAGTTGGTCTTTGCCTTAAGGATGATAATTTTTTGATAAATAAAAGGGACCTTTGGGTGAATAAAATAGGTAAATATGGGACCTTTGGGCGAATTTCAAAAATAAAAATTAGTTTCTTCATCGGAATTTCTTTGTTTCCAATATTCTATTTAATTTTAGTATTTTATCAAAAAAGGACAGTAATTGTTCTTCATTTGTCACTTGTTATTTAAGGTCACTTTGTGTCTTTTTTCGAACACACACCTTCATATACCTCTTCTTAAAAGGGTACTGGCGTGAGGCAAATATTTTGTTTCATTGTTCCGCTTTCAAGATGGTCAGTTTTCCTTAATTAGCAAACTCTCCATGTTTTCTATTTCTAATCGATATGATTTTGCATTTAAAATACAACATTTTTGTGTAAATAACTAAAGAACAATCTATGCTTCAATATGAAAATATTTACTAGTGCGTATAAGCAATTAAGTATCTATATACTACACTGTTATATTAGTAAAATGCTTATCATTGAAGGCAACATTATGTTTTATATTAAAGAAGGTTAAAGTTCATGCAACTAAAAACTGATAAACATAAGTTGGTCTTGCCTTAAGGATGATAATTTTTGATAAATAAAAGGGACCTTTGGATGAAATTAAAATAGTAAATATGGGACCTTTGGGACGAATTCAAAAATAAAAAATAGTTTCTTCATCGGAATTATTTCTTTCCAATATTCTATTTAATCATTAGTATTGTATCAAAAAAGGACAATAAATATTTTCTTCATTTGTCACCTGTTAATTAAGGTAACTTTGTGTCTTTATTTTCCGAAATCCACTTTCATATGAACTTTCTTCTTAAAAGGGTACGGCGTAAGGCAAATATTCTTGATTCATTTTTCCGCTTTCAAGATGGTGAGTTTTCCTTTATTAGCAAACTCTGCATGTCTTTCATTTCTGAATGGTATGCCTTTTTGTTTAAATAATAAACATTTTTGTGTAAATAAATAAAGAACAATCTATGCTTCAATATGAAAATATATTCTAATGCGTATAAGCAAGTAATTATCTATGAACTTCACTATTATATTCGTAAAATGCCTATCATTTATGACAGCATTATGCTTTATATCAAAGAAGGTTTAATGTCATGCTAAAAAAATTCATTAACGTAAGTTGGCATTACCTTAAGGTTGCAGTTTTTTTATAAATAAAAGGGACCTTTGGGTGAATAAAATAAGTAAATATGGGACCTTTGGCGAATTCAAAAATAAAAAAAAGTTTCTTCATCGGAGTTATTTCTTTCCGATATTCTGTTTAATTATTAATGTTGTATCAAAAAAGGACAATAAAATGTTTTTCATTTGTCACTTGTTATTTAAGGTAACTTTGTGTCTTTATTTTCGAACACCACCTTCATATGACCTTTCTTCTTAAAAGGGTAAGCGTGAGGCAAATGTCTTGATTCATTTTCCGCTTTCAAGATGGTGAGTTTTCCTTAATAAGCAAACTCTGCATGTCTTTCATTAGTGATTGGATATGCCTTCTTGTTTAAATAAAACATTTTTGTGTAAATAACTAAAGAACAATATATGCTTCAATATGAAAATATGCTAGTGCGTATAAGCAATTAATTATCTGTTTACTACACAATTATATTAGTTAAATGCTTATCATTAATGGCAGCATTATGTTTTATATTAAAGCAGGTTAAAGTTCATGCAACTAAAATTGATAAACAATAAGTTGGTCTTTGCCTTAAGGATGATAATTTTTTGATAATAAAAGGACCTTTGGGTGAATAAAATAGGTAAATATGGGACCTTTGGGCGAATTCAAAAATAAAAAAATAGTTTCTTCATCGGAATTTTTGTTTCCAATATTCTATTTAATTATTAGTATTGTATCAAAAAAGGACAATAAATATTTTCTTCATTTGTCACCTGTTTTTTAAGGTAACTTTGTGTCTTTATTTTCCGAACACCACTTTCATATCAACTATCTTCTTAAAAGGATACGGCGTAAGGCAAATATCTTGATTCATTTTTCCGCTTTCAAGATGGTGAGTTTTCCTTTATTAGCAAACTCTGCATGTCTTTCATTACTGATTGGGTATGCCTTTTTATTTAAATAAAACATTTTGTGTAAATAAATAAAGAACAAATCTATGCTTCAATATGAAAATATAATTATTCTAATGCGTATAAGCAAGTAATTATCTATGATCTTCACTATTATATTCGTAAAATGCTTATCATTAATGACAGCATTATGCTTTATATCAAAGAAGGTTAAATGTCATGCTACAAAAATTCATTAACGTAAGTTGGGCATTACCTTAAGTTTGCAGTTTTTTTATAAATAAAAGGGACCTTTGGGTGAATAAAATAAGTAAATATGGGACCTTTTGGGTGAATTCAAAAATAAAAAAAGTTTCTTCATTGGAGTTATTTCTTTCCGATATTCTGTTTAATTATTAATGTTGTATCAAAAAAGGACATAAAATGTTCTTCATTTGTCACTTGTTATTTAAGGTAACTTTGTGTCTTTATTTTTCGAACACCACCTTCATATGACCTTTCTTCTTAAAAGGGTAAGGCGTGAGGCAAATGTCTTGATTCATTGTTCCGCTTTCAAGATGGTGAGTTTTCCTTTATTAGTAAACTCCGCATGTCTTTTCATTAGTGATTGGATATGCCTTCTTATTTAAATAAAACATTTTTGTGTAAATAACTAAAGAACAATATATGCTTCAATGTGAAAACATATGCTAGTGCGTATAAGCAATTAATTATCTGTTTACTACACAATTATATAAGTTAAATGCTTATCATTAATGGCAGCATTATGGTTTATATTAAAGAAGGTTAAAGTTATTGCAACTAAAATTGATAAACATAAGTTGGTCTTTGCCTTAAGGATGATAATTTTTTGATAAATAAAAGGGACCTTTGGGTGAATAAAATAGGTAAATATGGGACCTTTGGGCGAATTCAAAAATAAAAAATAGTTTCTTCATCGGAATTATTTCTTTCCAATATTCTATTTAATTATTAGTATTGTATCAAAATAAGGACAATAATATTTTCCTAATTTGTCACTTGTTATTTAAGGTAACTTTGTGTCTAATTTTTCGAACACCACTTTCATATGAACTTTCGTCTTAAAAGGTACGGCGTAAGGCAAATATCTAGATTCATTGTTCCGCTTTCAAGATGGTGAGTTTTCCTTTATAAGCAAACTCTGCATGTCTTTCATTAGTGATTGGATATGCCTTCTTATTTAAATAAAACATTTTTGTGTAAATAACTAAAGAACAATATATGCTTCAATATGAAAACATATGCTAGTGCGTATAAGCAATTAATTATCTGTGTACTACACAATTATATTACTTAAATGCTTATCATTAATGGCAGCATTATGTTTTATATTAAAGCAGGTTAAAGTTCATGCAACTAAAATTGATAAACATAAGTTGGTCTTTGCCTTAAGGATGATAATTTTTTGATGAATAAAAGGGACCTTTGGGTGAATAAAATAGGTAAATATGGGACCTTTGGGCGAATTCAAAAATAAAAAATAGTTTCTTCATCGGAATTTTTGTTTCCAATATTCTATTTAATTATTAGTATTGTATCAAAAAAGGACAATAATATATTTCTTCTTTGCACCTGTTTTATTAATGGTAACTTTGTGTCTTTATTTTCCGAACACCACTTTCATATCAACTATCTTCTTAAAAGGATACGGCGTAAGGCAAATATCTTGATTCATTTTTCCGCTTTCAAGATGGTGAGTTTTCCTTTATTAGCAAACTCTGCATGTCTTTCATTACTGATTGGGTATGCTTTTTATTTAAATAAAACATTTTTGTGTAAATAAATAAAGAACAATCTATGCTTCAATATGAAAATATATTATTCTAATGCGTATAAGCAAGTAATTATCTATGAACTTCACTATTATATTAAATCGTAAAAATGTTATCATTAAATGACAGCATTTATGTTTTTATATAAAGAAGGTAAATGTCTTGGGAACAAAAATTAATTAACAGTAAGTTGCATTCTAAGTTTATTTTTTATATAAGGACCTTGGTGAATAAATAGTATATGGACTTTGGGAATTCAAAAATAAAAAGTTTCTTATCGAAGTATCTTCGTATTCATTTAAATTAATGTTGTATCAAAAAGGACATATAAAATGTTCTTATTGTCACTGTTATTTAAGGTAACTTTTGTCTTTATTTTTCGAACACCACCTTCATATGACCTTTCTTCTTAAAAGGATAAGGCGTGAGGCAAATGTCTTGATTCATTGTTCCGCTTTCAAGATGGTGAGTTTTCCCTTATTAGCAAACTCCGCATGTCTTTCATTAGTGATTGGATATGCCTTCTTATTTAAATAAAACATTTTTGTGTAAATAACTAAAGAACAATATATGCTTCAATGTGAAAACATATGCTAGTGCGTATAAGCAATTAATTATCTGTTTACTACACAATTATATTAGTTAAATGCTTATCATTAATGGCAGCATTATGGTTTATATTAAAGAAGGTTAAAGTTCATGCAACTAAAACTGATAAACATAAGTTGGTCTTTGCCTTAAGGATGATAATTTTTTGATAAATAAAAGGGACCTTTGGATGATTAAAATAGGTAAATATGGGACCTTTGGACGAATTCAAAAATAAAAAATAGTTTCTTCATCGGAATTATTTCTTTCCAATATTCTATTTAATCATTAGTATTGTATCAAAAAAGGACAATAAATATTTTCTTCATTTGTCACCTGTTAATTAAGGTAACTTTGTGTCTTTATTTTCCGAAATCCACTTTCATATGAACTTTCTTCTTAAAAGGGTACGGCGTAAGGCAAATATCTTGATTCATTTTTCCGCTTTCAAGATGGTGAGTTTTCCTTTATTAGCAAACTCTGCATGTCTTTCATTACTGATTGGGTATGCCTTTTTTGTTTAAATAAAACATTTTTGTGTAAATAAATAAAGAACAATCTATGCTTCAATATGAAAATATATTCTAATGCGTATAAGCAAGTAATTATCTATGAACTTCACTATTATATTCGTAAAATGCCTATCATTTATGACAGCATTATGCTTTATATCAAAGAAGGTTAAATGTCATGCTAAAAAAATTCATTAACGTAAGTTGGGCATTACCTTAAGGTTTGCAGTTTTTTTATAAATAAAAGGGACCTTTGGGTGAATAAAATAAGTAAATATGGGACCTTTGGGCGAATTCAAAAATAAAAAAAAGTTTCTTCATCGGAGTTATTTCTTTCCGATATTCTGTTTAATTATTAGTATTGTATCAAAAAAGGACAATAATATTTTCTTAATTTGTCACTTGTTATTTAAGGTAACTTTGTGTCTAATTTTTTGAACACCACTTTCATATGAACTTTTTTCTTAAAAGGGTACGGCGTAAGGCAAATATCTAGATTCATTGTTCCGCTTTCAAGATGGTGAGTTTTCCTTTATAAGCAAACTCTGCATGTCTTTCATTAGTGATTGGATATGCCTTCTTATTTAAATAAAACATTTTTGTGTAAATAACTAAAGAACAATATATGCTTCAATATGAAAACATATGCTAGTGCGTATAAGCAATTAATTATCTGTGTACTACACAATTATATTACTTAAATGCTTATCATTAATGGCAGCATTATGTTTTATATTAAAGCAGGTTAAAGTTCATGCAACTAAAATTGATAAACATAAGTTGGTCTTTGCCTTAAGGATGATAATTTTTTGATAAATAAAAGGGACCTTTGGGTGAATAAAATAGGTAAATATGGGACCTTTGGGCGAATTCAAAAATAAAAAATAGTTTCTTCATCGGAATTTTTGTTTCCAATATTCTATTTAATTATTAGTATTGTATCAAAAAAGACAATAAATATTTTCTTCATTTGTCACCAGTTTTTTAAGGTAACTTTGTGTCTTTATTTTCCGAACACCACTTTCATATCAACTATCTTCTTAAAAGGATACGGCGTAAGGCAAATATCTTGATTGATTTTTCCGCTTTCAAGATGGTGAGTTTTCCTTTATTAGCAAACTCTGCATGTCTTTCATTACTGATTGGGTATGCCTTTTTATTTAAATAAAACATTTTTGTGTAAATAAATAAAGAACAATCTATGCTTCAATATGAAAATATAATTATTCTAATGCGTATAAGCAAGTAATTATCTATGAACTTCACTATTATATTCGTAAAATGCTTATCATTAATGACAGCATTATGCTTTATATCAAAGAAGGTTAAATGTCATGCTACAAAAAATTCATTAACGTAAGTTGGGCATTACCTTAAGGTTTGCAGTTTTTTTATAAATAAAAGGGACCTTTGGGTGAATAAAATAAGTAAATATGGGACCTTTGGGTGAATTCAAAAAAAAAAAAAGTTTCTTCATTGGAGTTATTTCTTTCCGATATTCTGTTTAATTATTAATGTTGTATCAAAAAAGGACAATAAAATGTTCTTCATTTGTCACTTGTTATTTAAGGTAACTTTGTGTCTTTATTTTTCGAACACCACCTTCATATGACCTTTCTTCTTAAAAGGGTAAGGCGTGAGGCAAATGTCTTGATTCATTGTTCCGCTTTCAAGATGGTGAGTTTTCCCTTATTAGCAAACTCCGCATGTCTTTCATTAGTGATTGGATATGCCTTCTTATTTAAATAAAACATTTTTGTGTAAATAACTAAAGAACAATATATGCTTTAATGTGAAAACATATGCTAGTGCGTATAAGCAATTAATTATCTGTTTACTACACAATTATATTAGTTAAATGCTTATCATTAATGGCAGCATTATGGTTTATATTAAAGAAGGTTAAAGTTATTGCAACTAAAATTGATAAACATAAGTTGGTCTTTGCCTTAAGGATGATAATTTTTTGATAAATAAAAGGGACCTTTGGGTGAATAAAATAGGTAAATATGGGACCTTTGGGCGAATTCAAAAATAAAAATTAGTTTCTTCATCGGAATTTTTGTTACGTATATTCTATTTAATTATTAGTATTGTATCAAAAAAGGACAATAATATTTTCTTAATTTGTCACTTGTTATTTAAGGTAACTTTGTGTCTAATTTTTTGAACTCCACTTTCATATGAACTTTTTTCTTAAAAGGGTACGGCGTAAGGCAAATATCTAGATTCATTGTTCCGCTTTCAAGATGGTGAGTTTTCCTTTATAAGCAAACTCTGCATGTCTTTCATTAGTGATTGGATATGCCTTCTTATTTAAATAAAACATTTGTGTGTAAATAACTAAAGAACAATATATGCTTCAATATGAAAACATATGCTAGTGCGTATAAGCAATTAATTATCTGTGTACTACACAATTATATTACTTAAATGCTTATCATTAATGGCAGCATTATGTTTTATATTAAAGCAGGTTAAAGTTCATGCAACTAAAATTGATAAACATAAGTTGGTCTTTGCCTTAAGGATGATAATTTTTTGATAAATAAAAGGGACCTTTGGGTGAATAAAATAGGTAAATATGGGACCTTTGGGCGAATTCAAAATAAAAAATAGTTTCTTCATCGGAATTTTTGTTTCCAATATTCTATTTAATTATTAGTATTGTATCAAAAAAGGACAATAAATATTTTCTTCATTTGCCACCTGTTTTTTAAGGTAACTTTGTGTCTTTATTTTCCGAACACCACTTTCATATCAACTATCTTCTTAAAAGGATACGGCGTAAGGCAAATATCTTGATTCATTTTTCCGCTTTCAAGATGGTGAGTTTTCCTTTATTAGCAAACTCTGCATGTCTTTCATTACTGATTGGGTATGCTTTTTATTTAAATAAAACATTTTTGTGTAAATAAATAAAGAACGATCTATGCTTCAATATGAAAATATAATTATTCTAATGCGTATAAGCAAGTAATTATCTATGAACTTCACTATTATATTCGTAAAATGCTTATCATTAATGACAGCATTATGCTTTATATCAAAGAAGGTTAAATGTCATGCTACAAAAATTCATTAACGTAAGTTGGGCATTACTTTAAGGTTTGCAGTTTTTTTATAAATAAAAGGGACCTTTGGGTGAATAAAATAAGTAAATATGGGACCTTTGGGCGAATTCAAAAATAAAAAAAAGTTTCTTCATCGGAGTTATTTCTTTCCGATATTCTGTTTAATTTTTAATGTTGTATCAAAAAAGGCAATAAAATGTTCTTCATTTGTCACTTGTTATTTAAGGTAACTTTGTGTCTTTATTTTTCGAACACCACCTTCATATGACCTTTCTTCTTAAAAGGGTAAGGCGTGAGGCAAATGTTTTGATTCAATGTTCCGCTTTCAAGATGGTGAGTTTTCCTTTATTAGCAAACTCCGCATGTCTTTCATTATTGATTGGATATGCCTTGTTATTTAAATAAAACATTTTTGTATAAATAACTAAAGAACAATATATGCTTCAATATGAAAATATTTACTAGTGCGTATAAGCAATTAAGTATCTATATACTACACTGTTATATTAGTCAAATGCTTATCATTGAAGGCAACATTATGTTTTATATTAAAGCAGGTTAAAGTTATTGCAACTAAAATTGATAAACAATAAGTTGGTATTTGCCTTAAGGTTGATAATGTTTTGATCAATTAAAGGGACCTTTTGGTGAATAAAATAAGTAAATATGGGACCTTTGGGCGAATTCAAAAATAAAAAAAAGTTTCTTCATCTGAATTATTTCTTTCTGATATTCTATTTAATTATTAGTATTGTATCAAAAAAGGACAATACTATTTTCTTAATTTGTCACTTGTTATTTAAGGTAACTTTGTGTCTTTATTTTTCGAACACCACTTTCATATGAACTTTCTTCTTAAAAGGGTACGGCGTAAGGCAAATATCTAGATTCATTGTTCCGCTTTCAAGATGGTGAGTTTTCCTTTATTAGCAAACTCTGCATGTCTTTCATTAGTGATTGGATATGCCTTCTTATTTATATAAAACATTTTTGTGTAAATAACTAAAGAAAAATATATGCTTCAATATGAAAATATATTCTATTGCGTATAAGCATTTAATTATCTATTTACCACACAATTATATTAGTTAAATGCTAATCATTAATGGCAGCATTATGTTTTATATTAAAGAATGTTAAAGTTATTGCAACTAAAATTGATAAACATTAGTTGGTCTTTGCCTTAAGGATGATATTTTTTTGATAAATAAAAGGGACCTTTTGTTGAATAAAAAAGGTAAATATGGGACCTTTGGGCGAATTCAAAAATAAAAAATAGTTTCTTCATCGGAATTATTTCTTTCTAATATTCTATTTAATTATTAGTATAGTATCAAAATAGGACAATAATATTTTCTTAATTTGTCACTTGTTATTTAAGGTAACTTTGTGTCTTTATTTTTCGAACACCACTTTCATATGAACTTTCTTCTTTAAAGGGTACGGCGTAAGGCAAATATCTTAGATTCATTGTTCCGCTTTCAAGATGGTGAGTTTTCCTTTATTAGCAAACTCTGCATGTCTTTCATTAGTGATTGGATATGCCTTCTTATTTAAATAAAACATTTTTGTGTAAATAACTAAAGAAAATATATGCTTCAATATGAAAATATATTCTATTGCGTATAAGCAATTAATTATCTATTTACCACACAATTATATTAGTTAAATGCTAATCATTAATGGCAGCATTATGTTTTATATTAAAGAATGTTAAAGTTCATGCAACTAAAATTGATAAACATAAGTTGGTATTTGCCTTAAGGTTGATAATGTTTTCATCAATTAAAGGGACCTTTGGGTGAATAAAATAAGTAAAAATGGGACCTTTGGGCGAATTCAAAAATAAAAAAAAAATTCTTCATCGGAATTATTTCTTTCCAATATTCTATTTAATTATTAGTATTGTATCAAAAAAGGACAATAATATTTTCTTAATTTGTCACTTGTTATTTAAGGTAACTTTGTGTCTTTATTTTTCGAATACCACTTTCATATGAACTTTCTTCTTGAAAGGGTACGGCGTAAGGCAAATATCTAGATTCATTTTTTCCGCTTTCAAGATGGTGAGTTTTCCTTTATTAGCAAACTCTGCATGTCTTTCATTACTGATTGGGTATGCCTTTTTATTAAAATAAAACATTTTTGTGTAAGTAAATAAAGAACAAGCTATGCTTCAATATGAAAATATATTCTAATGCGTATAAGCAAGTAATTATCTATGAACTTCACTATTATATTCGTAAATGCTTATCATTAATGACAGCATTATGCTTTATATCAAAGAAGGTTAAATGTCATGCTACAAAAATTCATAAACGTAAGTTGGGCATTACCTTAAGGTTTGCAGTTTTTTTTATAAATAAAAGGGACCTTTGGGTGAATACAATAAGTAAATATGGGACCTTTGGGCGAATTCAAAAATATAAAATAGTTTCTTCATCGGAGGTGGTTCTTTCGATATTCTGTATTAATTATTATGTTGTATCAAAAAAGGACAATAATATGTTCTTCATTTGTCACTTGTTATTTAAGGTAACTTTGTGTCTTTATTTTTCGAACACCACTTCATATGACCTTTCTTCTTAAAAGGGTAAGGCGTGAGGCAAATGTCTTGATTCATTGTTCCGTTTTCAAGAATGTGAGTTTTCCTTCATTAGCAAACTCTGCATGTCTTTCATTACTGATTGGATATGCCTTGTTATTTAAAAAAAACATTTTTGTGTAAATAAATAAAGAACAATTTATGCTTCAATATGAAAATATTTTTTAGTACGTATAAGCAATTAATTATCTATATACTACACTGTTATATTAGTTAAATGCTTACCATTAATGACAGCATTATGTTTTATATTAAAGAAGGTTAAAGTTCATGCAACTAAAATTTTAACATGCGTTTTCCAACATAAATAGGTACCACATTAAGCGGGAAACACGAAAAACCATCATATAAGCCAAGAAAACCAACATAAAGGCGAATATCAATTATAGTGAAAATCTCCCCCCCCCCCCCCAGCACCGCCCAGACATGCCATTGAGGTATATTATAGCTCAAACTAATGCCTAGGGTGTCTACTACATGCCTGAATTTTTATTTATACTGAAATATGTGAACGTTAGCCAAGAAAATATTTAATCGACCCCTACCCCCAATTTGGATAGCCAGACGCCAATATTGAACATACCTACCCCGGATCTTTTCACCCTAGAGACCAAACTTAGCATTTTATTGGCCTATACAAGGTGTCATTTTTACCGTAAAGGCCTTGGCTAACTTTAACATGTGTTTTTCAACATAAATAAGTGCCTCATTAGGCGGGAAACACGAAAAACCATAAAAAAAGGCAAGAAAACCAACATAAAGGCAAATATCAATTATAGTGAAAATCTTCCCCCAGCACCGCCCAGACATGCCATTGAGGTATGTTATAGCTCAAACCAATGCATAGGGTGTCTTATTATTGGGGGCATTATAATGACCTATAGTTGTTCATTTTTGTTACAGAGACTTCCTCATCGCTTCCCTAAATCATATTCTATCACCAATAGTTTTAACACCTAGACTGATCAATTATTAATCAGCAAGGTGCTGAAAAGTGTCCTCCTCTATCCTCTCATCTTAAAACTTTTGAAAGGTTCGCAGATTAAGTTCTGCAAGAGCACGTTGTATAGCTCACAGTATGAAAATAAACCCGAAAAAAATGTCCGGCTTCGTATGCCTGAATTTTTATTTATACTGAAACATGTGAACGTAAGCCAAACAAATATTTCATCGACCCCTACTCCAAATTTAGATCGCCAAACGCCAATATTGAACATACCTACCCCGGATCTTTTCACCCTAGAGACAAAACTGAGCATGTCATTGGTCTATACAAGGTGTCATTTTTACCGTAAAGGCATTGTCTAACTTTAACATGTGTCTTCCAACTTAGTTAGGTGCCTCATTAAGCGGAAAACACGAAAAACCATCATAAAACCCTAGAAAACCAACATAAAGGCAAATATCAATTATAGTGAAAATCTTCTCCCAGCACCGCCTAGACATGCCATTGAGGTATATTATAACTCAAACTAATGCTTAGGGTGTCTACTACATGCCTGAATCTTTATTCATACTGAAATATTAGAACGTAAGCCAAAATAATATTAAATCGACCCCTACTCCCAATTTGGATCGCCAGAGGCCAATATAGACCATACCTACCCCGGATCTTTTCACCCTAGAGACAAAACTGAGCATGTCATTGGTCTCTACAAGGTGTCATTTTTACCGTAAAAGCCTTGGCTAACTTTAACATGTATTTTCCAACATAAGTAGGTGCCTCATTAAGCGGGAAACACGAAAAACAATCATAAAAGCCAAGAAAACCAACATAAAGGCAAATATCAATTATAGTGAAAATCTTCCCATAGCACCGCCCAGACATGCCATTGAGGTATATTGTAACTCAAACTAATGCTTGGGGTGTCTACTACATGCCTGAACCTTAATTTATACTGAAATATGTGAACGTAAGCCAAGACAATATTTAATCGACCCCCCCTCTATACCTACCCCGGATCTTTTCACCCTAGAGACAAAACTGAGCATGTCATTTGACTATACAAGGTGTCATTTTTACCTTAAAGGCATTGGCTAACTTTAACATGTGTTTTCCAACATAAATAGGTGCCTCATTAAGCGGGAAACACGAAAAACCATCATAGAAGCCAAGAAAACCAACATAAAGGCAAATATCAATTATAGTGAAAATCTTCCCCCAGCACCGCCCAGACATGCCATTGAGGTATATTATAACTTAAACTAATGCTTAGGGTGTCTACTACATGCCTGAATCTTAATTTATACTGAAATATGTAAACGTAAGCCAAGACAATATTTAATCGACCCCTACCCCCAATTTGTATAGCCAGACGCCAATATTGACCATACCTACCCTGGATCTTTTCACCCTAGAGACAAAACTGAGCATGTCATTGGTCTCTACAAGGTGTCATTTTTACCGTAAAGGCCTTGTCTAACTTTAACATGTGTTTTCCAACATAAATAGGTGCCTCATTATGCGAAAAACACGAAAAACCATCACAAAAGCCTAGAAAATCAACATAAAGGCAAATATCAATTATAGTGAAAATCTTCCCCCAGCACCGCCCAGACATGCCATTGAGGTATATTATAGCTCAAACTAATGCATAGGGTGTCTACTACATGCCTGAATCTTCATTTATACTGAAATATGTGAACGTAAGCCAACAAAATATTTAATCGACCCCTACTCCCAATTTGGATCGCCAGACGCCAATATAGACCATACCTACCCCGGATCTTTTCACCCTAGAGACAAAACTGAGCATGTCATTGGTCTATACAAGGTGTCATTTTTACCGTAAAGGCCTTGGCTAAGTTTAACATGTGTTTTCCAACATAAATATGTGCCTCATTAAGCAGAAAACACGAAAAACCATCATAAAAGCCAAGAAAACCAACATAAAGGCAAATATCAATTATAGTGAAAATCTTCTAATAGCACCGCCCAGACATGCCATAGAGGTATATTATAGCTCAAACTAATGCTTATGGTGTCTACTACATGCCTGAACCTTAATTTATACTGAAATATGTGAACGTAAGCCAAGACAATATTTAATCGACCCCCACCCTCTATACCTACCCCGGATCTTTTCACCCTAGAGACAAAACTGAGCATGTCATTGGTCTCTAGAAGGTGTCATTTTTACCGTAAAGGCCTTGGCTAACTTTAACATGTGTTTTCCAACATAAATAGGTGCCTCCACTAGTAACCCGAATTTAACTTGATCGGACAAAAACGTGTTAACGCTGTTTAAATGAAATTAATCGTCATTTGATAAAGATTGACAAAAATTAAAAATCATTTTTAATTTATTTCAATGTATATCAAATCATTTTAATGCCAGTCAAATAGCTTCGCTTGCAGCCGTTCAATTTAAATCAAGTTGGTGGTAAGTTACGTCAAACAAATAGGCCACGCCCCCGTTAAACTATTTCAAACTGGTATCAATTCGTTTTAAACCGTGTTGCGACCCGAGATTTTAACAGGTAAATCACTCAAGCAAAACAACATCGATGTATCTTTCGTTTATTTGTTTCACACTTTATCGACTTAAAATTATATATATAAATGCGTGTATTCTTATTAAAGTAATATACTTCACAATTTAAACAAATGAATGATCAATACACGTAACATATAAGGAATGTAAATAAAAAAATTATAAAATATTGATGCACGGTTTAAGAAAATCAAAACTTATGAATCTGTTAAAAATAAAATAGTTAGATGTTTAACATATTTTTGATTTGCCCAAATGCAGTAGATCTTTATCTCACATATTCGTTTCAAAACTCGCTGAGTGCTATGAAAACTTGTGACATGTAAGTAACGTATGGTCCATTGCAATGTCTTACGAAACTTTAGGTATTCTTGTATATTTCCTTTTCTCATTTTCTGTCTTACTATAGTGTAGTCGTTAATTAAATATAGACACGGAAATTAAAGTAACTTACAAAAATTATTTATTTTTCACATAGTTTAAATCGATGTATCTTATACATGTTATAGTTTCGGTCAACAACAAATATTCCCTAGCTGCATATTGATATATGAAATAGCTTGTAATAAAAACAATGATGTGTTAAATAATAAAATTAATGAACCTAATGTTGACATTTGTTGAGTTTAATAAACAGTTTTATTAAAATAAACAAGAATGGAAAAGAAACAATCATGCACTGTTGCTTTGATATATTTTTTATTAACTATATTTAAGGGTTAATGTTAAAAAAAACTAATTGTCGTACAAATAAAATATTTCATCTAGGTGCTTTCGTTGAAGTTCGCGTTACATATCAAAATGAATGTCATTGGTCGGAACTTTTGCAAACTTTCAATCCTGGTGTTCTCATCGAGGTCCGCGTTCATTTTTCAATTCAATACACAATATTTCATCTAGGTGCTTTCGTTGAGGTTCGCGTTACATAGTAAAATGAATTTCATTGGTCGGAACATTTGAACACTTTCAATCCAGGTGTTCTCATCGAGGTCCGCGTTCGTGATTCAATTCAATACACAATATGAAGTCCGATATGGTAAAAAAAAAATTTTAAACTCTACGATGTCCGAGTGAATAAATAGAATTTAGAAAATAAAACACTTTTACGATTCTTCAAACACAATACAAATACTATCCTTTTCGCTGATGAATAATTATTACTATGATTTGTATACTATTCAATTTGGGAACAGTATACCTTACAATATATATGTTCCTGATTTGATTTATTCCTCGAGAAAATAAATTTGATGTATTCACTTAAATCAATAATTGATCAACTTGAACTTTGAAAAAGTTACAATTATATACCTTTTCACATCCTTTGATTTAAGGTAATTTAATCCAAAAAACTAAATAAAATTAATTGTATTATTTAATTTAGATTCTTTATTTCTTATAAAACCAAGTTAACGGCAAAAAGAAAGATATTTTTACATATAATATTAACATAAAGATTTTGCGTATGACAATTTGCACAACTTGAAACGAGCAACAAGAATGAGCGATTGGTGATCAGACTTGAGAACATACTTTTATTTATATATGATTCAAATTAATTTACACAAAATTTTCAAAACACAATATTTTTTTAAATAAATAAAGTGCCCAATTTCGAAACATTTACTCTGCTTACATAGTTAGGTTTAAGAAAAGGTCTTCTACTTTCTGTTAGAGTTGTGCAGTTTAGAATATAGTGACATATATCAACCAATCTCTTGAGAGTTACAAAGTACATAGTACCTTTCCTGTCTCATAATTCTACGCCATCTACCGGTTTCTATAGGTAACCGATGATTTTCAGTTCTAAACCTTCATAACGTTATCTTATCTTTATAACGTAATACGTCTAAATATTCTTCAAATTCAAAGTTTTCTTTAAACAGTTTTAAACATAATACTTTTGGAGAATATTCCATTTCTGATTTCCAAGTCTGCTGAAAATTATAAAACAATCTGTTTAATAGTTTGGATTAAAACTATAGTTACTCTGATTTAACCAAATATTTTAAAATCCATATTTTTTCAAGATATTTTTTATACAAATCAACCAATCGAAAGTATATATCTTTATTACCAAAGTCTATATAAACTATAGGTATACAATTATATCAACAGCAATAATACATATAATACAGACATAAACACAGACTATGTGACAGCAGAAGGTGTTGTAGAATAAACAAACATTATTTTAACATTTCGGATCTAAGCTGAAACGATCTAAATGTAAATTTACCTAAATTACACAATTCTTTTACATTATTAGTACTCATCAGTTTAATAAATTTGTACATCGACGGTTTTTTCCAATAAAATGGCTTCATATAAATTGTTCTAAAACCTTGAAAACGTGGACATTTGAGGATGAAATGAAACTCATCCTCTATATCATTTTTACAAAAAGTACATATTCTATTATTTCTTGCTATACCATAAAATCTTCCACTTTCTATAGCTAGGTAAATCCACCATGTACGTTGAGTTTATAAATATATCTATTTAGTTTACTATCAGAACTGTTTACAATGTTAGACCAAAAAATATACCATACGGTGTTCCACATATACTGACATAGGATAAGCGCCTAGCTCTCCATAAACCATAAAGCTAGGGTTGATTTTTTTCAAGTTTAACTTTCTAATGCATCAATAAAACTAAATCTCCAAATTTCACAGCCAAATAGCAATATATAGTCTTACAATCTTCAATGATCAGAAAGATCGTACTGACATTTAATTACTGGTAGATTAACTAAAATATTTGCTTCGTTTTTTTATTAATCAATCGATAAATTGAAGATCTGAATGGAATAAAAACATAAATAAAGAAAATATTTGTTTAACGCCATTATCTTTGACTATCCTACAGGTATACTAGCCAGGAGACTGTACAATGGCGGATCCAGGTTTTGTTCTGTAGATAAGAACTCCCGTTTGTTTGACGAAATTATTTTTCGATTGGGACATATGGTTTGAATCCCCAGTGACCAGTGGTTGTCGTTTTTGTATATATTTTTCTATAAGTGTTGTACATCAATCAGGCCGATAGTTTTCTTGTTTGAATTATTTGAATTCATATTTGTAATTTTGGGAAATGATATAAACGTTTATGCGGTTAGGTTTTTGCTCGTTGTGGAAGGCTGTACGGTGATCTAATTCATTGGCAAGTACACCACATCTTCTTTCATTTATTCGTTAAATCATGTAGATCTTCATCAAGCCTACATAAATAAATGATTTTGAAAATGTACTTATTGTAACTATACAACTTTTAATTCCAAATAATTATGTGTATCTAACATAGAATTATTATCAGCGGAGACATATATACACCAATTCTAAATTGGTTTAAAAAACAGACACATTATTATTGTCACATGAATATGTAATAGTGCGTTTTTATGTTAAAAAAAAATCTGTGAATATCTTCCACCACTGTTACGGCCTTAAGAGATCAGCTGTTCTCGCGAGCTTTGAATAAACAAATCCAAACCAAAACAAGTACATAAAATGCATATTTTTAATCACAATCTTAATATAGAAACACTTAAATTGTGATACACATTTTTATGAATTATTCAATTTTATTAAATCTTTGTCAATCAGGCATGTACAGCAGCATCAAGGGATTGTAAATATACAATTCCTAATATACAATTCCTTGGCAGTATGACTGTGTATTCTTCTATATTATTGTGACCTTATTTGAACTAAAAGAAAAAGAAGAAGAAGAAGTCTGGAATTATCGCTATCTGTTCGACGGTCTAAAGATTACAGTGTGTTATCCATCTAGGTGTTCTCGTTGAGGTCTGCGTTCTAAATCTAAAGCATTTCATTGGTCAGTAGATTTGCAATCTTTCAATCCAAGATGTTCTCAATGTAGTCCGCGTTCATGTTTTAATAGGATAAACTATATTGTAAGTTTTCGATCCGAGTTAACAAAGTAGATTTTTTTTATCCGAAAAAGACGGATTTTCTACATGTTCTACAATAAATTTGTACAACGATTGAATGTTGCTAAATGCATCAAATTGTCCAGGTCTAGATCGAACTTGCTTTGCTTCGTCGAAAGTACGAATATAGAAAAATCACATATTTATATTAAAACTAGAACGTTCAAGAACAGTTAAAGAAAGCATCACATATTTTTTAATGTTAGTTATTTTGTACAAATATAACTATAATGCGAACCCGAAGTTGTAATAAAATTAACGGTACCAATTTTTCTTGCACCAGATGTGCATTTCGACAAAACATGTCTCTTCAAAATAGCACGTGAAATCGCAACTAAGCGTGAATTCTTTGGAAAAGCGACGGAATACCTATTGTCAATTTCAAGTTCTGTTTCGACATCATTGTAATATATGTCACTGGACGTTAAAATTCAATCCTTAATTTCGTCTCCGTCAAATAGTGCTGTTGGTTTCTTTTTATTATCATTACATACTAGTATACATGAATACACCCCAAGTTATTCCCATGTAAAGTCATTTACTAGATATTTAGTGCAAAGTAAATTTTAAAGAGAAATTTAAGTCGTATTAGTTCGATAATGCTTCAAAATAAATATAAACTGAGGATACATGTATAACTGCCATATTCCGAATTCCCGACATTCATTTATGTAAATGAAGAAAAGATAACTTTGATCGGTATCTGTGTGAATCTACGGCTCAATCAAGCTTCATACAGAATATGAATTTTCTTGAATATGATTGCCAATGGAATAAACCATGCAGGAGATTAAACTAGCCCAATTAATTTGTGTGTGAACTATAACAACTGAAATCGTAATTATGTTGTAGTGTACGCTGGTGGTTTCTGTAATATGAAGGCGTATGGCAACCATTCTACTATACTTAGTTCAAAATTGTAAAGTACACCACAACCCTTTTCTTTGTCCATAATACGCCCAGGAACATACATCTTACTATTGTGCATGGATTGATAGTAAATGCAGGCGGAAAACACGAAAAACCATCATAAAAGCCTAGAAAATCAACATAAAGGCAAATATCAATTATAGTGAAAATCTTCCCCCAGCACCGCCCAGACATGCCATTGAGGTATATTATAACTCAAACTAATGCTTAGGGTGTCTACTACATGCCTGAATCTTTATTCATACTGAAATATGTGAACGTAAGCCAAGACAATATTTAATCGACCCCTACTCCCAATTTGGATCGCCAGACGCCAATATTGAGCATACCTACCCGGATCTTTTCACCCTAGAGACCAAACTGAGCATGTCATTGGTCTATACAAGGTGTCATTTTTACCGTAAAGGACTTGGCTAACTTTAACATGTGTTTTCCAACCTAAATAGGTGCCTCATTCAGCGGGAAACACGAAAAACAATCATAAAAGCCAAGAAACCCAACATAAAGGCAAATATCAATTATAGTGAAAATCTTCCCCCAGCACCGCCCAGACATGCCATTGAGGTATATTATAGCTCAAACTAATGCTTAGGGTGTCTACTACATGCCTGAACCTTAATTTATACTGAAATATGTGAACGTAAGCCAAAAAAATATTTAAGCGACCCCTACTCCAAATTTGGATCGCCAGACGCCAATATAGACCATACCTACCCCGGATCTTTTCACCCTAGAGACCAAACTGAGCATGTCATTGGTCTATACAAGGTGTAATTTTTACCGTAAAGGCCTTGGCTAACTTTAACATGTGTTTTCCAACATAAATAAGTGCCTCATTAGGCGGAAAACACGAAATACCATAAAAAAGCCAAGAAAACCAACATAAAGGCAAATATCAATTAAAGTGAAAATCTTCCCCCAGCACCGCCCAGACATGCCATTGATGTATATTATAGCTCAAACTAATGCTTAGGGTGTCTACTACATGCCTGAATTTTTATTTAAAGTTAAATATATGTGATCGTAATCCAAAAAAATATTTAAGCGACCCCTACTCCAAATTTGGATCGCCAGACGCCAATATTGACCATACCTACCCCGGATCTTTTCACCCTAGAGACCAAACTGAGCATGTCATTGGTCTATACAAGGTGTCATTTTTACCTTAACGGCCTTGGCTAACTTTAACATGTGTTTTCCAACTTAAATATGTGCTTCATTAAGCGGAAAACACGAAAAACCATCATAAAAGCCAAGAAAACCAACATAAAGGCAAATATCAATTACTATAGTGAAAATCTTCCCCTAGCACCCCCAGACATGCCATTGAGGTATATTATAGCTCAAACTAATGCATAGGGTGTCTACTACATGCCTGAATTTTTATTTATACTGAAATATGTGAAAGTAAGCCCCCAAAAAATTTAATCGACCCCTACTCCCAATTTGGATCGCCAGACGCCAATATAGACCATACCTACCCCGGATCTTTTCACCCTAGAGACCAAACTGAGCATGTCATTGGTCTATACAAGGTGTAATTTTTACCGTAAAGCCCTTGGCTAACTTTAACATGTGTTTTCCAACATAAATAAGTGCCTCATTAGGCGGAAAACACGAAATACCATAAAAAAGCCAAGAAAACCAACATAAAGGCAAATATCAATTAAAGTGAAAATCTTCCCCCAGCACCGCCCAGACATGCCATTGAGGTATATTATAGCTCAAACTAATGCTTAGGGTGTCTACTACATGCCTGAATTTTTATTTAAAGTTAAATATATGTGATCGTAATCCAAAAAAATATTTAAGCGACCCCTACTCCAAATTTGGATCGCCAGACGCCAATATTGACCATACCTACCCCGGATCTTTTCACCCTAGAGACCAAACTGAGCATGTCATTGGTCTATACAAGGTGTCATTTTTACCTTAACGGCCTTGGCTAACTTTAACATGTGTTTTCCAACTTAAATATGTGCTTCATTAAGCGGAAAACACGAAAAACCATCATAAAAGCCAAGAAAACCAACATAAAGGCAAATATCAATTACTATAGTGAAAATCTTCCACCAGCACCGCCCAGACATGCCATTGAGGTATATTATAGCTCAAACTAATGCTTAGGGTGTCTACTACATGCCTGAATTTTTATTTATACTGAAATATGTGAACGTAAGCCCCCAAAAAATTTAATCGACCCCTACTCCCAATTTGGATCGCCAGACGCCAATATAGACCATACATACCCCGGATCTTTTCACCCTAGAGACCAAACTGAGCATGTCATTGGTCTATACAAGGTGTCATTTTTACCGTAAAGCCCTTGGCTAACTTTAACATGTGTTTTCCAACATAAATAAGTGCCTCATTAGGCGGAAAACACGAAATACCATAAAAAAGCCAAGAAAACCAACATAAAGGCAAATATCAATTAAAGTGAAAATCTTCCCCCAGCACCGCCCAGACATGCCATTGAGGTATATTATAGCTCAAACTAATGCTTAGGGTGTCTACTACATGCCTGAATTTTTATTTATACTGAAATATGTAAAGTAAGCAAAAATAATATTTAATCGACCCCTACCCCAATTTGGATAGCCAGACGCCAATATTGACCATACCTACCCCGGAATGTTTTCACCCTAGAGACAAAACTGAGCATGTCATTGGTCTATACAAGGTGTCATTTTTACCGTAAAGGCATTGCTAACTTTAACATGTGTTTTCCAACATAAATAGGTGCCCTAATTAAGCGGAAACACGAAAAAAACACATATAAAAGCCAAGAAAACCAACATAAAGGCAAATATCAATTATAGTGAAAATCTTCCCCCAGCACCGCCCATACATGCCATTGAGGTATATTATAACTCAAACTAATGTTTAGGGTGTCTACTACATGCCTGAACCTTAATTTATACTAAATATGTAAACATAAGCCAAGACAATATTTAATCGACCCCTACCCCCAATTTGGATAGCCAGACGCCAATATTGACCATACCTACCCCCGATCTTTTCACCCTAGAGACAAAACTGAGCATGTCATTGGTCTATACAAGGTGTCATTTTTACCGTAAAGGCCTTGTCTAACTTTAACATGTGTTTTCCAACATGAATAAGTGCCTCATTAGGCGGAAAACACGAAATACCATAAAAGAGCCAAGAAAACCAACATAAAGGCAAATATCAATTATAGTAAAAATCTTCTCACAGCACCGCCCAGACATGCCATTGAGGTATATTATAGCTCAAACTAATGCTTAGGGTGTCTACTACATGCCTGAATCTTTATTTATACTGAAATATGTGAACGTAAGCCAAAAAATTATTTCGTCGACCCCTACTCCCAATTTGGACCGCCAGACGCCAATATTGAGCATACCTACCCCGAATCTTTTCACCCTAGAGACAAAACTGAGCATATCATTGGCCTATACAAGGTGTCATTTTTACCGTAAAGGCCTTGTCTAACTTTAACATGTGTCTTCCAACTTAATTAGGTGCCTCATTAAGCGGAAAACACGAAAAACCATCATAAAAGCCTAGAAATCCACATAAAGGCAAATATCAATTATAGTGAAAATCTTCCACCAGCACCGCCCAGACATGCCATTGAGGTATATTATAACTCAAACTAATGCTTAGGGTGTCTACTACATGCCTGAATCTTATTTATACTGAAATATGCGAATGTAAGCAAAAATAATAATTAATCGACCCCTACCCCCAATTTGGATAGCCAGACGCCAATATTGACCATACCTACCCCGAATGTTTTCACCCTAGAGACAAAACTGAGCATGTCATTGGTCTATACAAGATGTCATTTTTACCGTAAAGGCATTGGCTAACTTTAACATGTGTTTTCCAACATAAATAGGTGCCTCATTAAGCGGGAAACACGAAAAAGCATCATAAAAGCCAAGAAAACCAACATAAAGGCAAATATCAATTATAGTGAAAATCTTCCCCCAGCACCGCCCAGACATGCCATTGAGGTATATTATAACTCAAACTAATGCTTAGGGTGTCTACTACATGCCTGAATCTTTATTTATACTGAAATATGCGAATGTAAGCAAAAATAATAATTAATCGACCCCTACCCCCAATTTGGATAGCCAGACGCCAATATTGACCATACCTACCCCGGAATGTTTTCACCCTAGAGACAAAACTGAGCATATAATTGGTCTATACAAGGTGTCATTTTTACCGTAAAGGCCTTGGCTAACTTTAACATGTGTTTTCCAACATAAATAAGTGCCTCATTAGGCGGAAAACATGAAATACCATAAAAGAGCCAAGAAAACCAACATAAAGGCAAATATCAATTATAGTGAAAATCTTCCCCCAGCACCGCCCAGACATGCCATTGAGGTATATTATAGCTCAAACTAATGCTAAGGGTGTCTACTACATGCCTGAATTTTTTTATTTAAAGTGAAATATGTGATCGTAGGCCAAAAAAATATTTAAGCGACCCCTACTTCCAAATTTGTATCGCCAGACGCCAATATTGACCATACCTACCCCGGATCTTTTCACCCTAGAGACAAAACTGAGCATGTCATTGGTCTATACAAGGTGTCATTTTTACCGTAAAGGCCTTTGCTAACTTTAACATGTGTTTTCCAACATAAATAGGTGCCTCATTAAGCAGAAAACACGAAAAACCATCATAAAAGCCTAGAAATCCACATAAAGGCAAATATCAATTATAGTGAAAATCTTCCCCCAGCACCGCCAAGACATGCCATTGAGGTATATTATAGCTCAAACTAATGTTTAGGGTGTCTACTACATGCCTGAACCTTAATTTATACCTAAATATGTGAACATAAGCCAAGACAATATTTAATCGACCCCTACCCCCAATTTGGATAGCCAGACGCCAATATTGACCATACATACCCCGGATCTTTTCACCCTAGAGACAAAACTGAGCATGTCATTGGTCTATACAAGGTGTCATTTTTACCGTAAAGGCCTTGTCTAACTTTACCATGTGTCTTTCAACTTAATTAGGTGCCTCATTAAGCGGAAAACACGAAAAACCATCATAAAAGCCTAGAAAACCAACATAAAGGCAAATATCAATTATAGTAAAAATCTTCTCTCAGCACCGCCCAGACATGCCATTGAGGTATATTATAGCTCAAACTAATGCTTAGGTGTCTACTACATCCTGAATCTTTATTTATATTGAAATATGTGAACGTAAGCCCAAAAAATATTTCGTCGACCCCTACTCCCAATTTGGATCGCCAGACGCCAATATTGAGCATACCTACCCCGGATCTTTTCACCCTAGACACAAAACTGAGCATATCATTGGCCTATACAAGGTGTCATTTTTACCGTAAGGGCCTTGTCTAACTTTAACATGTGTCTTCCAACTTAATTAGGTGCCTCATTAAGCGGAAAACACGAAAAACCATCATAAAATCCTAGAATTCCACATAAAGGCAAATATCAATTATAGTAAAAATCTTCCACCAGCACCGCCCAGACATGCCATTGAGGTATATTATCGCTCAAACTAATGCTTAGGGTTTCTACTACATGCCTGAATCTTTATGCATACTGAAATATGCGAATGTAAGCCCCCAAAAAATTAATCGACCCTACTCCCAATTTGGTTCGCCAGACGCCAATATAGACCATACCTACCCCGGATCTTTTCACCCTAGAGACCAAACTGAGCATGCCATTGGTCTCTAGAAGGTGTCATTTTTACCGTAAAGGCCTTGGCTAACTTTAACATGTGTTTTCCAACATAAATAGGTGCCTCATTAAGCAAAAACATGAAAAACTATCATAAAAGCCAAGAAAACCAACATAAAGGCAAATATCAATTATAGTGAAAATCTTCCCCAGCACCGCCCAGACATGCCATTGAGGTATATATAGCTCAAACTAATGCTTAGGGTGTCTTATACATGCCTGAATCTTCATTTATACTGAAATATGTGAACGTAAGCCAACAAAATATTTAATCAACCCCTACTCCCAATTTGGATCGCCAGACGCCAATATAGACCATACCTACCCCGGATCTTTTCACCCTAGAGACAAAACTGAGCATGTCATTGGTCTCTACAAGGTGCTCTTTTTACCGTAAAGGCCTTGGCTAACTTTAACATGTGTTTTCCAACATAAATAGGTGCTTCATTAAGCGGGAAACATGAAAAACCATCATAAAAGCCAAGACAACCAATATAAAGGCGAATATCAATAATAGTGAAAATCTCCCACCAGCACGCCCAGACATGCCATTGAGGTTTATTATAGCTCGAACTAATGTTTAGGGTGTCTACTACATGCATGAATTTTTATTTATACTGAAATATGTGAACGTAAGCCAAAAAATTATTTCGTCGACTCCTACCTCCAATTTGGATCGCCAGACGCCAATATTGACCATACCTACCCCGAATCCTTTCACCCTAGAGACAAAACTGAGCATATCATTGGTCTATACAAGGTGTCATTTTTACCGTAAAGGCCTTGTCTAACTTTTACATGTGTCTTCTAACTTAATTAGGTTCCTCATTAAGCGGAATACACGAAAAACCATCATCAAAGCCTAGAAAATCCACATAAAGGCAAATATCAATTATAGTAAAATTCTTCTCCCAGCACCGCCCAGACATGCCATTGAGGTATATTATAGCTCAAACTAATGCTTAGGGTGTCTACTACATGCCTGAATCTTTATTCATACTGAAATATGTGAACGTAAGCCAAAATAATATTTAATCGACCCCTACTCCAAATTTGGATCGCCAGACGCCAATATTGACCATACCTACCCCGGATCTTTTCACCCTCGAGACCAAATTGAGCATGTCATTGGTCTATACAAGGTGTCATTTTTACCGTAAAGGCCTTGTCTAACTTTAACATGTGTTTTTCCAACATAAATAAGTGCCTCATTAGGCGGAAACACGAAATACCATAAAAAAGGCAAGAAAACCAACATAAAGGCAAATATCAATTATAATGAAAATCTTCCCCCAGCATCACCCAGACATGCCATTGAGGTATATATTATAGCTCAAACTAATGCTAAGGGTGTCTACTACATGCCTGAATTTTTATTTAAAGTGAAATATGTGGCCGAAAGCCAAAGAAATATTTAAGCGACCCCTACTCCAAATTTAGATCGCCAGACGCCAATATTGACCATACCTACCCCGGATCTTTTCACCCTAGAGACCAAATTGAGCATGTCATTGGTCTATACAAGGTGTCATTGTTACCGTAAAGGTCTTGACTAACTTTAACATGTGTTTTCCAACATAAATAAGTGCCTCATTAAGCGGGAAACACGAAAAACCATCATAAAAGCCAAGAAAACATTCATAAAGGCAAATATCAATTATAGTGAAAATCTTCCCCCAGTACCGCCCATACATGCCATTGAGGTATATTATAGCTCAAACAAATGCTTAGGGTGTCTACTACAAGCCTGAACATTAATTTCT
>CM034361.1:26020508-26098444 GCA_019925275.1 Mytilus edulis | reverse complement strand
ATCCAGATCACACAATTACGTCAATGATGAACATATTAGAAAGGTCACAAAGTTAAAGGGAGTAGAACTTTTATAATGGAAAAATTTATGGAAGTTGAAGCTGCTAGTAAAAAATAATAGTGACAACAAATCTGAAAGGGCATTCAATGTACTTACACAAACACATTATTTGACAAGGGCGCACAGATGCCCTCATCACAGAAAAATAAGCTACAGAGCTTGATTTGACAATTACCAGACAGAAGACCATAAACTTGTCAGGATTTTGTGACACAAGTGATGGCACAGACAACGGCAAATTACCTATCAACGTTTTGATTGTACCAGAAATAGCTGTACCAATGAAGACTTATGTACGTAATATAACAAATTTAAAGTATTTGTTTGGCTTGAAATTAGACCATCCGGTCTCACATGACCCAATGGTTGAAGATTCTCTATTGAATTATATCTAATTCGATTATTACTGGTCAATTGTCGATGATAGAATAGTATGAGGAACAGGACCTACTACCGTCAAGTCGGAAATCCGTAACCTTCTGTCCGGCACAATCAATTGAATACCTGCAAATCCAGATCACACAATTACGTCAATGATGAACATATTAGTAGGTCACAAAGTTGAAGAGTAGAACTTTTATAATGGAGAAATTTATGGAAGTTGAAGCTGCTAGTATAAATAATAGTGACAACAAATCTGAAAACAGACAATTCCAAGATGCATATAAATCAAATGGTAGAGGTTACCATATGGAAACATAAAGATATGTTGATAAGTTACCTTGTAAGGAGGAACACCACACCTTACTAGACAACAGAAGTATTGAATAACGGAGAACAGAAAATGTCATTAAGCGTCTTAATCGTGAACTTACACTTTTACAGAAAAACGGAAAAATTATTAATGAACAAGAAAAACGTAGATTTATCGAGAGAGTTGATGAACGATCAGCCAAAACAATTGTTCATTCCATACCGCACCATCATTTCCGTAAAAAGTCGTCAACCACGCCAATCAGAATTGTATTTGACTGTAGCTGCAAACCTTCACCTATTAATCTAAGCTTAAATGATTGTTTGATGGATCTTTGGCCAAACTTTAATGATTTAACCGGAATTTTTCTCCGATTTAGAATGCACAAATACGCCGTCTCGACAGGTATAGAAAAAAGCCTTACTTATTATGGGCTGGATGAAGAGGATCGTGATGTTACCAGATTCTCTTATGCGTAGTAACCCGGATGACCCAAATAGTCAACTAACCGCAAACAGATTCAAGTCAGTATAATTTGGAGCAACTTTCTCTTCGTTTATCCTAAATGCTGTTATACGTAAACATTTGACTGCAATTCAACAGACTGGACAGCAATGTTAAAGAAATACTTTTATGTTGACAATATTATATCGAGCTTTAATTAACAAAGAGCTTTGTTAGACTTCTTCCATGCATCACGTTTAGTATTTGTAAATGATTTGTATGATGCGAGAGCATAAGAAATTGAACATTTATCAAAATCATCATGTAACCGAGAAGCTTAATCCTTATGGAACAATTTTGTTCGGTGGATGATGGGAGAGATTGAGAGGAATAACGAAAAACTGCATTAAACGAGCACATATGGACAATAAAACACTCAACACGATAATGACTGAAGTAGAACGTTTACTCAGTGATCGCCCACTAACATACGTTTCATCGGATCAAACGCGGACGACGAACCCCTTACTCCGTCACATTTATTATATTGAAAACGGACCAAGACGCTACCGTATAACGGCCTTAAAGACTGTAGTTTACAACCAGGAACAAAAGACACTACGCATGAACCAGTAACTGGCTAGACAATCGAAGTTTCTTTCATTAATTCTAAAAAAACTACATAAAAAGATGGAAGCAGGAATACATAAGTTCGCTTAGGACATATTACCGATACACAGATCGAAACACATAGAACATTAACGTCGGAAATATGTAGTTCAGATTCAGGACTATGTATCTAGAGTAAATTGGACTTTGGCGATCATTGACAAATTATTTTACGGCAAAGATGGACTTACACGATCAGCCATAATTCGAACAAAAACTGGTTTGATATCTAGACCAATCATCAAACTTGAATTCTTTGGAACTTGAAAATATAGCAGCTCAGAGTGAGGAAAAGACGAAAATAAAAACATAGACTAACATGTGTTAAATATAAATCGTGAAAAGTAAAATGATAACGTGTGATTAGCATCTGGACATTAAAATGAATTTAAACCGTGGGCTGTTAAATATTTTACATATAAACTTTAAAATTTTACTAGTAATTTATTTTATTAGAACTTTAATAATTAATGTTGTGATCACTTTCATTTATTTTAAAGTAATTCATGTGCGGCCCAAGTATGTTAAGAGCAAAATCACAAACGCAACGTTCTCGCTGCCCATATTCATTGTAACATGTGTGACATGTTGACATTAGACCTTGAATAGAAAGAATTATTCACACGAGTCATTATATCAGAGGGAGAGGTATCCATTGCCTCACAAATGACAAAAATCTTTAATGCCCTAGACTCGTACGACTTAGCCAGGAAAGGATAAGGTTGGTACCTTTATATATCACAAAGTCGAAATGAACTATTGCCAGCTGGCCAAACCAGGACATTTACCACATGGGTCATGACACAAGAGGTATATGTAGTAGTTGTATAATGGCCCATAGTACTTATGTCCTAGACCCGTACGAGTTTGTCAGGAGGGGATAACAAGGGTTGTGGTACTCCGGTTCATCACGAAGTCGAAAAAAACTATTGCCGGATGGCCAAATTAAGCAATTCTCCACGTGGGTCATTATATCAGAGGAAGAAAAAGGAATTGCCTCTAAAATGACCCATACTACTATACCCTAGACCGTACGACCTAGTCAGCAAAGAGAAAGATGGGCACCTTTATATATCTCAAAGTCGAATTGAACTATTGACGACTTGTCAAACTAAAAGATTCTCCTCGTGGACCATGATACAGAGGTTGAGGTACTAATTACCTTTAAAATGACCAGCAAGTAAAAGTATGTTTGAATATTTTGATATACAAGAGTACTTCCCTTACCCTTTTCCTACCAATACGTACGGATCTATGATATACGATACATGGGCCTTTTTAGAGAAAACACCTACGCTAATCTTTTTGTTAGCCCACAAGGAGAAACTCTTAGTTTGGTCTTTGTGATATATAAGACTACTTCCCTTTGCTGTTCAACAGGTACGGGTCTAGGACATAAGAACCATAGGTAATTTTCGAGGCAACATTATTCCATACATCTGATATGTTTGACAACGCAATCAGGGTTAGTGCTATGGCCCATCTTAAAGGCAATGGCTACATCTACCTCTGCTAATATGGTCCACGTTTAGATTATCTTAGTCGGTCAGCTGGCAATATTTCATTTTGACTTCGTTGTACACCGAGATACTATATCCCCCTTTAAACCGTCTGCTGACAAATTTGTACAGGTCTAGGGCATGATTGTTATGGGCCATTTTAGAGGAAATGCCTACCTCTACCACTGGTATAATGGCCCACGTGGAGAATCTCATAGTTTGGCCAGCCGGCAATAATTCAGATCGAATTCGATCTGTACCGTGACACCATATCCCCCTATTAACCCTTTACTGACAAAATCGTACGGGTCTAGGGTATAAATGATATGGGCCATTTTAAAGGCAATAAGTACCTCTTCCTCTGGTATCATTGCCCACGTGGAGAATCTCTTCGTTTGGCCAGCCGGCAATAGTTCATTTTCGAATTTGTGATATACCAGGGTACCCCCCTTATCCTTTTCTGACTTACTCGTGAGGGTCTAGGGCATAAGTGCTATGGGCCATTTTAGAGGCAATACCAACCTCTACCTCTGGTATAATGGTCGATGTGGAGAATCTCTTAGTTTGGCCAGCCGGCAATAGTTCAGTTCGAATTCGTTGTATCCGGGATACCATATCCCCCCTCTGAACCCTCTACTGACAAACTCGTACGGGTCTAGGGTATAAGTGCTATGGGCCATTTTAAAGGCAATAAGTACCTCTTCCTCTGGTATCATTGCCCACGTGGAGAATCTCTTCGTTTGGCCAGCCGGCAATAGTTCATTTTCGAATTTGTGATATACCAGGGTACCCACCTTATCCTTTTCTGACTAACTCGTACGGGTCTAGGGCATAAGTGCTATGGGCCATTTTAGAGGCAATACTAACCTCTACCTCTGGTATAATGGTCGATGTGGAGAATCTCTTAGTTTGGCCAGCCGTTAATAGTTCAGTTCGAATTCGTTGTATCCGGGATACCATATCCCCCCTTTGAACCCTCTACTGACAAACTCGTACGGATCTAGGGTATAAGTGCTATGGGCCATTTTAAAGGCAATAAGTACCTCTTCCTCTGGTATCATTGCCCACGTGGAGAATCTCTTCGTTTGGCCAGCCGGCAATATTTCATTTTGACTTCGTTGTACACCGGGATACTATATCCCCCTTTAAACCGTCTGCTGACAAATTTGTACAGGTCTAGGGCATGATTGTTATGGGCCATTTTAGAGGAAATGCCTACCTCTACCACTGGTATAATGGCCCACGTGGAGAATCTCATAGTTTGGCCAGCCGGCAATAATTCAGATCGAATTCGATCTGTACCGTGACACCATATCCCCCCTATTAACCCTTTACTGACAAAATCGTACGGGTCTAGGGTATAAATGATATGGGCCATTTTAAAGGCAATAAGTACCTCTTCCTCTGGTATCATTGCCCACGTGGAGAATCTCTTCGTTTGGCCAGCCGGCAATAGTTCATTTTCGAATTTGTGATATACCAGGGTACCCCCTTATCCTTTTCTGACTTACTCGTACGGGTCTAGGGCATAAGTGCTATGGGCCATTTTAGAGGCAATACCAACCTCTACCTCTGGTATAATGGTCGATGTGGAGAATCTCTTAGTTTGGCCAGCCGGCAATAGTTCAGTTCGAATTCGTTGTATCCGGGATACCATATCCCCCCTCTGAACCCTCTACTGACAAACTCGTACGGGTCTAGGGTATAAGTGCTATGAGCCATTTTAAAGGCAATAAGTACCTCTTCCTCTGGTATCATTGCCCACGTGGAGAATCTCTTCGTTTGGCCAGCCGGCAATAGTTCATTTTCGAATTTGTGATATACCAGGCTACCCCCCTTATCCTTTTCTGACTAACTCGTACGGGTCTAGGGCATAAGTGCTATGGGCCATTTTAGAGGCAATGCTAACCTCTACCTCTGGTATAATGGTCGATGTGGAGAATCTCTTAGTTTGGCCAGCCGGCAATAGTTCAGTTCGAATTCGTTGTATCCGGGATACCATATCCCCCCTTTGAACCCTCTACTGACAAACTCGTACGGGTCTAGGGTATAAGTGCTATGGGCCATTTTAAAGGCAATAAGTACCTCTTCCTCTGGTATCATTGCCCACGTGGAGAATCTCTTCGTTTGGCCAGCCGGCAATAGTTCATTTTCGAATTTGTGATGTACCAGGGTACCCCCCTTATCCTTTTCTGAATACTCGTACGGGTCTAGGGCATAAGTGCTATGGGCCATTTTAGAGGCAATACAACCTCTACCTCTGGTATAATGGTCGATGTGAGAATCTCTTAGTTTGGCCAGCCGGCAATAGTTCAGTTCGAATTCGTTGTATCCGGGATACCATATCCCCCCTTTGAACCCTCTACTGACAAACTCGTACGGGTCTAGGGTACAAGTGCTATGGGCCATTTTAAAGGCAATAAGTACCTCTTCCTCTGGTATCATTGCCCACGTGGAGAATCTCTTCGTTTGGCCAGCCGGCAATAGTTCATTTTTGAATTTGTGATATACCAGGGTACTCCCCTTATCCTTTTCTGACTAACTCGTACGGGATCTAGGGCATAAGTGCTATGGGCCATTTTAGAGGCAATACAACCTCTACCTCTGGTATAATGGTCGATGTGGAGAATCTCTTAGTTTGGCCAGCCGGCAATAGTTCAGTTCGAATTCGTTGTATCGGGATACCATATCCCCCCTTTGAACCCTCTACTGACAAACTCGTACGGATCTAGGGTATAAGTGCTATGGGCCATTTTAAAGGCAATAAGTACCTCTTCCTCTGGTATCATTGCCCACGTGGAGAATCTCTTCGTTTGGCCAGCCGGCAAATTTCATTTTCGAATTTGTAAACCAGGGTACTCCCCCTTATCCTTTCTGACATTACTCGTGAGGTCTAGGGCATAGTGTTATGGGCCATTTTAGAGGCAATACCACCTCTACCTCTGGTATAATGGTCGATGTGGAGAATCTCTTAGTTTGGCCAGCCGGCAATAGTTCAGTTCGAATTCGTTGTATCCGGATACCATATCCCCCCTCTGAACCCTTTACTGACAAAACTCGTACGGGTCTAGGGTATAAGTGTATGGGCCATTTTAAAGGCAATAAGTACCTCTTCCTCTGGTATCATTGCCCACGTGGAGAATCTCTTCGTTTGGCCAGCCGGCAATAGTTCATTTTCGAATTTGTGATATACCAGGGTACCCCCCTTATCCTTTTCTGACTAACTCGTACGGGTCTAGGGCATAAGTGCTATGGGCCATTTTAGAGGCAATACTAACCTCTACCTCTGGTATAATGGTCGATGTGGAGAATCTCTTAGTTTGGCCAGCCGTTAATAGTTCAGTTCGAATTCGTTGTATCCGGGATACCATATCCCCCCTTGAACCCTCTACTGACAAACTCGTACGGGTCTAGGGTATAAGTGCTATGGGCCATTTTAAAGGCAATAAGTACCTCTTCCTCTGGTATCATTGCCCACGTGGAGAATCTCTTCGTTTGGCCAGCCGGCAATATTTCATTTTGAATTTGTTGATATACCGGATAATATCCCCCTTTAAACCGTTCTGCTGACAAATTTGTACAGGTCTAGGGCATGATTGTTATTGGGCCATTTTAGAGGAAATGCCTACCTCTACCCTGGTATAATGGCCAGATGGAGAATCTCTTAGTTTGGCCAGCCGGCAATAATTCAGTTCGAATTCGTCTGTACCGTGACACCATATCCCCCTTTGAACCCTTTACTGACAAAATCGTACGGGTCTAGGGTATAAATGATATGGGCCGTTTTAAAGGCAATAAGTACCTCTTCCTCTGGTATCATTGCCCACGTGGAGAATCTCTTCGTTTGGCCAGCCGGCAATAGTTCATTTTCGAATTTGTGATATACCAGGGTACCCCCCTTATCCTTTTCTGACTTACTCTACGGGTCTAGGGCATAAGTGCTATGGCCATTTTAGAGGCAATACCAACCTCTACCTCTGGTATAATGTCGATGTGGAGAATCTCTTAGTTTGGCCAGCCGGCAATAGTTCAGTTCGAATTCGTTGTATCCGGGATACCATATCCCCCCTTTGAACCCTCTACTGACAAACTCGTACGGGTCTAGGGTATAAGTGCTATGAGCTATTTTAAAGGCAATAAGTACCTCTTCCTCTGGTATCATTGGCACTTGGAGAATCTCTTACGTGTGGCCAGCCGGCAATAGTTCATTTCGAATTTGTGATATACCGGGTACCAACCCCCCCTTAACCTTTACTGACAACTCGTACGGGTCTAGGGCATAAGTGCTATGGGCCATTTTAAGAGGCAATAATACCTCTACCTCTGGTATAATTGCGATGTGGAGAATCTCTTAGTTTGGCCAGCCGGCAATAGTTCAGTTCGAATTGTTGTATCCGGATACCATACCCCCCTTTGAACCCTTACTGACAAACTCGTACGGGTCTAGGGCATAAGTGCTATGGGCCATTTTAAGGCAATAGTAACCTCTTCCTCTGGTATATATGGCGACTGTGGAGAATCTCTTAGTTTGGCCAGCCGGCAATAGTTCATTTCGAATTCGTGTATCCGGGATACCAATCCCCCTTATGAACCCTCTACTGACAAACTCGTACGGGTCTAGGGTATAAGTGCTATGGGCCATTTTAAAGGCAATAAGTACCTCTTCCCTGGTATCATTGCCCACGGAGAATATCTTTCGTTTGGCCATCCGGCTATAGTTCATTTTTCGAATTTGGTGATATAGCCAGGGTACCCCCTATCCTTTTCTGACTAACTCGTGACGGTCTAGGGCATAAGTGCTAGGTCCATTTTAGAGGCAATACCAACCTCTACCTCTGGTATAATGGTCGATGTGGAGAATCTCTTAGTTTGGCCACCGGCAATAGTTCAGTTCGAATTCGTTGTATCCGGGATACCATATCCCCCCTTTTGAACCCTCTACTGACAAACTCGTACGGGTCTAGGGTATAAGTGCTATGCGCCATTTTAAAGACAATAAGTACCTCTTCCTCTGGTATCATTGCCCACGTGGAGAATCTCTTCGTTTGGCCAGCCGGCAATAGTTCATTTTCGAATTTGTGATATACCAGGGTACCCCCCTTATCCTTTTCTGACTAACTCGTACGGGTCTAGGGTATAAGTGCTATGGGCCATTTTAAAGGCAATAAGTACCTCTTCCTCTGGTATCATTGCCCACGTGGAGAATATCTTCGTTTGGCCAGCCGGCAATAGTTCATTTTCGAATTTGTGATATACCAGGGTACCCCCCTTATCCTTTTCTGACTAACTCGTACGGGTCTAGGGCATAAGTGCTATGGGCCATTTCAGAGGCAATACCAACCTCTACCTCTGGTATAATGGTCGATGTGGAGAATCTCTTAGTTTGGCCAGCCGGCAATAGTTCAGTTCGAATTCGTTGTATCCGGGATACCATATCCCCCCTTTGAACCCTCTACTGACAAACTCGTACGGGTCTAGGGTATAAGTGCTATGGGCTATTTTAAAGGCAATAAGTACCTCTTCCTCTGGTATCATTGCCCACTTTGAGAATCTCTTCGTGTGGCCAGCCGGTAATAGTTCATTTTCGAATTTGTGATATACCAGGGTACCCCCCCCCCCTTATCCTTTTCTGACTAACTCGTACGGGTCTAGGGCATAAGTGCTATGGGTCATTTTAGAGGCAATACCAACCTCTACCTCTGGTATAATGGTCGATGTGGAGAATCTCTTAGTTTGGCCAGCCGGCAATAGTTCAGTTCGAATTCGTTGTATCCGGGATACCATATCCCCCCCTTTGAACCCTCTACTGACAAACTCGTACGGGTCTAGGGTATAAGTGCTATAGGCCATTTTAAAGGCAATAAGTACCTCTTCCTCTGGTATCATTGCCCACGTGGAGAATCTCTTCGTTTGGCCAGCCGGCAATAGTTCATTTTTGAATTTGTGATATACCAGGGTACCCCCCTTATCCTTTTCTGACTAACTCGGACGGGTCTAGGGCATAAGTGCTATGGACCATTTTAGAGGCAATTAAATGGACTGGTAATGTTGAGATTAAAGACTCTTATTGATCTCCGTAATTTTGAAGAATTATTTCATTGAAATAGTAATTGACAGTTTTTATTTTTCTGTTTATTATATTCCTTCAATAAACTATGTTTCTTGTTTTTCTGATCTTTTTAATTGTGTGATACTATCGTATGTATTGTATATTTTTGTTTTAGAATTGGACTATATTTGTAGACAACGAACAGATTATGGAATGCCCATTTGACAATTAATTCCATTTAATTACCCTATATTTAATCATCTTGTTTTAATTACTATAGTTTACATTGATTCAATAATAACAACATTTTAATGTTCATAATTGTTTTGTGTTGTGTGAGGCAATGCAATTAAACTTTTCACTTACTTTCATTTGCAGAAGACACCTATTTGCTTACTATTTCCTAATTACTTTATATTGCTATAAATAGCATAACCATAATGGATATTAACAGCAAAAGTTATTGTATTGTCACAATCTAATAACTACCCAAAACATTTCATCGAACGCGGTTTTGATCTCATGAATATTATTGACGGCTAGACTCATGAATATTAACGCCGGCTAGATCCACACTAGTCCATTTTCCTTCTAAATACAGCTCATTTTGGAAGTCATTGAATGCTCCCTTTCTTAACTAGATAAAATGAATTAAATAATTTGTTCACTGGTTTTTTTGTTTTTTTGTTGTTGTTTTTTTTTTGGGGGGGGGGGGAGTAATTTTACTTAGCTATTTTAATACCAATAGTGCTTTAACATTTGGCATCCATCGTCTCTGTTTACAACTAGAAGAAGCTGTGGTTTACATCTCCGAATCTCAATCAGAATTACTAATGCTAAATGTTGGTCCCGCGAGGTTGATGTTGAATTTTACAGCGATTTTTCTGTTTTTAACTGAAATACATTATTTTGGGAAAACTAATCAGAAATGAAGCAGACATTTGAGTCAGTGCTCGGTGGAATTAGATACGACTGTCTTTAGGAGACAAGTTTTGAAAATGTAGGTGTATAATTGTTCCTGTGGTCTTTTATTTTTATAGTATGGTTTATTTGGTACATTTTGTGTCAATGTATAGTCAAAATATGTTTAATGTTGTCAAGACTGATATTGCTGATTACTTAAAGTTTGTTCATTTTGAGACAGATTTTCTTTTATTTGGAATGAATGTGCAGTGGCATTTTAGCTAAAAATTAACTTCAAATGTGAAGCTAGTTTACATTTCTCTAGATATAAGAATATGAGGTATGAGTGCCAATGAGACATTTTGCCTTCTAAGTCGCAATTTTTAAAATAAAAACCATTATAGATCAAAGTACGGTCTTCAACACAGAGTCATGGTTCACATAAAACAATAAGCTATAAATTGTTCCCAAAATGACTAGTGTAAAACGATTCAAGCGGGAAAAACAACGGTATAATCTATATACAGAACGAGAAACACTTATGAATCACATCAACTAACGACAACAAGGAACATTATAGAAGATAAAAAAAAACCTGTTAAACAGACTTAGGAAGAAGGGATATAGTACGCTTCTGTTGTGGTTGTCAGGTTATTAAAGTTTGCATATTTTGGTTTTAATATTGTTTCACTTATAGGGTCTTTACATCGGGATTAAACATATTTTTTAAAAACCAGTTGCTGGCATGACACGGGTTATGTTCTCTTAAATATTTTATAATTTGTATAATATTGAACCCCTAACGGGAGTTGCCTGATATTCCTATGATGAAAACGTAATCTTAAAATCAGTTTAATTAAGGTCTGGAGCTGACATGTCAGTAACTTCTAGTAGTCTGTTGTCATTTATGTGTTATTATCATTTTGTTTATTTTCTTTTGTTACCTCTTCTGACATCGGACTCGGACTTCTTTTGAACATAATTTTACTGGGTGTATGGTTATGCGTTTACTTTTCTACATTGGTCAGAGGTATCAGGGGAGGGTTGAAATCTCATAAACATGTTTAACCCCACTTATTTTGCGCCTGTTCCAAGTCAGGAGCCTCTGGCCTCTGTTAGTCTTGTATTATTTTTAAATTAATTTTTTAGTTTTTAATTTGTTTAGTATGGCGTCCATTATCACTGAACTAGTACATGTATATATATATTTGTTTAGGGGCATGCTGAAGGACGCCTCTTGGTGCGGCAGTTTCTCGCTGCATTAAAGACCTATTGGTGACCTTCTGCTGTTGTCTGTTCTATATATATGGTCGGGTTATTGTCTCTTTGACACATTCCCCATTTCCATTCTCAATTGGATTGTCTATTTAAAAAAATAGAAGATACAAAATTATTATGTCTGAAGCTGTCAGGGAGAATCATAAAACCCTTGACATAAAGTTATCCATATTTTGAGTCAGAGATGGGAGATCTTCCTATGATGCCCGCCCGTCCTCCCCCTAAAAAAAGTAAACAACACTAAAATCTTATTCTGAGGTTGGAGTGACTCGGTGTGCGCCTTTTCCTAAATTCATCTTTTTTGTTTGTTCTCCAGATCCCACCTTTGGTGTCCCCTTGATTTCATTACCCACATTTTAATAATCCTATATCCGACCATCCCTTTTTGTAACCTCAATAGCACCCCCTCTCAAAATCCCACTTCTGGGGCTACTTGCAAAATTCATTTTGATCAAGATGGATTGTATGCTCAGAATTATCAGCCTGATATGGATCAGGATAAAAGTTTCGTGATCCCTGTAAAAAAACAAAACAGTTGTGACTTTCTGTTTACATAACGAATATAAAAGAGGAGCGAACGAGCTACAAAAAATATAATAGTATCAACAAAGAGGCAATTTCGATAAATGTTCAAATTATTTAAAATTTCTCAAATTACGAAAAGAGTGCACACGCTGAAATGTCTCGCCGTCTTTACTAATCATTGATATTATGTTGATCCAAAATCCTGGACTTCAAAACATGAAATCCCGAGGTCCTGAATGAAAAAAAAATCCCGGGTCCCGAAAGGGTTAATCCCGAAATCACAAGCTTAAAAACACCCGATCCTGACGTCCTGAAAAAGGTCCTGCCCACCCTCTATGTTGATAGTCCTAAATATAAAGCTTTACTACAACTATCACATAAACTTAACATGGTCAAAGAAAATTAGGACAAGGTCATATAAACAAAACAAGAAATACATGTACACCTTACAATAAATCACTAAGTATAAATGACCCATGCTAATAGTTTCTAAGAAACAGACTTAACCGAGAAAACTAAACACATGAACCACGAAATTAAGGTCAAGGATCTGAACCATGGCAGGCAGAAGTGTACAACTTACAATTCCATACAGCAAGTAAAGTTAACCTATTTCTTATAGTTTGAGAAAATCAGAACAAAACTAAAAAACTAAACACGGTGCAATGAACAGTGAAAATGAGGTCAAGGCCAAATAAAACCTGCCAGACTGACATGCTCATCATTAAATATTTCCATACACCAAACAAAGATTACATATTGCATATAGTGTTAGAAAAAAAGACCAAATATTAAAAACTTAACGTTGGTCAAGGTTTGATAAGCACAACCATGCTTGACACATCTATATCATTTCCTCTGTTGTTCAATAAAATATTGTCATTTGATCTCGATGGATCAGCATCGCGTTGTGACTCAGGTTGGATTGGTTGATCTGACATGCATATATGTCTACTGGATCAGAATTCGTATCAGAGGCTCCTCTGATTCTACCTCTATCTCTACCATTACGCCCACTAGTTCTGATATATTTTGGTGGTATGCCTGTGTTGTTTGCGAGAATTCTACGTATTTTAAATGACAATTAGAAGAATTTAAGGGAACAGTATTTATAAACAGTATGTATATGCAATATGATGTTGATGATAATGACGAGAGCGTAGTCAGATTACGTTTTGAAAGTGGAAAGGACTTAGACTGGTCGATGTAAGAGCGGTCTATAATCGCAGAAAAAGTGTGTTAAGATCGTGTTGCAATCGAATAAATCGTGCATGTATTGTCGTTATGAAAACGTGATTAGCGTAATAAATCGTGATTATCGTATTGAAGACTCAGAATAGGCGTGATGAGAACGTGACCCGTAGCGGGATCGTAGTAGCATCGTGAAAACAATGAAAATCCAAACTTTCATCCTGCTCGTACCGGGACCTCACCTTTTAGATCGCGGTGAGCGTGGTGCAATAGTGGTCTAGTGTGACTTGGGCATAAAACATGCTCCTTTTTTCTCTCCCTTTCCTACTTATCAAAATGAGCAACTGGTTCTGGTCTTGAATTGTTGATACCGTACGTTTCCTGCTTTCATCGTGTCAGAATACATTTTTTAATAATCGTGAAATATATATCACTTATTGTTCAGTAATTTCAACCGTTGTTGTTATTATTGTTATTGGTCGTAACGTAATCAGTAAACATAATCAATGCCGAAGAAACTGTGCTATCTTATTTTTTCTTAGTTTCCCAGGTAGCAAGTACAAAAAACATCACCAATTGATACATGTACATTTATAAAAATTCATATATGTATAGCATGTATGGCACATGAAAATAAATAACGCTGCGCTCTCCATGTATTCATTTACTCAATTCGTGAATGGAATGCTCTGTAACTAAACTGACGAATACTAGTGATAAACTTTGTTTTATTCATATAATTTCACCAAAAAAAAAGATGTGGTACAGTATGATTGCGAGAGAAACAATTTTTTCCACCAGACATTAAATGATGATGAAGTGAACAAGTATAATTCATAGTACAGTCTTCAACATTGATGAAAACCATTACCGCACAACAAGCTATAAGAGAATCCAAAAAGAAATTTAAAAACAATTCAATTCATTCGAGAAAAATTAGTTTTACGGCGCATATATAGGACTCTTAGTGATTAAACTCGTTTTATGTGCACAACCATCCCATGATGAAAAAAATTGGGGGTCACCGACTTAGTTTTGTCGCTATAGCAAACTCAGTTTCGTGTTTTCCCGAATATTAACATAATATGTGCTTGTTATATAAACTCTCCAAAAAATACTTTATATCAAACCTACAAGCATAATTCTTGTTTCACGTTAAACAGTAGATTTGTATCTATCAAATTCAGGTTCAAGAGTTTTAGACTCGTATTGTTTTGATCTTTAAAAATATGATTTATTTCATTCCCGCCAAAAATAAAACGTAAAAATGAAAAACGTTTCCAGTATTAAAAAAATATCTACCAGTGATTTCTTCATAATAATTTCAAGAAGGAAAGTGCCAAGTGTACTCTTCAAAATAAAGCAATAAAAAGCGTGTGTCACCGACCTTTTAAAAAAGTTATAAGTAATTTTCATGTTTTTTTCTCGTTCATTTTGAAGAAAAGAGTTGTCTTTCTTCAGACCATTGCATTTGACGTCATAGTACAAACTTTCCTTGCTGGCGCACTATTTGAAAAAAAATCGCAAATTGGACGTTTGAAACCCACATTTAAATTTCCAAGAATGACAACTATATTCACCTACTTTATTATCCGGTAATAAAAAGAGATTAAATGCATGTGTCAGTATCAGATCTTACGAAATTGCCGCACAATATTAACCTTCAGAAACACCATCCGTCGGAATGGAAAATTGTTTAAAATAACCTTTCACGCCGCTTTTGTTAGGAAAGTCTGTATTTGTCCTCTGTCCCACATAAGCAAAATGATTGAAAATAAAAAAAGAAATGAAAGATGGCACTGGTTATAACTTACAGAGTATTTGACTATACCAGACTAGATGTGCATGCTTGTTTCTTTTTCGCGTCAATTTCAGAAGATTGCCGTAACGAACTCATTCGGTACCGTTGAAAGACGGACATACAAAAGCATGGACGGAGTTCTTTATACCATTATTTTTGCCGACCTAGGACGAACGTTTAGAAATCATTGCATCGAGTTTGTGAATTCATTATTTTAGAATATTTAAGATATTAGGAAATTAAAATTATAGGTATAATATATGAATGAAAGTTTTGATTCTAAAACGTTATACATCTATCTTAAAATACAATCCTTTTATTACTACCTCATGTGTTTTCAATAAACGAGACAGTAAATATAAAATACAAAAAGTTTTTGATTCAAAAATTAATTTAGAAATAATTTTCCGTTGAAAACTACAAAGTAAGATTTCTCCAACAGGATACAATATAATAAATCTAAATTGCTCATTTTGGAAATTAAAACAAAGAAAAGGTTGTTGCCGGCATTGAAAATCGAAACTTGTTTTCAATCTTTCCGGTCACAGTTGTAGCTAAATGAAAGGGAGCGATTTTATGTCAGATATTATTCTTGGAGCAATTGTTTTTGTCATAAGTTAAACTTACAACAATTTAGTTTTGTAACATAAATTGGATTTTTTCCTTTGATGTTTTTATGAAACAATTTGCTTAAAAAGTGTGGTGAGGGAAAACCATGGTATATTATATGCAAATTGATGTTGTACCATACTTTGCTAATTAAATATGCAACTCAACTAGAATCCAAAGGAAAAAAGGCGGAGCTTCAGCCATGGTATAACATATTCATGTTCATGTTATTCCATGGCTAAAGCTCCACCTTCTTTTTGAAAGGTATCCGCCTCTAAAATATTTAGGAAACTGTAAAACGTACTAAAAGGTCAAGATCTTCATTTGTTTTCATTTTATAACAAAAAGCAATAAATTATGTGTATCACATCTCAAATAACCTTTTTCAAACTATGTAGGATTGTCCGACACGAATTCCCTTAATTTTGGAAACAATTACTTAATGATTCTTCTTTCAGTTTAAAAAAAATAAAATGTAAAACAATCATTTCCCTTGCGAAAATTCAATTAAATTTCGATTTAAAAAGGGGGTTCCTATAGACAAAGGAATAAATATCAGCTACAAATATCTGTGAGAAAAAAAAATGATTTTTTTTTTTTGCGATCAATTAGGGGAATGTATACTATCTACACTCCCAGGATCATTTACTGTTTAAATAGTGTTTTATGAATTTAAATTGTGTTTTAACAAATAATCTTATCATCGAATTAATAAAATAATGGACGAAAGGCAGTTTGTACGAAAACTGTAAATGTATAAATATGCATTTTTCAATGAGATGAACATTCCAAAAAATATGATTAATTTGTATGATACCTTGAAAAAAAAAAAAAAAACATTCTTACCGTCATTAGAAGTTATTTAATCCTTGTCGCTGGAATCCGACTTTTTTGTTTACCTCAGTCTGTTGACATTATGAAATTACCTGCGCATACAATCATACACGGGGCGCAAAACTAAAAAAAAAATCGGGAAAATCTGACATTTTCTTTACTTTCTACAAATTCGGAGGTTCTATTACATGTAATACACAGACGATCATACACGAGGTGCAAAAGTGACTTGCGCGAGCTTCTATTTCATTGGATAAAACTGTAACGTGATCAATTTCCAATATTAGTTGAAGGTCTTGAAGCTGTCAATCATTTTATTTATATTACAAATTTTATATACCATGTGTCTTACTCATTAACATATTTAAACAAACTCATCCTTCGGATTCGTTTGTTTAAATATGTTAACTCGTAAAAACCATGGTATATATAGTACTTAAACACCGAAAATTTTTATTATAATTCACATTCACATGTATTCGCTGAGTATTAGTTTTATTAATACTTTTTGCCTTACAGCTAATTTCCTACTACATGTAGGGTGAAACTTTGGTTGGCTTCCTTAATCAATGTTTACTCAAGTTTTGTTATTAAGATTGACATCTTTATATATAGGTATGTAAACCTGTATACATGCTATTTAATTGAATTGGACGTTATCAAAATATAATTATACAAAATATACAAACAAAGCAAGCAGGCAAACCAAAGTGCTGATCTACATACATTAGAAAATTGGCTGTAAGCTTCAGTGAGATTAGACAATATGTTTATCATTTCTCCTTAAGAAAATTTGAAATGAAACAAATGACAAACAAAAATTACCCTTTGTTATCATTTTATTCTTACTGTAAGATTTTGTCAAATAAGCAGTATAAATAAATTTTAACTTCATTGCAAGATCGGACATTATTTTACGAGAATCATCCAGACATCAGTTACATGCACATGTTGCCAGTATGACAAATTTTTTAGGAATATTTGATTATGGGCCTAACCTTATGAATACTCATTTTTTTTTAATTTTTGAAAAATTGACACTAAAATTAGAAGGATCATTGCATAAGGAACATGTTTACTAAGTTTTAAGATGATAGGACTTCAACTTCGTCAAAAACTACCTTGACCAAAAACTGTAACCAAAAACTTTAACCTGAAGTGGGACAGACGGACGGACGAACGAACGGACGCACAGACCAGAAAACATAATTCCCATAAATCGGGCAAAAAAAACCTTTCACCTTACCTGTACACAATCGGCGCAAACGAAAGACAAAATCTACACAAGTGAAGAAGAAAAAAATGAAATGCAGATCGACGCAAATATTTATAAGACTTAAAGAATTACTAGAAAGTTTTCAATATAAAGTGGGGAAAATAATCTTAAACACAAAAATGAATATTCCTAAGTGTGCGCTCCTAGCTGAATTTGGGTGGGAGTCAATAAACAGATTTATGGATAGACAAAGAATTGCATACTACGCTAGATTAAAAAATCTGCCCGATAATCGGCTGTCTAAAATTATCCTAGATGAAATTATATCTGTTAAATGTAATGAATGGAAATATATCGAAAATATCGAAACTATTTTACAGACTGCGGGTCTTGACCATTATGCAAATGGAAACATAAACGTTAACACCTTTAATAAATTTTATGGTAACGAAACGACCAATACTCAACTTTGTAATATTTTAGGAAAGAGTAGCCTAAACTTGTACCAATCCTTTGTGGTTGTTAGTCGTAAGCAGCCGTATCTGTCAAATGTTGACGACTTCCGCTCAACAAGGCTAAAATTTTTGGCAAGAACGAATTGTCTGCCTATAAATGCAACGCTTCAACGAATGAATCTGACAACAAATAATGAGTGTCAGCTATGTTCCTCAAATGCGATTGAGAATATCTTTCACGTTATGTTAGATTGTCCTTTTTTCTCGGCTATCAGAAAAAGAACAAGTACTAACATACAAGCATGTTTCGAGAATTTAAAAATGGATATCTGTTTTTCAGAGTTGCCACCCCTATCACAAATACAGTTCATGATAGGTGATCTGGGCTACTTGTATTCCCCAGACTTAGGTAATAGTTTAGATAAGATCGTTAAAAAATACCTTGTAGACGTAATGAATGAACGTTCTTTTCAAATTGATAAGATTTCCAATGTATAATATCTTGAACTGTGTGTGAACGTTTTTAGTTTTAAGTTTGATTTTTTTAATCTTTGATGGATGAAAGATTTTTAAGTATTTATGCATATGAAATTGTCACTGTAATGTACTTTTACGAAATAACCAATTTATTATGATATTTTATATTTATAAGACTTATAAAGACATTTGCAAGTATCTTATATCATTTTTACTACAATCATATAATGTTGTTTGTAAATACTATGATGTGCATGTTTGATGACGCAGGTGTCAGTACCCCGCTGGCGCTTGCCCCCGTTGTAAAGGGGTAGTTTCACAATAAAATATATATATAAGACAAAATCTACGCATGTGAAAGAATAAAAAAAAGGAAATGCAGAACGGCGCAAATGCAAAAAGTTGAGATCAAAATTTATATTTTATTATTTTTATTAGAACGAAGGTTAAATATAGTGTAGTATCTTATGAGTCCATTTGTGTTAAATCTCCACAGGATATTAAAGTAGCGCGACGCATAATAGTTCCTCTTTTCTTGGGAGACGTAGCGTACCTACGTAGCGTACCTACGTAGCGTACACCATGTTGGAATCCGTGGAAAACGCGAAATAGGACGTTATAATTTGACGTTTTTTCATTGCTAGAAACAACGTCATAGAGCTTTTATGTCACTACCAAGTTGCGTTAGCTGATGCGCATAAACAATAGGCTGTTTGGTCTTTAACATTGAACAGTGATAAAAAGCATATTATAAAAACAGTTGAATCGTTACACAAATGATATGGGTCATTTTCAAAAAATGTCGAATTTTCAGTACACCCATGCTAAATTTTTAATTTCTAATGGAAATTTCAGTTGTAATGGTTTAAATGAAAGCTTGTCGGATTTGTGATTCAGAACATTAATAATAAACACACCTTACATCTATTTTGATAAGATTAAACTGCATTTAAGACCGATTTTAGGGGTATTTGTCTGCGTACATTGTCAGAAAAACACATTTCAAATGATTTTTTTGCGATTTTCTGATCGCCTTGATATCTGCAAAAGGGACTTTTTAAGAACGTTAAATATTACACTAACGAAAGATCGTAGCTTCTTTATCATTGCATGTAACATATTATCTACAAACTAAATTGAATCAGCGTACAGGAGGTTCATGTCTTTCCTGTTACCGCTACTTAAATCAGCCATTAAATTATTCTCCCTATGAATATTGAATCAGTCAGTGTTGATCTCAAAAGTGCAAAGTAATCTTTACATTTAAAACGCCTCGTTTCTTGAACGGCATTGTAGAGAAAAGAAATTTCAAGACATTAAGTCAAAAAAATAGAGCGTACTTTTTTTCATGTCTATGCTGTTACCACCAATTTTGATTAATTACACCAACATTATACTTGTAAAAAGTGCAATTACGTGCTGGAAACCAAATTCACAATAGAAAAACATAATCACTTCACCAAAAGGAGTAGTTATTTCACAACAGCAATCAAAAACGAAGAAATTTGTCTATCCTGTTATGTCTATCCTGTTACTATGGTTGCTATGGTTACAGTAACAGGATAGACAATTGTAGACAAACACGTCGTTAATTTCTTTATCTTAACATATAGCTTCAAAACGAATGAAATATTTCGTTGTTTGAACTCATCTTAAGGTTATAACGTCTTAATCTTTCCAATTAAGCATTCCCATGTGCAATACTGATATCGGTAACAGGATGGACAAAAAGGTAACAGGATAGACTTTTGTATAGTGATATATCAGAAACGTACGTTCCTGTTACCAATGAAATAAAGAGAAAAGTAAACTAACTTATGAAAGATTTACTTGATGTTGGGTTTATTTGAAAGGGTGAAAAAATGCCGAACAATATAAATTGCTATCTTAGACTTGCATTACTTGGGGTAATTTTTACAACCTTTGAAAACCAATTTTTAGAGGCATTTTTCAGTACAACCTGGAAAATTGGCAAATAATCTATTATATTACAGAATGAATATATATAAAAGTTTATTCTCTTGAAAACCATCTAATAGACTACGTAAAACAAGCTTAACATTTGATCTAAACCTTTTCTTAATAACCCAAAATATCTTTTGAAAATGGTAACAGGATAGACAAAATAATGTACCACCGATCAAAAAATGGTTCAACATATTCTTGTATGACATCATTAAGATTGCATCTTTTAATATGTTGTTCTTAAAGTACTGTTTGTTTTGATTTGCTTATGTAGAGGGTTGTTTGAATAAGTAACTTTTAATAATTTTTTCAATTTCAAAATTCGACATTTTTTGAAAATGACCCATATCGGATATGTTCCTACAATCCCCTTCCCTTTCATGAATATGACCTACCGAATTAGACTATTTACCGGATTTGTTATCACATTGGCAACACAACCCTTTCGAAGCACCTGAGATCAACCCTAGTTTTTGGTGGGGGTTCGTGTTGTTTATTCTTTAGTTTTCTATATTGTGCCATGTGTACTATTGTTTGTTTGTTTGTTTTCTTCATTTTTAGCCATGGCATTGTCAGTTTGTTTTAGATTTATGAGTTTTACTGTCCCTTTGGTATCTTAAGATCCTCTTTTGAAAAGACTTTTCAAATAAATAAATAAAGAGCTCCGCTGTAAGCGCGTGGTACTCCTCTTGTCTTTATGCTTTAAGGGCATACGATACAGTAGAGATCCCTCGTTGATTTTTTCTTAAAATTTTGATAGAAGGTCAATTTCAATGTGTACTTTTTAAATATGCAAAGAAAAAAGTACCTTCATGACTTACTTTTAGAGATAATTTGGTTCGAAATTTGCATATTTGGAAGAAAATCCCTGAAATTTGATAAATTATGACTTTTAAAGAAAGTAACAATACTTTTGAACGAAAAGTCATAACTTAACCGCGTTTTTGTAAAATATTCCCTTGATCCATGACATCAACATGCTGAAACAAGTTTAAGGTTAAACCAAATCATCATGTTCCGGATTTAGATTGCTATATCCGAAATAAAAAATTGACCATACTTTTGCGTCTTTTCGGAAGTGCAGAAACAATTTGATCGTTGTTTTTTTCCTGAAATTTTGGCGGAGTGTTCTTGAAACAGTACTTGATTGATTGCAAAAGAAAACACTTGGGGTCCATGTGCTTGTTTTTTCAATAAAAGCCATACATCTTTATGTTTTACGACGTCTGTCAGTATGGATCTAAATTACGTTAAATCAAGTTTTAATCGCAACAACGTCGTGTAATCATTCCCGCCGTACACGAGTTCGCTGTCAAGTTTATGCAGGTGTTTTTCAAAGCGTTGATACTTAATATAAATGAAGGATTCTAGCAGATTGCTTTGTCAGATGTAGATCTGCTAGAAGTATAAAGGTGCATCTCCGTCCGACATTAGTTCTAAATTGCTTGATGTACTGTAGGATGATAGACAACATTATTGACATGACAAAATGTGAACCAACTATAAATTAAGTGAGGCGATCATACCATATAACCGTCAACAATGACAAAACCGTACCGTATCGTCAACTTTAAAAGGTCCCGACGTACTTTGATTTTTTTATTTTTTTTTACACTCAAAAGATAATTATCTTTCAAATTTAAATTATGAGCAGTACTTCTTGTTTTATAATAAGAGCAGTTTTGTGCAATTTAACTCATGCCATTATTGCATCAATCGACCGAAAATGAAGTTGTAATATAATATTTCACAGGAAGTACTGCAGCCGGTATAAGAGAATGATATTGAACGATGTCTTTATCAATAGATAAGTTACTTAACATTTTTTTTACGGCGTATACGTATGAATATTTGCATACTTGTTTGTTTAGAAGAAGAGCTATATTGAAAACACTTTGTTCGTCTGTCTGATCGTCTAACTTTACGACGAGTTTTAACGTGTGTACACTTTCTGATCTGTCTGTCTGCAGTTAGTGTACATTTGCCGATACTTCAATTTTTATCTCTCAATACATTGAAGTAAAAAATTTACAATAGGGACATGCTTATACAAATAAGAAGACAAATGACTAAACGACTATAGGACATCGGACGGCCTTCAACAAAGAGTAAAACCCATACCGCATAGTAAGCTATGAAAGGCACCTACATGACAAATGCAAAAAAACTCAAACTTACGGCCTGATTTAAGTACAAAACAATGCACAAAATACAAATATGAGGAACAATAGCAAAAGACACCGTTAATTACAAGCCCTTTTAACACCATGTGAACGGGCGTTTTTTTGTTTTTGGTCTATTACATCCAGTTTCATATACAAAAAGAATACATGTACAACCAATTAAACAAACTAACGTGTGACAATGCAGCATCTATTGATAATATTTTGCTTAAATTCAAACCAAAAATGACACCAATATATTTTTTGAAATCTTTTTAACGGATTTTTATTGACAGTTTTTCTTCATACACATACAATATTATATGTTTTTAAAATATCAATTAAAATCGGCTTTTTTATGTACCAATTTCAAGTCCAGAATAGGATGAGACACTCTCTTTACTTATTATTCTATTTACGAATAGAGGTGTTATACGACCTTGTCCACCTATGAGAGTCTTGCACATGCAGTCGGTTTTGTTATTTCATTGATAGTCTATTAAATTTGGCCTTAGGGAGCTACCATTTGATTTTTATGGGGGGGCTAGGATGAAAAATTTTGTCCTGCTTTTTTTTTAGTTGTAATCTCTGTCCTGCCTTTTTATTTTTTACACTATTCGGTCCTGCCTTTTTTTTTACTAGTTTATCCTGACTTTTTTTACACAAATTGTCATCCTGGCTTTTTTTTTTAACAAGTTTCTCATCCTGCCTTTTTTTTTTACTCAAAACTCCTGTCCTGCCTATTTTTTTCAAATTTCATCCTAGCCCCCCCCCCCCCCCCCCCCCCCCATAAAAATCAAATGGTAGCTCCCTTACAATGACAATTCTCCGTAAAATTTGAAGGCTGCCAAATGCTAAACAAGAAAAGAATTCAAGATAGTATTATTTACTTCGAATTCATTATCAATAAATGAATATAACTGTTCTCGTCATGAAAAATATTGCACAGCTGTACAACACGCCGTAGTAATGACTTTTGTGTATGGATTTCAACACCAGACCAGATTCGGCTACCCTACGCGCCATAGATTTTGTTAAATTTTTCTCATTAATTACGGGTTCATACGTTTTCTCATTTCTTTAAGTTTCATTAAAATAACATTTGGATGTCATAAATGTGCAAAAAATATTTGCCGCTGTACGTTAAGCAGCTACCAATACTCATAATTAGCTATTGCAGGTCGTTTTGTTCCGAATTTTGTTTTTCAGCATGTTAAAGTTTAAGGAACGAATAGTAAGATAGATCCCAATTCCTTGAAATATTTCTTTCTCTACGCTGAGCAGATTCCGCTGGGCCGTGCAGCGTTTTGCAGTTATTCAGTGCCAGACTTAAAAGCTCCACAATTCTTGTTCCGTCTTTCCATGTTATACTGTCAGTACTCTCTTTTGTGTCTATCACCATTTCTTCAATTTCGTCATGCAAAATTTCCTTGACCGTTTCCGACATTTTATCAGAAGAAAAAATCCCCAAAACTGTACAACATCAAATCAGAAATTATATAAAAGTCAAAAGGGTACTTAGTTTAATAGATATATTAACTAGTCACCATAGTCTAATCATTAAATGCTAAAAGCATTTGTGATTTATTATCCGAAAAACTGGAAAAAAGTCTCATTTTTTTATGAATAAAAACTCCATAACTCCAAAAATGTAAATGTTTCATGAAAGTTGGTAAAAGCGTCTTTGAGTTATTGTCCAAAAAAATGGAAAAAATCCCCTTTTTTCAATATAAAAATTCATAACTAAAAAACGTAAAATCTTAAATTAAAAAAAAAATTGAAAGGTAGAAGTCAACAGATTTAAACAGTTCATTAAAATGTCATAAAATTTTGTTTAAGTGTTTATGAGTGATTGTCCGAAAACTGGAAAATCCCCCCTTTTTTAAGCATAAAAATTCATGACACGGAAACGTAAAATCTGAAATTTATTAAAAATCAGAGCATACGTCAATAGATTTAAACAATTCACCAAAGTCTCATAAAGTTGATGGAAGCATTTTAGAATTAGTCTCCGAAAACTGGAAAACTTCCCCCTTTTTAAGGAAAAAAAATTCATAACATGGAAACGAAAAATTTGAATTTTATAAAAATCGAAAGGGAGCTTACGTCAATAGATATAAACAATTCGATAAAGTTCCATAAAAGTTGGTGGAAGCGTTTTTTATTAATTGTCCGAAGTGTGGACGACGGACGGACAACGGTATCATCATAGCATAATACATTGCATGTCCCGTTTTAGACGGGCGTATACAAACAAAGAAACAAGTTATAAAAAATGCTAAACATATAGTACAGATACAAGCGTGCTCGATGTTTGTGATAGAGGGGGAGGGGGTGTGAAATTGCTGCGAGTTTTGTTTATCCAAAATCGATTTTACATATGTCCGTTTTTTACAATCAATATTTCACAAATTAAGTTAAGAATAAGAAATCAGTGAAAAAACTATGTAAATTAAGTATTTTTTTATTATCCTACATTGAACTTTTAATGTTGTCCCTTACTTTGGCTTTGTGGAAGCGTCGACCATGTGCATTATACGCTGTCATCATTGCAGAAGTTGAAACACTATGTATTTCCGTTGGTGCCCCCACCCTTTTGTGGGGAAAATTTGGTTGATTATATAGGAAATCGCCGAAGCATGACTGGACCCCCTTAAGGTCAGTCAGTGCCACCCCTTATGAAAAGTTCTGGATCAACCACTCTGCTGTCGTAAATGATGGTATACCAACTCTAGCTTCACACACGTTGATTCCTTTGCTTGATAAATGTAACTACTAGTATTTGTTCCATGTACATGATGCATACGGTTTGAAATTCGATTATTTGTGTCGATCTGTGTCGATCTGTTATTTTTTCCTTTTTGTATTTCAAAAGAAGATTGTCACTGACTGAGACCCCTTTTTGTGTCGACATATTTGTCCTATAATACTCATTTTGCTTTGACATATTGAAGATGTAAAATCATATTAAAGACATGATAATGGAATGTACATAATACAGAACCTCGGGGAAACTGTTTCATGTTTGTTGAAATACTATTCACATAATTATTATATATTCTTTGCTACATTTTGTTTTTGGTAAAAGCAAATATAAGAAGTCTTTCATTCTTCGAAATATACATTTACCACACATACATGCATGCAAGTTAATTTCATATTTTCTTTTATAAGATGATTGCTTATTTGAAATTCTGCGAATGAAATTGTGAATATCATAAGCTTGGGAAAAACAAGTTTGTATTAAACAGATTCAAAATTAGGAAACGCTGTACAATGTATAAAAATACAAAATTGAAAACATATACCACAGTGATCAGAATAATTTAACATCTACACCCATCCCTCCCCATCCCTTTCGAATCGCGAACCCTGCTCCTTGAGCATGTACAGAAACTGACATGGACAATATCTTGACACATTCAGCCACGATATGGTTCAATGCTACTTCGTCTACTCCACATCGCCTAGTAATTCCATTTTCAGAACAAAAACGACTTACGGAAAGAAAAGACAAAGAAAAACAAAAGTCAGATAGATAGACAGATAGCAAGATATATACAATGAATGACAAATCGAAAGATAGATATAAACACGTAGCTACAAAGACAGCTATATACATTGTATATAGATAAAAAGAAAGAATGATTCTTTGTGGTCATTATCGTACTTGTCAGTGTACCATTCTTGTTCGGAATTTGTTGATACCACACATAGTTCACACACACACAAACACACCTTAAAAAGATCTTCAAGACATATTGCGCTTAAAACAAGACACAAAAAAAAACGGAAATAGTAAAACATTTAATAAAAAGGGACAACAATTTAAACATTTAAAACGCTTACATTGAAACAAATTACATTTCGTTCCCATTATTAGACATTTAAATAATGAACATTTTTCAAATTTGAATATTGCACAGTAAAATGAAAATTGAAAAATTGGAGCATTTTTCATTTTTCAATATTAAACGTCAAATTGAAAAATGCTCCACGTTGGAGCATTTTTCATTTTTCAATATTTGAAGACAAATTGAAAAATGCTCCACGCTTGAGCATTTTTCATTTTTCAATATTGTACATGTATGTCAAATTGAAAAATGCTCCACGTTAGATCATTTTCCAATTGTCAATATTGTAAACTAAATTGAAAAATGCTAAAGGTCAGTATTTTCAATATTTGCTTTTAAGAATGAGATTGAAATATGTTTTGTTTTCTAAAGCAAGCAAATACAAATGTTTTAATAATTCTAAACGTTTGACAAAATAAAATCATTTTTAACAGAAAGTTATTGTTATTTGTTTCAATATCTTCGTTAAATCAAAAATATAATTTCATGAAAATAGCAAATCTCAAATCTCATAGAGAAAATGGTTTTTCGAAAGTGATTCTATAGGTTTTTGTTACATTTTTCAAACCAACTACCTTTAAGATTTGCAGAGCAATTTGAAAATTTATTTTTCATTTTAAAATGAAAAATGTTTGGCGTAAATGTACACGGACGCCTAAAACAACCCTAAAAAACCGGTTTTGAATTATTACACAAAAAGATGATTTATCATTTGTTTATGTATCATTTCCCTCCAACATTTTTAAAGCTATAACTTTTTAATTAAGAAGGCTTAGCAGATGACGGTCACATTCAAAGAGCCCTTGAAGTTAGTCACTGTGTAGTACATACATTATTTCGTGAAAGGCTACGAATTGATGGACGTGTAACAAATTGTCAGGATGGCGATCGCATTGCGATATGTGACCCAATACCAAATCCTTTGCCACAAAATGTATTCATAGGTAAATACAAAGCAGTAGTACCCTATCGAGGTCAAGTTGATACCCGTACAAACATTACATGCAATACATGTCTACAAGAGGGACATAAATATTATGAATGCCCAAATAATTGGGTGTGTCGAACATGTGGTGGCAGTGGACATAAAGTAAGCTATTGCACTACTTGCCCAGATGATTGGGTATGTCAGACATGTGGGAAATCTGATCTGCAGCAAAATATTGCAATGCAGACTCTGATTCTTCTAGTGAAGATAGCCAATATGAATCAGAATCAGATTCAGACATTCCCACACATCTAGAAAGCTGTCAAAAGGATGTATCACAAACAACCCAAGCAGCTGATGCAGAACATAGAACGCATAGCTTTACTTTCAACAAACAGAGCAACAATCTTGATGATTATTCAAACCTAAGTGAAAAAAAATGGCAAACCGACATGTCAAAAAAGCTAAACGAGCAAAAAATAAAAAGGACAAACAAAATACAAATAAAGATCAGCCGAGCATGGAACGTTTCCTAGCAGAAGCCTTTAGAACTCCATCAAATAAATCAACGACGGGAAAAAAACACGTACTAAACAAAACAGCAAGTACCCCTACTGATGAGCTTCACAAGAGAGCAGAACCTGTGAAAAAAACTAAATCCTAAGCTCATCTTTTTTACAACTATCAATTACAAATCTTCATGTTTTTAATATTGTATATATTGTATATATATATCTTTGTTTACTTTGTATCATAAACATGGACTTTGTCAAGTGAACAACATTGTAATTTGTGAATGTGATGTTTATATTGTAGATAGCATACATTCAAAAGAGAAATATCAGAATAGTTGTTTACTTAAAAATGTAGTAAATACAGCATATGTGAAATTATTTGTAAATGAAAAATGTATAGACTATGAATTTAAAGTTGATAAATCTGCTTGGATAAAATAATTCTTTCCACGCATATCTAAAACAACTGAAAATTGCTACATTGGATGGAGCACTAAATTAATGAAATGCAGGATCACCATGGGGAAAAAATCACATTTACGTCACATAGCCATCTAGAATTTGTTCATAGGCACACATTAATCCTTTGTCAAAAGATATTCTTGAAATTAAGTAAAAACAGCCAGTCTTCTTATTCTCCTGGTTTCAAGAACAAAAATGCGACATTTTAAGACACTCACTTGTCACAAGATATGATAAAGCAAATTAACAATGAATTCCATGGCAAACATCTTCATAGACTAGGCACAACAAATTAAAGGGGAGTTTCTTACTTTATTAATAAATCACCTGACTTTAAATTAATTAATGAATTTTGTGATAAAGAAGGGAGAATTATGATAATCAATATAGAAATTCAAGATAAGATTTTCACTTTAGTAAACTTGTATGCACCTAATGAAGTTCATGCAAGAAATCAATTTTATAAAAAAAAAAAAGTAAGTAAATTAATTGAAGAACACACTCTTGGTGCTCTAATAGTAGGGGGAGATATGAATGATCTACTCTCAACTTTAGATACAAAGAAAAATAAACTACATAAAAAGTTTAAAAAGCCAGTCAATGGTTTAAAACAATTAATTAAAAAACATAAATTGATAGACATTTGGAGACAATTAAATAAAGATAAAAAAAAACAATACACATGGAAAAGAAAAAATTCTACAAATGAAGCTAGTAGAATATAATATGCACACAAGCACGCCTAAACACTGTATCTGCTGATATCAGGCCTGCACAAATTTCATTCACAGACGACCTGGCTATTTCAATTAAATTAGACATTTATGCAAACAATCGGGGTAAATGATATTTTGAAATGAATAATAGTATATTGACTGACACTCAGTATAATAAACTAACAAATAAGTTAACTGAAAAGTATGAGCAAACTTTTAATCTTACAAATGTCCTAAATCAGTGGGACCTGCTAAAAACTGACATAAGAGAGTCTACTATCCAATACTGTAAATCAAAAGCCAGAGAAAGGAAAAATAATATTTTAATAATGGAAAACAAACTAAATCTTTTAAATGAAAGATTAGACAAATTACCTGAAAAATAATGAACTTTTTAATCAAATAAAAAATTTAGAAAAAGATTTAGAAGAGATATACTCTTTTAAAGCCAAAGAAGCCCAAGTTAGTTCAAGAATAAAATGGGTAGAGGAAGGGGGGAAAATACTAAGTACTTTTTATCCCTAGAAAAGAATAGACAGGCTAAAAAATCTATTAATACATTAATGACCAAAACCGGTGAGGTTACTGTTGATCAAAGTGAAATTTTAGATGTAAGTAAAGAGTATTATAAATCTCTGTACATGTCCCGAAACTGAAATTTTAAAGACATACATAGAAAATACCCCATTGATCATTCTTTACTTCCTTGTGAAGGCAAAACAAGTGGATGGTAAATTAACCTTCAAAGAGCTAACATCTTCTATTTATAATATGAAACTAAATAAGACTCCAGCCAAAGATGGCTCAACAGTTGAGTTTTATCGACAATTTTGGCCAAATTTAAAGCATATTGTATTGAATGTTTATAACACATGTTATGTTGACTTACATCTAGAAATTGACAATGAGGGTCGGTTGAAAACAAAACTTTACGACAAAAGAGATGATTTCAGCTTTCCAATTGTGAACTTTCCATTTCTAAGTAGCAACATTCCAGCAGCACCTGCATACGGGGTATATATCTCCCAATTGATACGATATTCCCGTGCTTGCATTTCCTATCATGATTTTCTTGATAGAGGTTTGCTGCTCACAAGGAAGCTATTAAACCAAGAGTTCCAAATGGTGAAGTTGAAATCATCCCTTCGTAAATTTTACGGACGCCATCACGAGTTGGTTGACCGTTATGGAATAACCGTTTCACAAATGATATCGGATATGTTCCTTACTTCATAACTACAATCCCCTTCCCTTTCATGAATATGACCTACCGAATTAGACTATTTACCGGATTTGTAATCACTTAAGCAACACGACGGGTGCCACATGTGGAGCAGGATCTGCTTACCCTTCCGGAGCACCTGAGATCACCCCTAGTTTTTGGTGGGGTTCGTGTTGTTTATTCTTTAGTTTTCTATGTTGTGTCGTGTGTACTATTGTTTTTCTGTTTGTCTTTTTTATTTTTAGCCATGGCGTTGTCAGTTTGTTTTAGATTTATGAGTTTGACTGTCCCTTTGGTATCTTTCGTCCCTCTTTTATGATAATGAAACTTTATCTGAGACCCAAAAGATTGGGATAATATCATTGATTTTCAACAAAAAAATGACCCTTTGTCCTTAGATAATTACCGTCCAATTACTTTGTTGAATACTCATGTAAAACTTATAACATATACCTTAGCACAAAGACTGAAAAAAATCTTACCCCTAATTATACATAGAGATCAAAATGGTTACGTTAAAAATCGATATATAGGATTCAACGTACGCCAAATTCAAGATATTATAGATTATGCTGAAAACTTTAACATTGATGAAGCTATACTATTTATTGACTTTTCTAAAGCGTTCGATTCACTCGAGCTGGAATCATTAAAAAAAATTGGATTTAATAAGTCTTTTCAAAAGTAGGTCAAAACACTTTATTATGATATAAAAGGATGTATTTTAAATAACGGGTTGATTTCTGAAACCTTCGGGATTCCACGGGGAATTCGACAAGGGTACAGTTTAAGCGCGTTATTGTTTGTTTTATCTGTTGAAATACTGGCTTGTAGAATAAGAGATAATAATGATCTGAAAGGGATACAAATAAAAATTGATAAAAAAAAACTCATAGCCTAAAAATCTCACAGCTAGCAGATGATACAACTCTCTTTTTAAGATCTAAAAATGAAATAAAACATACGCTTAATTTGATAAAAACTTTTGATCTTTTTCGGGACTTAAACTCAATAGAAACAAAACAGAAGGTATTTGGTTAGGCAAACTTAAACACTACAAAGACAAATTTGAAAGTATCAATTGGAAAGATAAGGTGAAAAGTCTTGGCATTTATTTTGGCCTAAACAAAAAATAATGTGAAACACTAAATATAGATAGACAGTTTGAAAAATCAGAAAGGATACTAAATGATTGGAAGAAAAGAAAATTGTAAATTTTAAAATTGTTTGTATGCACATTGAACGACAAATTTATGTGACGTATATAATTTTTCTGACGTCGGACACTCAAGTAGATCCATGTGTTCGTGGATAGGTTTTTGTGTCCTGTTAAATTGTTCCTTTTAAAAGTTTTGGATTCTCATAAATTCTATGTATAACTTTTGGACTAGTTTGATTTCTGTAATTTATTCTTACATACTTTTGATTTTTTAACCCTGTCTGCGCTCATTGCCTATGTAAAATTTAAAATTGTTTATAATCCAGGTACTTTTGATAACTATTGTATGCACATTGAACGACAAATTTATGTGACGTATATAATTTTTCTGACGTCAGACACTCAAATCAATCCATGTGTTCGTAGATAGTAGATGTTGTTGTGTCCTGTTAAATTGTTATACGATGATGACTGATGTTCCCATATTTTGACTATTTTATTGATTGTGACTGTTTATTTAACGCATCATGTAAATGTAACGGAATTTGATGAGACTGTTATTAAAGTGAGAGGGTTAGCGCTATAGAACCAGGTTTAATCCACCATTTTCTACATTTGAAAATGCCTGTACCAAGTCAGGAATATGACAGTTCTTGTCCATTCGTTTTTGATGCGTTTTGTTTTTTGATTTTGCCATGTGATTATGGACTTTCCAAATTGATTTTCCTCTGAGTTCAGTATTTTTGTGATTTTACTTTTTTTGAGCATGATAGGAAAAATAACTATAATTAAAACACTAGTTTTTCCCAATATAACATACGTTGCTTCATTGATAATTCTAAGCAGTGAAATTATAAGTCAATTTAAAAAAATCTTATTTAATTTTTGATGGGAGGGTGGTAGAGAGGAAGTTAAACGCTCAGTGTTAAGAAAAGATTATATTGAAGGGGGATTAAAAATGACAGATATTGATGCATACGTTGAGGCTATTAAAATAAATTAGGTTAAAAGATTAACTGATGAAACTTGCGCTAACTGGAAAATCATACCTACTTTTTATTTTAGAGAGTTTGGGGAAAATAATTTAATATTTAAAATGAAGTCACTAGAAAACCTTAAAAACTTACCTACATTTTACTTTGAAATTTTGAAATGTTGGATTAAAAATGAAGGAGGGAAGACAAAAGTACCTGATAATTATAGGGATATAAGAAAGCTAGTTTTATGGGGAAACCAATATATAAAAACATGTGGCAAAAGTTTATATTATAGTCATTGGGTAAAGGAACACATAATTTTTGTTAATGATGTAATTGATGATAAAGGAGAAATTTCTGATAAAATATTAGATAAACTTCAAAAGAAACAAAATTGGATAGCTGAATTATTTTCTCTTCGAAAAGCTTTACCCAAAAGTTGGATCCAAAAATTAAAGAGCAATATATCAAAACATACTAAAATCAACATAACACAAGACATTAAAATGTTTTGTAATGGATTGTATTACAATCTAGACAAAATTAAGATTTAAGAAATTTATAATATTATAATCAGGTCAAATAAAGAGCTCTCGGAATGTTTTTGCTCACGGACAAAACAACTATCAGGCGAAAATGTTATATATTTCATAAAGAACCTTTTTTTTAAAAAGATAATAGAATAAAAATGTTTAGATGGAAACTACTGCATAAAATTTAGCTATTAACCAGAATCTGTATCGCTGGAAGGTAGTTAATAGTGAAAACTGTGAATTATGTTTCAAATCTGATAGCTACAATCATTTTTTCTTTGAATGCACATGGGTAAAAAATTATTTGAAATTACTACACCAAATATTTATGTATCTTAATATTGGTCAACATGTTTTTTGTCTGAAAAATCTTGTAATAGGGTACAAAATTGAAGATGTGAAATATTATGTACTCAATCATATTATAAAAATTGTTTTCTTTGTGATTTATAAATGCTTTTATTTATCAGAAAAGAGAACCACATATGTGAATATGATGTCAGTCCTAAAAAACGAAATTGATACACAAATTTTTATATCATCCGGAAAATTCCTTTTTGAGAAAGTTTCAAAGAAAAATTTAGAAATTTGATTCTCTGTCTGTCTTGTTTATATTTGATTGACCTATATTTTTGAGAATCACAAAAATTTCATTAAAATAAAAAGAAGAAAAATTTCGAAACAAAATTGCTCTTTAATTTTTTGTTTGAATATCAGCTGAAGGACGCTTCCGGGTGCGGGAATTTCTCGTTGCATTGAAGACCTGTTGGTGACCTTCTGCTGTTGTCTGCTCTATGGTCGGGTTGTTGTCTCTTTGGCACATTCCCTATTTCCATTCTCAATTTTATGGTATATTATTCAATGTTTAGTGTATTTGAATGCTAAGTTACTATCTAAAAAACAATCATAATTCGTTTATACTGACCTCTTGATTCGATCAGAAACCGTGCTCTTTCACTTTCGATAAATACGAAACTAAAAGCTAAACAAAAAACGGTCAAAGATCCGTTTTCTTTTTCATTGTTAAGTAAAGTAATGCACACATGTTGTAGAGAGCTATTACTCTGTAAATTGTAACTAACACGCATTATGTAGAATTATAAAAAGTTTGCCAATGAAATCCCCTGGGTTTTTTTTTGGTAATTAACCATACAGGGCAGAACCTTAGTGCGATTGTTGTAACATTAAGGGGCTTTGTTAACAACTATTATAGTGAAATAAAGTATCTGAAGTTGACAAAAAAAAAAGAAAAAAAGGCTTAAAGGCAAAACCACGTTTTTTTTTTGTGAACACTCAAAATGGGAGTATTGCTAAAAACATGCTCTCTTATAGCTGATAAATTGGAAAATGATGTCAGTTTTTTGGTGTTTTTTTGTTTTTATTTACATTCATTAGCAAGATTCCTTTTCAAAGGTATGTATAGAGTTAGTGAGAAATCGTAAGACACCTCGATAACGAAAGTGAATACAATTTTGAAGATTTAAATTTATTTTGTGCGTTAATGTTTAAACACTAAAAAAGGGGTTATTCTAAATCCTCTTCACTTTAACCTTTTTCGTATTTCGGTAAATATTTGTAGATGTTCTGTCGCAATGTTGTTTTAATTGTTTGTGTCTTAGCAAAGTGTGATTTACAAATTCTGTATCTGTGCTATTCATAATGTCAAAATTGGAAGGTTAGCGGAATGTAATATCAACGAGTTCAACCAATATCTTTAAAGACATTGTAAGTTAAAGTTAATCTAATTTCATAAAACTTGTTTGGTTTGTAGTTGGCTTCTTTTCAGTTTTCAGAAAGTAGCGGTTTTTGAAATTTTGATTTTATCCAACCGATGTGTCATGTACTTTTTCTAAAAACTAGACAGGCCATAATATCAATACATAGATGTGCACGGTCAATAAATATGACAGTCTTTTTGTTTGTTATATCACTGAAAATGTGGTGTTGACTGTATTTGTTAGCCCTTGTAAATAAAATAGAAAACGTTTGATGAAATGAGTTTTGAGGCTTGACATATAATATTGAAACGCACATTTTTCCCTTTCTGAATATAATGGCATCTAAATATCGTTGCACTAGTATTTGATTGACATTCACCAACATATTCTTATATTCTCTAATCTATAGGGTTTTTTCAAAAATATTATAGTATGGCTCTGTCGTATGATAATATTTTATAGAAGAAGGAATTTTGTTTAAGATATCTCATTTGTAACGACTGCAACTGACATTTAATTGGTAATTGGGAGAGCTAGGTCTTTGGAGCTGCATTGTAGGCATTATTCTCATTTTTAAATTTTGCTGACATACTAGTTTACAGAAAAAGAAAAAAAATTACGATGACATTGAAATGTGTAGTTATTAAAATCTGGCTTGATAATGAGTTTTGTATATGGGATCGGTTTGTAATACTAATTATTTATTACTAATTGAGAAAATCAAACTTTATACATGTACATGAATATATGGTTATTTCAATGTAACTAATGTTACTTAAACGTTATTAAAATGGATACGATAGAGAATAACATACTGCTAGTAAATGGGAAATTTATAATTTTGAGGTTGAATTTGTTGCGTCTGTAGTCTATATATTTCATCATTAAAAAGAAAATCAAGCTATAATATACCATACAGTCTACCTTAAGGATTTGCTGGAGTTTTCGTAGCTATTATATTGTAAGTGATGTAGGATTATATATGGAAATCTCATTATTAATGTCAAAACCCATATCTTCTTTCGGCTTTCTAACTTTTTTCCAATGATTATTGCATTTAAAACCAGTATTTTGCAAGGCTCTGTTGTGGGAACAATACAATTATTGCAATGAACAGATTATAAAGCATGCATCCAAAACCAGAGGGATCATGTGCTCATCAATGACCGAACATCTCGACTATCTGTCGAAATAAAAATAAATATGTTTTCAAAACATTTTACATTCGGTAAATGTTTGTTTAGTATTTCAAACTATAAAAGGTCTGAATTATTTGAATAGGGAATATCACAGATCGGCTATTAACATTAAAATCCAGAAGGTAAGATCAGACATAATGTTGACCAAAAAGTAAAATTACAAACATACTGAACTCCGAGGAAAACGGAAAGTCCCTAATCAAATGGAAAAATCAAAACACATCACACGAAAGGACAACAACTGTCATAATACTGACTTGGTACAGACATTTTCAAATGTAGAATGGTAGATTTAACCTGGTTTCATAACGCTAAACCTCTCACTTGTATGACAGTCGCATCAAATGCCCTATATTTACAACAATGCGTGAACAAAACAGACATAATAGGTAAATGAATGAAGCTTATAACTTTCGAATCTAAATGAAGATTTATAAAAAATAAGTACTTTTTAGCACTCAAACATAAATTCCAGAGTTACAAAATCAAAGCAAATAATGATAACTAACTTTTTTCTGGATTCGTCAAATAAAGTTTAGCACAAGATCTTAAAATAAGACAAAATTAATTTTACATGTACAGTGCTCCCTTACGTATGTTAACATTAAGCTTATGTATGTAAATTTTAAAACTTCCTTGTGTATGTGTTGTTCAAATATATCTGAATTTATATATATAACTACAAAATCTTCCAATCTGTTGTCAGTCATGATATGTACAATTGCATCTCGCGTCGTTAATTTGAGTAAACTAATTTATAAATGAACAGAGCATTTCCTTCATGCAGCTTCAGTATATTAATAAGTGTTCTCTTACCTCCTACATGTACAATATGGTACTCTACAATCTACAGTGAATATTTGAAAAGCTATAACTTGTAAAGGTCTATCAATAATAGGCACCACCAACATTTTTCTCTGATTTAGTACGACGCAATTCCATATCAGATGATCTGTATAACTCATGTTCCGGATATCGTATATGTTGTTTTTAAACGTACAAATAACACCAAAGCAGTTACTCAAGTATTGTCAAAAATTAAGCTGACCACGCTATAGCAAAAAAAAGACGAACAGACAAACAACTGACTAGTAAAAACAACACAACACTGACTACTGAAGACTGACCAACACGAACCAGAGCAAAACTTAGATTTTTCTATGTCATCTTATATGTTTCAATTTTATATAAGGCAAAACGATGTTAAAGAAGAAGGTGTATTATTATTGTCAATAAGACAGCTCTCGACTAGAAACCACATGACGTAGAGCTAGCAAACAAAAAAGCACCATAAGACCTTCAACAAAAAGTAAACAAATACCATATATCAAACAATGACATTTATAAATGGCCTCGAGTTGACAAATATTATCCAATCCAAATATTAAAACTACCTCGCACCAAACAGTTAAATAAAACATGATAATATGATATACAGCAACAAACGACAACCACTATTTTAAACCTGCATGTTTGGTGAATCTTTTCCCGGAGCCTTTAAACGTTCCGGGAGTTTTTGTTTTAATTGCGTTTGTATTTGATTTGGTCTTTAAGCTGCTTGATTTTACCACCACTGAACAGTCTAATTTAGACAAAACGAGCGTCTGGCGTATCAAATGATAATCCTGGTATCGTTGATGAGTTTTCGAATGACAAGTGTAATAAGTGTAGATGCACCAACAAAGTGATGGGTGTTCAAAAAAGAAGAATGAGTAATTGTAAACAATTTATAACTTTTGAGGTCAAGTTACAGTTAGTAAGATCAATGCCAAATTCAACCAAAATATGTGACATAACCCATTTACTGTTCATTGACCTTACTTTTTTTTTAAAGACGAAGAAAGAAAGGAAATTATGTCAAGGGAAAGGATTTTAAACACCATAAAACAAATTTATCAGTGTAAGCTACTGTACGTCAAAATTGAGCTTTCGTAGACTATTCCGTTAACTTCTTTGTATGTGTTTTAGTAATCATTGTTCATTGTATGCGTCCTATGTTTATCTTTGATTTACTACAAAACATTTCAGTCATGTGTTAGTCATAAAATCTACAAACGCTGTCCGTGTCTTCAATGTCAGAAATATTTGCCCTTGGACGAAAATAATTATACATTTCATCAAGAAAATTATTTCTACGCATAAAGAATCGAATGAACTAAAACAGTCTTCACATTAATAGGATAACTAATACCTTTCACAAAGGTACAATATTTTACAATAACTGAGTTTTAGTGAGGTATGTAACTGTGTGGTTGTATTGCCTTTTGAAAAAAAAACTGATATTCACTGAGGCCAACGGTGACCATTTCTATTTATTCATCATAATTCACAATTTACTAGTAATCAATTTTCTATAAATGTCTTTCATTTCATTTCATCAAACAATGTCCTAAACATCTCTGCATAAACACTTCATCATATCAAATCTATAAAATAAACATTACAAATCAGTATACTATATATACATATCCACTACAAACATCTTATACACATGTAACAATACAAAAAAAATTGTCTGCAAGTCGAGTGGTCACCGCCCAGCCTTCGATAAACTTGAAAACCCGTTTTCAATCTATTATATACCTTACTAATTTGCATAACTAGTTTATTCTATTGTTAAACAATAGACTAAAATAGATCCGAAAATTCGTACGCATACCGCACATAAATTTATTTATGTTCTTAATTCACGATGTTCAAACGAACATAACATATTTATGTGCTAAATTGCTCTATTTTTCTTGTACAACTCTGCTCCTAATTTCTGTTCTAAACTGACTCATATTGTATATATGTATATAAATAAGACAAGAATAGTTCTGATACTAACAGGCACGGTGACCATTTCGACGTACAAAGAAAGCAGAAAGTGAAAATGTTATAAACCTAAATTCTTAGAAACTGATAATCGTTTTTCTAAACTATCTGATACGTAACCATCTTTCGCTAAATCAGATTTCCATCTTCCATGTATTTTAAACAGTCTATCTGGTATATCACATTTAGCGGCCGCTGTGGCACCGCCTGCTCTGAAACTGTGTAAACCAAATTTGTTTACATTTAAACCAATTTGTGATAAGGCCTCTTTGACTAACTCTCTTGCTCGAGTATACGAAATTTTTACATGTTTACTTCTCAATATAAAAGAATTAGTTTTCTTTAAAAAAGACAATGCACGAAATATAAAGAATTCTGAATTATTCTCAATCTTAGCTAAAACTAGATAACTTTGCAAAAGCTTTACAGGACAGTAGGAACTATCTAATCTAGAAATAACGACATTATTACCATGTCTATAACAGTCTGTTTTGCTCTTACGAATAAAGATATTGACATGCGAATTATGAAAAACTATGTCTTTAGCTGTGATGTTGCATAACTCGTTGAAACGCAAAAATCCTGTATACATTAACGAACACATTAACAATAAACGCACTTCTTTTAGTGAGTTACGATCTTGATATTTATCAAACAGTTTAATCATTGAATTCGAGTCAACTGGTTCTTTTTTCTTTTTCGGACGAGATAGTATTCTCTTAGCACCTTCTAGTATACTCTTGACTAGTTCAGATTCGCTTGGATCAGTAACGCCAGCAATACGATGAGCCCATTTTATGCTATAAAATGCTGTATCTACTGAACTAAAACCTTCGGATGACTCAATCAAATGTTGCAAGTATAAACCCACATAAAGTTTATTACACGGAAGTACTGAAGTTATCTCTTTGTATTTTTGTGTCCACTTTAAAAAACGTTTGAAACCTCCAATATATTTTGTAACAGTCGTCTTGGCCCTCGAATCTAAGACAGTTGCATTTAGATTTGAGTAAAGTAATCTGAGTTCTGTGTGCTTAACCGAACTTAACTGTGACCAGAATCCAGTCGAAAAAATGTTCTAAAATAGATATACAGTAATTATAATCTTTTTGTAAAAAGTTAAAATTCTATTACATACATAACATATTTACCTGAATCTAAGCATATCAATCAGGTCCAGTGACCATACAGTATTACTAAAAGATTTAGTCCAGTGACCAAAGAGCATATAACGTCCAGTGACTTCCAACACACACACATTACATCAATATTCATATAGTAAAAACAATTCTGTAAATAAAAAACTTAATATTAACAATATGAAGCGTCTAACAAAACAGCTAATATAGTTCCTTTGAAATCTCCTCTCACAAAAATAGAGTTCAAATTATTTCCAGATTCGAAAATTCTCTCTGGTTCGTTGAACTGAAGCACATCATTTGTGTACTTTCTATATTTTAGACCAGTGTCAAAAATCAACGGCCAAAATGGCGATGAAGGCCAATTCGGAACTATCAAAGTTCCTTTAGCTTTGCATTTTACTAAATGATTTATAACCCTGCTAACCTCGGTTACTGGAGGTACTAGCCAGTTGTTCTCACCGGACCAGTCGCACGTGAAAGCGTCGACACATAAAGAACCTGGGTTCCAGTATAAGGAATTAAACTTTTGTAATTTCGTATTTTCAAAGCTAGCAAACCTATCTACTGAAAATGGACCCCATAAATCATTCAAGAATGTGAAAAATTCATCTGAAATACGCCAGTCGTCAATATCGACAATTCTACTTAGCATGTCTGCTTGTTCATTCTGTTCCCTTGGAATCCAGTTAACAAAAATAGTAATATCATTTTTGCGACAACAATCGTATATTGATAAAGCTAAAGACTGTAATTCTGGTACTTTACTACCCTTGTGAACTATTGTTACAGCGTTTTGATTATCTGTATAAAACGATACCGTGCAATGTTTAAGCAAACGTGCAAAACTTAATATAGACAACTCTATTGCTTTGACTTCCCTCCAAGTGGAGCTCTTCAATTTCTCATCGTCCGACCAAGATTTATGCATAATCTGTTTTAGATTATCAATATATCCGGCAGCCCCTGTATTGCTTGCATCTGTAAATATGTAAAATTCAGAATCCAGTCCCAACAATGAAACTGGTTCTAACTCAAAAATGTTATCTCTCCAAAATATCAGATCTCTGATACAAGCGTTACAATGATTTATATTAATAGATTGGTTCCAATCTTGTCTTAAATTTATAACTTCAAACAAACCTCTCGACATGATCTGTGTAATGTGACCTAAAGCAGGCGTAAAAGAAATGATTTTACCAGCTACTTTTGCTAACAATCTTACTTTCACTTTGCAGGAATTGTTAAGTATAATATTAACTAATTCAATTAAATCATTCTTTTTTCTATCTGGTATATTGAGTTTACATATATCTAAATTCCATATAAAACCTAACCACTCTAATTTTTGTGTTGGTGTCCAGTGACATTTATCTCTGTTCGGTACGAACCCCGATTCTATAAGATCTGACTTTACTAAATCAGAATGCATTTTACATGTGTTTTCATTATCGGCTAAACCGAACCCGTCATCTAAATAAACAACAACTTTGATTCCTTTCTTTCGCCAATGTTTTACTAAAGGTCTAACTACTTTAGTAAAGATATATCCGCTAGATTTCAAACCAAAAGGAAGTACAGTAAAAACAAAAAACTTTGTTACACCTCCTAATTTCCAGGAGAAACCTAAATATTTCTGATGCTCGTTAAAAATATCAATATGATGATATCCTGATTTCTTATCAAAAACGAATCCAAAACAGTTAGAAGATAAATACTGTTTAACTACTTTCCAATCTTCAAATTTAATCTTGCTATCGACTACCTGTTTGTTTACGTGTCGTAAATCTAAAATTAACCTGTGTTTATTTTTCGCAGTCGAGACGGTCAAAGGATTAACCACATGCGGTCTACTCGATACCTCACGTATCAAGCCCCCTTTCATTAAATCTAAAATAGCTTTTGATACAAATTCGCTGTTATCAAATGCCGATTTGTTATTTCTTAAGAATATTTCTTCGGGCTCATTAACCAAAAGAATTTTGTAACCATCTGTAATAACATTCAAAATGAAATCTGAAGCATTAATTTGTTTCCAAAAGTTAATCGATTTTTTCAAACGACCTTTAACATAAATATCAGAATTACAATTTTCATATTCATAAAATGTTTCGACAATATCATAATCTTGTACCTTGAAAATGTCACTGTTATGGTCTTTAAGAAGAAGATCCTCTGGGAGGTCCTGTCCTTGCCTTTCCCTTCCTGCAGTCTCTTGCCCAGTGCCCTTGCATGCCACAGTTGTAGCAGACGTCTGAGGTCTTGAAGCTATTTTGGTTGCCGAAACTTTGGCCGCTGGCGGCCAAGCCCCCTCGAAAGGGCTGGAGGCGAAATGTAGCATCAGAACCACCTGTACCATTATGTGCCATTTGAGCTGTTGAACCAGATGCTTCTGCCGGACGCTTTCTACTGCTGCGTTTATCTGTTTTCTCTGCTTTGATCTTTTTAACTGCCCTGTTATCTGCTGCGCGTATTCTTTTCTCGTCCTCTGAGTCACTGGCCACTTCATCTGAAAGGTATTCGTTTACCGTTCTCCAACCGCCCTCGGACTTATCCGCAATTCTAATTAATTTATTTCTCTTCTTGAGCTGAACAGACGAATCTTCTAAAACCCTAACTGCCTTTTTAGGTCTATTCTTCTCAATATAACCAATTGCTGTGCTTATACTATCTTGAATATCAGAGTTAAGCTCAAATTGTAACTGATTCCCCTTAAATTTAAAGGTATTCTCTGCTTTCTTTGCTCTCTTTACTAATGTCTCTGTAGTATCTGAGAAATTCTTCTCTATGCCGGAAAGTTTATTATTGAAATAAGTGGTCATTAAAGAAAACAAATCTGCATTTGAAACTTCAGGTGCCCTATCTTGCTCTGAATTACCTTTTCTCTTAGTTGGTTCAGCAGCCGAACGTAAGGCTTCAATTGACTTGTCAGGAGACTTGGTTAATTCTCTATCGTCGAGGTCTAGATCTGAATCGGACATCTTGAAAAATTGTCTGCAAGTCGAGTGGTCACCGCCCAGCCTTCGATAAACTTGAAAACCCGTTTTCAATCTATTATATACCTTACTAATTTGCATAACTAGTTTATTCTATTGTTAAACAATAGACTAAAATAGATCCGAAAATTCGTACGCATACCGCACATAAATTTATTAACTGAGTTTTAGTGAGGTATGTAACTGTGTGGTTGTATTGCCTTTTGAAAAAAAAACTGATATTCACTGAGGCCAACGGCCGAAGTGAATGTCACTAGGGTTTTCATAAGTCATTTAAACCACATATTTACCGGAAAAAAAGACGTAATTGTTTTATTCTATGTTCCAAGAGAGAAGAACATGTATAAAATAACAATTATTTACAAAAATCAACTATTAACGTCAAATATTGTATCATTACTATACACGTAAAAGCACGTGACGTTTTGCGCGGTGAATATTCTTATTCCTTAGTTTAATATGCTTATTTATTCAAAATCCCATTTAAATAGGACAATTCCTACAGTTCCATCAATATGGAGTACATTGTTTTATTCATCTATCAGTGTACATATATACAATATAAATTCTAAAACCCGTGAATTTTTTTTTATAGAAATATTCGAAAAGACATCCAAAAATTTCATAAATTTGGTGTAAAATGACGGTGGGCATTGGTTACACTAATAAGCTCCGTTGGAAGTTGGCCATGATACTATATGACTTCAATTTTTAAAACAGAATAATAAAGTACTCACACCACACATAACTGTTTTATCCAGGTTTTTATTATAAAAAGTTGAAATTTTAGAAAATAGTATCGACGACTATGGCAGAGTAAATACTTCCGTTTTCCCTATATAACATAACGAAAATAATAAAAACATAAAGTTTAAACGGACATATTGTAAATGGTATAATAGAGCCGGATGTCGTTTCGGTAAATAACTATTATCAAATAACTGTTTGACTTTTGTTTAAATGCACTTTTATAACTCTATAATAACAACTACACAATGAATTTATGTCATCATCAAGGTAAATCTTCGACTAGTTTTTAACTTGTCAGGTAAAATTACATAAGACCTTCACATGTTAAGGACATTGTTATCTATTTAAAGATTTTAATACAATCTGGGATGTTTGTAAGATTTTTATGGACAAATGTTCTTTAAATTTCTAAATAGACTTGTTTTAAATCAACTAAACAACAAGTCACAGTCTTTGTGACATCGTGCCAACTTATAACAGTGAAGCTATTAACGTGTTGCACAGCCATGCTAGTGTTGTAAATATGAAACGAACTTTTCCGATATTGATAGTAATACCAATTCTTACTTCCGCATTTTACTCGCGTCATTCGCCAGACACTAGGACTAATACTCATGAAACCATAACTGAAGTCGGAACATTACAGGCACTGTCAAGTTATATTTGGAAAAACAAGTTAAAAAAGATTGGCTCTGAAATATCAGCTGTAGAAGTCTTTTATGAGAAAGGTAAGTGACAGTTTTAAAATAGCATACCGGAAAATATTCTTTCTTTTATGCAGCTTAGATTTTACCGGTATTGTGCTAATGTTTCCACCTACATTGATTGTCGAAGTTGTGAGCTTTGTAATGGTTAAAAGTGACGATGCAATTAAGGTATTCTTCTTTTCGATTTAATAGTTCATCTCGTTTTAAATCATCTAATATTGTAGGATAAAAATCAAGGGACGCTCACAAAAGATAGGTATCACTCAGATACAGAATGATTTGGTATGACAGCTCTACATTTTCTTATTCATCAAATTATTTTACTGTTTTTGGTTTATGAATTGTCGCATCATTGACCATCTTTCAAAATAGTTACTTAGCTCAAAGTAAATAAATGCAACAGAAGTAAACTGGTGTTCAAAAGTCATTAATCGATTAAGAGAAAACAAATATTAGGTCAAAGTAACATAGTAATACATAAAAATTTTAAAAATGTGTACTAAGCTGTTGACTAAATCGATTAAGAGAAAACAAATTTCTAGGTCAAAGTAACAAAGTAACAAAAACACTCAAAAAAGTTTATAAAATGTGTATTAAGCTGTTATCATTTGAATTTTAGATGCTACAAGTAAAATAGAAATGAGAAAATCAATAAATGCCATTATACAGGCAATTGCCGATACACAAGTGGAAAAGAAAGATATTGCCTACGTGCATTGTCATGCTGATCAAATATTACTAGGTAACACCATAATGATGTACATGTAAAACATACTGCTTTCTGTGAATGTCTCGTAGTAGAATGTAGTTGTTTGTAGATGTCATGAGTTGGGAATCGATGTTTAATCGATGCGCTTGGTGTAGTATACCCAATTTGCTGTTATATCGATGCTTGCTTCTCAAATCAGAATGCATAACTGGTCGACTCGGAGACGAAATGCAAGTAAATGTCTAAACGTATAGGTTAATATATGTCTGTCTTCGAAAAGACTTTAGTTCGTAAACTAGCATGTTAAACGTAACTTATAAGTCTATTTATATTGTTTCTAGATCTGTGGCTGAACGTTTTTCTGCCAAACGCTTAATTAAATGACGGTTCAAATCTGTATTCATTTGTTTGAAATTTTGTCATAAATCAATATGAAATACATACATGTATCAGTAAATATATTTTGAAATATTTTGATATGTGAATGTTCAAACATCACATGTGTTCAGTAATTTAAAATCAAACATTTACCAGTGTTTTTTTCACTTTCTATTTACTACAAGTACGTCCAACAGGCTTCATAATTTACAACACTTTACAAATAATCTAAAAGTCTTTTCTTTTGAAATGAAAAAGAAAATATCAATTTGGCTTATTTTGGTAGATTGTTGCCAATATTTTTAGTAGTTTCTTATTTATCATTTATAACTGTTGATGTAAATGTCCTTTGGTTTTTTGAGTCTTTGTTTACTCCTTGGTTTTGATTGTTATTGTCTTATTACATTAAAACCAGAAAATATCATATAGATCATACAATATTCAGCAAATTTTTCAGCTCATCAACATGTGATATCGTGTAAGGATAAACTCAGCCAATTGAAAAACGATGTAGTGGAGCTTCGAAAACAGTTGGGAGAATGTCTTTACACTGTGCAGTCGTTTTACAGCAACACCAACTGGGTCGAAATGTACGGTGATGTACCTTATACAGATTTCGGTAAGTGCGGAAACAACGTCTAAAAGGTTAACAAATCTACGCATGAAAGAAATATAATTTAAGCGCAAGTGAAAAATTAACCGATATCGAAATGACAACAAACAAGACAAATCAATATTTTATATATTTATAGATTTTCGGTGATCATCTCAACGAGATTGATATTCTCGCTTGAGCCGGGACGGCGAATGCGAGAAAGGCAATCGAGTTGAGATGATCAATGTTAATCTGTTTATCGCTATTTTACCTATAACGACGTTGTCAATTTCATGTCAATTTCGTTACCAACGCCACGTGCCTGATTAGTTTCTAGCGATAATTTTCCATCTCAAGCGAGTAGCATGACATGAAAATTATCACAAAAAAAGATCAAAAGAAAAATGCACAAAATAGCGATAATAAAGGTTTACTATAAATGTGTCTGTCCACCGATACAAGAACATCCTTTCACATATGGCAACAACAAAAATTGCCAATGATCTTAACCATACAATTACTTTCCGATAACTGATTTTTAATATTATTTCTATGGTTGATTTGGAATTTAACCTCAGGAAGACATTTCCATATTTCCATAATTGTGAAAAATTTATCTTGGCTTTTAAATGATCAGCAAAACAATGGGTCTTCTTTGTTCATGACATCAATATATAGTAATAAAAAAAAAAGCAATACAATATCACGTCATAATCAAATTTTAACCAATGAACAGTTGAGATCAAACACACCACTCGTTGATTTGAAAATAATTATCAACAAGTTGGGAAAAGTGTATGTCTGCTAGACATTGCGTTTTACGTACAAATTAAAAATATTGTGCATTGCATATATATTTGTCTGAACATGATCTCGATCATGCCTTTATTGTCCTTTGTAATCAATATTATCTAGAATATTTTTTGCAAGAAAGCTGTATACAAAAGTTAAAAACATATATTTTTAAATATGATTTATTGAAAGTATAGGTATTAAAGGGAAAAGACTTATGGCAGTTGCTCTACCAGAGGAAGATACATGTAAAGATGTCAACAGTACAGAGTAAGTCATGGTTGCTCTTTACATAATGTGACAACTCAATTTATAGTTCTAGTATGATTTGAAGGTCCAATGTCTTCTAACTTTTTACAGGGCATAAGATTTTGGACAACAGATTATGTTATAAGCTTACGCAAGATTTGCTACAAATGGTTGTGCCTTTTTGTGGCAAAGAAGACATGCAAAGTCAAAACAGTTTGTAACAAATCTTGCGTACGCTACGAACATAATTTGTCGTGCACAAGCATTTGTTGTTCTTATGGCAGGTAAGGATTTCTCTATAAAAAAAGTCTTCAAGTGGTTTCCGACTTGCCGGTTTTTGTTGTTTTTTTTTTTAATTTTTAAGCAAGGGGGTCATGTGGCACTTTCAAACGAAATGTAGACTAATTGTATCGAATAATTCTAAAGTATTGCATACCATGGGATCGAAAACTAGGGAGAGGACGTCACTAATGTTGTTATAACTTGTATCCAATTCATTTTGCTACTTTTGCAAACAAAGTATGTTTAAACTAAATTAAAGTATCGAAATCTATACATTTTATTTCTTAGTAATTCGAGTAGCTTTTTAAATGGACGTACATATTGATGTCAAGTAATACTGTAACATATGTATAATATCTAGAAAGCCTCTTTTTTTTATCTTAATCTCTGTGAAACGTGTTTCTAATTCAACACAAGCACATGCATGTGACGTTTATAGATGCAACACATGGGATACACATGATTCACGCATGTAATCAGGTGTTTTATATAGGTGTGAAATATGTGCGAAAAACGTTTGTAATACAGATGATTCACGCATATTTTATACCAAGCTTGTGATACATGCGTACGTATCTTATGTAAACTGTATGGTGTATGTATCAGATTTTTATTGGTACAGTATTATTCAAAATAAAGAATACAGATATTCCAAACATGATTAACTGCCTTTTGCATTACTAAAAGTAGTAGCATAAGAAGGATGACCAACCAGCATGAAACAGCTATTATATCAGCACGAAAAATAACCCTTCACTCTACCTAATTATACTATAGAAAGCTGAAAACAATGTATAATTTAAAACCGACGTGTTTCTGTTGTTGTATCTAATTCGCCTAAAAGAGGGACAGATCATGAAGTTCTCATGATTTTTTTTTCTTCATTTTTTTCACATATCTAATAATAAGTAATCTTGCTCACATGAGAACCAAGCAAGTAATGCATGTTCATATTATGTGTTTTCAAAACCATGCGTGTCACGTGTGTTTACAAAAACATGCGTGTCACATACATATTTATAAACACATGTGATTCACATGCGTGTGTATTTTAACAAAAATGTTCATATAAAAAATTTCACGCGTATAGTTATGTAAATTACATATATGAAACACATGCGAATGACACACGTGTCACATGTGTTTTCAAATACATGTGCATTGCGTCTTTACCATGCGATCAGCGCATGCGACTTAATTGTTTTCAAACATTCTTATTTTGAGTCACATGAGATTCACATGATTAGCAGGAAAAATGAGATTCGTGCATGTCATACAACTGAAACACTTGCGAGTCAATGCACATTCCTGGCACTTGTTTGGCATTTTAGCTCTTGCAATTTTTATTGTTCTTTAGAAAAATTATGTTTGTAATTTCAATGTTCTAGTATCTATTGTTTCTTTAAAATCGGCATTACTCGAGAGATTGATATATATCCTCTCGTTTGTATTGCTTTACAAAAAGGGGGCACATATTTTAAATATAATGCTCCTGTACTGATTGACCGATTTGCATTCAAACTTCATATAACATCATGGTCAGGCTTTTTTAGCATTTGCGAATCAATACTTGTTAGGAGGGGGTAGCTATCATATAGAGTTTCACATTCCTTTATTTATTAACGGCCTGTTGTTAACTTTACGACATCCATTTCTCCAATGTTCTGTATGGTAAAATAACAAATCTCGCCTGAAAAAGTCTTTAGATGTTGTCATATATTATTGAATAGCTAAATATTTTAGTTGGTTATTCTAGTAGATAAAGATGACTTTCAAATTTTCTTACATGTTGGAAGCTGGGAAATACGTCACTAATCTCTTATCACCTTAATATGAAATGCCGAATTTGTGCAATCAACAGAGCATGATTTCACAGAAATCGGCTCTAAATTATCATAAGGGTTCCCCGAGAAATTTTCCTAGATCGTTTTAAAATGTGATCTTTATACATCTCCATATGACCTCTAGTCACCCTTTTCAAATTTCCGCACCACGTCTGTACCTTACGACGAGCCTTTATCAAAGAGCATAATATTTATCTTCAAAATCAGACAAAAATAAGACCAAAATCAGCCGTCCATTACTTTTTTATCCTACTTGTCATCGTACTATATCGTTTGTAAACCTGTTTTTCTATGAATGATTTGCACTGATATATTCAATGTGTATTTGCAGTTTAAACTGTGAACAAAATATCATAGTACAATACAAGTTAACTAGCGGTTACCATCATGGAAGAGGAAACATAAAACCTACAAGTAAGATTAGTTCATAGATGTCATGGTACAATGTAGGGCAACAAGTTATACAAAATATCCACGAAGCGATACAAATAAAACAGTTTCTATGTTTTTACTCTTTTTTATTCCTTTGTACTTCATTAAATGAAAAGGTATACATTGAAAAACTTGTATCAGAATCTTGTACACAAGGGGAGAGGGGTGGCCACAACATGGGCTTTTGAGTACAGTTGTGCAACTTTGATTTTTTAAATATCCACCTATCCCCATTCATATATTGAATAATTGTGAAATCCCTACCATTTCATATATTTAACAGCGAAATAATAACCAATTTATATATTTAAATGTTCGATAAGTGACCTTTTATTTTACTATACGGTGGGTAAAGATTATTAATGTGACATGGCGATTTTGATCAATAACAAAATATGTGTCAATATGTTTCAGCAGATGAAGAAATGTTGATGACAAAGAGTTTGGGACATTCAGTGAAGATCGCTGTTGCACAACAAACAGAAAAAATATGACCCATTAATATACCACATTTGGTTAATTACTACCTATTGATATATTTCCTCGGTAAAATTGCACCCCATTGATATATCTGACGTATCAAAAACTGGACCCATTCCAGCGGCACATATGTATATATCTACATACAGGAAGCGACCCCCCCCCCCCCCCCCCCCCCCCCCCCCGTGATTGCACAGCACCCGACTCCCCCATAAAACATAAAAGACATACAAAGAAAGACAACGAACATCGAATAACGGTCAAGATGAATAACATGGTTCGAAACAAAACAAAACAGTTATAGATGCACACGAAACCGTCCCACCTTTTTACCCATTTAGACAACATTATAAATTATTTTGAAAAACAGAATTATTTGTTAGACGTTATGATTCATTTTCTAAAAGATGTCAGTAAAATTGCGGTACAATTAGACAGGTGTTGAAACAATGAGTGTGGATCTCGTGCTTGTGTTTACACATAAAAAGGGCGAGGGGCCGACATCGGGTGCCTGTGTTTACAACTTATCAGGGGAACGGGTCCGCACGTTGGGTACCTGTGTTTTATCATAAAAAGGGTTGACGCCTTTTCAGAATCTAGAGGACTATGGGTAATCTAATTGTTCGTACACCAAAATGACATGTTCATCGCTCATTTCATTTTGGACAGTTCTGCACCTGGATACAAGGATGGATGCACTTACAGTACAATAAATGATCCTTATAGGTAGAACTGTCCTATTCTCTAACCTTTCTTCTTACCTTCACATGGGCAGTACGTTGACTGAGCATGCGTGGAAGCGTATCAAACATGGATCGATAACAGTCTCGGAATTGGGATATTTTCTAAAAAGAAATCCGTTTTCAGTACAAAATTAGGAAGTACAAACAAAAAATTTATACGTCATATCATAAATATTTCCGACATCAGGCGACATGGTATAGTTTCAGATGAGTTGTGGCTCATTGAAATCGGTCTCTTTTTTTAGAAGTATATATTATTACTATCCATGGCTTTTCTCTTTTTCATATTAAATCATCTAATTCTACAGGAGCACTAGGTGCAACTACAGGAAAATGTAGTCATGGCGGGCCGTACGATGAAAGTCGTAAAATGGTAGCAAAATGTGGAATTAACAAAGAAACATACACAGAACATTTATCCCCACATCATCATCTTCATTATCGGGCATATATATCAGCTGTTGCCGCAACTAAAGACTTTTTAATAATGGAAGGTATATGAGATTCGTTTAAGCAGTTGCAATGTATTTGTTATGAGAGTGACGCAAGACTTTAAATTCAACTTCGTAAAGTAAAGATTAACATATTGACAAAATCATGATGAGTTTTTCAGGCAAAGTTAACCTAAGATGAAGATAACCAGAAAAGCCCCTCGGACACATAATTATTATTAACAAAGTGTAATCTTTATTTTTTACTTATAGTGATAAATTATTTTCTTATTGTGATGTTGCTGGTACAGTCACAAATACGTACTGGTGTCAACAATAATTTTCTTAATACCTTATAACGTATATTTATCTCTTGAAAATTAAATGGTTTGTATTTGAAGCAAGGGGTGTATACCTTAGTTGACGTACCACCTTCAAAATTTCAAACTTCCAAGTTGCAACACATCTATTTAATACGCGTTGCAGCAGTAAGGATTTTAAGGATTGTTTGCGCTTTTAAAACTGGGGAGTTATGTCTAAAGCATTATGATCATATCACAAACCAGCAAAGTCAATGCTTTCTTGAAATTAAATACTACTAAAAAGTTAGAATTTTCAAATTTCAATAATATGGCTAATTATAAATAAGGGATTAACGATTTCTGATTTAATAACGAACCTTTCTTTGATTATTAACGTTTTATATTGAAGGCACCGGTATTCTTAGTTTGCTTGGACATAAAACGTTCGACGAAATATTCCACATAAAAACGAGAAAAGATTTGTCACTAGCGTTTGTCATAGACTTTTCAAATTCCATGGGGGAGGAAATTGTGGCTGTTAAAGAAAGGACAATTCAACACGTGACTGCTACAATCGGTTCTGACAATGAACCAGCTGATTATGTATTATCGCTGTTTAATGATCCAGGTTCGTAAAAATTTCAACTCGTTAATTATAGATTTAAAAAGGAGATCGTGAAAAAATAACATAGTATTCCTATTCGTAGCCTACATTCGTTTAAGCTAGAAACAAATAATAGCACAGCTACCATAGATCTGCTAGAATTTTACGTACACATACTTTTTTTTTCATAAAACATCAATTCAAGAGAAAATATCTGAATAAAATAAATAGGCCTAAGATACAAGTTTAAGTGTCAATATTTCTTAATTGTCATGATGTAATTCAACTTGTATTATAAAAGAGCAGTAGAAATTAACAAAAGGTTATTCAAACTAATAAGTCGATGGCAAAAACACATGTTTACAAACATAATTATCATATATTATATAAAAGACTAAAGATTGAGCAATTCGTTTATTAATATTTTTCATGACTGGAGATTCAGTTTATTTACTTTCTTAGTCACAATGAACCAAGCATTCGTGTTTAGAGACGGATATGACATGATTAAGAACATTGACGGTATCAATGTAGATGGAGGTGGTGACTGTCCTGAATTCGCAGCCGATGGTATTTTGAAAGGTAAATATCAAGTGAATGTTATCATTATTCAATACGTAACACCCTATATTGTACTTAAAATCGATTAATAACATTTTTCTGCATCAGATACGTTTTTCTACCATTAATGTGTCTTCGGTGATGATAGTGGTCCAAAATATAAGAACATCCAAAACTCTTAACCATAAAAGGCTGATATATCTATAATGATAAGTAATCTTTTATCTAACTAAGAAACCAGAGAGCTTACTTACAATTATATAAGTCAATCAAATAAGCAGCTAAATAAAATAAAAAACACCATAAAGACTTAGTCCGTCATCTATCTAACTTTCTGCAGACTTATTATGGGAGAATCAATTCAAACTAACTTAAACTTTATCTTCCAATTTCCACTGTTGGGCTTTTTGCTAATGATGATTGGTAAAGTGTTTTTTTTTTCTTTAAGCTATCAATATATCTCGAAACGGTTCTACATTATTTGTGTTTACTGACGCTGACGCCAAAGATGACGATAAACAGCAAGAGGCAACAAATATGGCAATGGCTAAAAATATTCCCATAACCACATTTTCGACCGGCACTTGTTCTAGGAGACGGCGATCAGTGCACAGTAAGTACACTTTATTAATTGGTTGTTGTGTAATGTCACATTCAGTAATATTTTGCTATTTCGTCGCGATCAGTTTTTATTTGTTGAGGAAGCTGGAGTGCCCGTAGAGAATCACCGACGTTTGGTAGGAAAAAACTCACAACCTCAGTACTAGTGTTGACAGGCTCGTGTTACAGTAGTTAGCCTATTTCAACCATTCGGTCACATTTATCCCACCGTATTTAAGCATTTAAAAAAAAATGTTTTAAATGTTTTGATGTTTTGAGAGTCTTATGACTTTTTCCAAATATTTATTTTTGTGTTTAAAAATCTATCATACCGTCCGTTATTAAATGTATTGCAGTGTGAATGTGCGAATGTCTTTGATACATTACTTTGCTCTCTCTCTCTCTGTTATATTCTTATGCCTAAAGTTAGTTTTCGTTATGAATAAGTAGAAAATAACCAGTGTAAGCTTATTGAAAACAGTTACCTAACATATTTCGTGAACAGAAAATAAATTTTCACGGAGGGAAGAGGAGGGAAATGGGTAGGATGTTTTGGAACCATTATATTTAATTACGCCTGTTGCTAGTTCGGCTTGATTCTCTTTCACCCTGCGAAAACTTATTTTTGTTTTGGTACACAAAATATGTTTCTTGAATTGTTTCGGCTAAATATTCATTTCAATTTCTGTTATATTCTATTACGGTCTTGAACAATGGTTCATTAACTTTTATAACTCTTTTTTGCTATTGTCAGATATACATGTAAAGCGAAGGGATACTACATCATTCTTTCAGCGTCTGGCTCAGGCAACAGGAGGAGAAGTCTATCGTACAACGAAAGAAGGAATACATGTTGTATTGAATGATATTATTGAGGTAAGAATAATAAATTAAACACGAAAATGGTTTGATAGTGCCAGCTATTTACCTCTTTTAATGTTTCGATTATTTATGTATTTTATTATTATATATTTTCAGTTTAAGAGTTAATTTTGCAGTGTTACTATTGTTGACCTCTATAATGAATTATAGATAATACGATTGAATGACCAGTCGTATGTATTGGTGGTTTTTTTTTTTATAATCTCTCATTAATAAAGAATCCACGTTACCATCAAATCTTTATTCAGGTACAGGATTGTGTTTAAGTTCGTTATATTTGCCAACTTCGTCAATTTTTACAAAATCATTACTATAGTCGCAAAGTTCGCCATCTTCGGCAACATTATTTTTGATGTACTTCTCGTAAAGTTTGCCTATTTGAATTTTTTATGTACTGTTGGCCCTCAACCAAATGTAAAGAAACTTATATGAACAATGTTTTTCAAACAAAACCTAATCAAGTTCAGGGGACATCATATGTGAATTCCAGACAGTTCGGTTCCCAGACAAATCGGCAACTTACATAGACAAATCGGCACCCGTGAAAGACAATTCGGCACCCAGACAAATCGGCACCTAGACAAATCGGCACCTTATAAATTATTTATCTGTGATCTAAATATAGTGAAACAAAATTTAAATTTCCTGGCACTGCTTATGCATCATAAGTGCAACACGGTCGACTAATTTAACATAAATATTATCTTTATTGTTACCAGAAAACATTTCCTGTTGCTGAAGTAATATTGGATTCATTTGAATGGTCACTAACATCCAATGACAACACAATGTTTGTTGTTGATAGTACAGTTACAGTTCTCAAGGTTGCTGTGTGCTGTTCAGGCGAAGACAGCGGAATAGAGCTGTTCTACCCTAATGGTAAAGTTATTAAGGTTGTTCACAACAACAAAAAGTTCAAAATAACAAGCCTTTTTTTTAAACTGTTGTAAACTCACAGATTATAAATAAAGGAACCAATAACACAGCAAAAATGAAGGGTCTGTGTGTTTGTTTTCGAGATATAAGCCTGATAATCTAGCGAGCACTGTGTTGCTATCGATTTTTCATATGTTAAACAAGCACTGTTTTTCTTTCAAACACTATGAACAAAAAACAAGGATTTATTCATATAAGATTTAAATAAAAATGTCTAATTAAACTATATACACCTCGCCAAAAGATAAGCAACACCTAAATAATTTTGCTTCTATTTTTGGTTTTTAAATAAAACTTGATACTGTTTTGTTTCCATATATTTCGTTAATCTATTGTAATGAACCGGTAAGAATTCAGGCATAAATCATATTCCTAGTTACATTAAAAAAAGGTTTTCCAAAGCTACATACAAGTTTTTTCCATGCAAGTTTCGTGCATTGAAATGTAACTGTTAACTGTAGACTAAATTGTGCCAATTTATGTGCCCGTAGAACAGTCAAAGGACCGTTACTGACTCGTAGGCATCTTCAAGCTCGACATCAATGGTCACATGGTCACTGCAGTTGAACTTTGTGACAGTGGTGTTAAGTCCATTGGTCTGACGAGAGCAGATTCCTCCTACATCGCATTGATGAGCGCATGCGCGTATGACATCTTCGGAATACAACATACAGGAAACAGCACATCCTTGGAACTACAATGTTCGGTGGTGGGGTTTGACAGTTGGGGGATGCTTTTTCATTCGACTGCAAAATGAACATACATGTTCTGGATGTGACTATGACGGGTCAAAAATATCGCGATAACATCATCCGGGATATTGTTGTGCCACATATTAACAATCACAATCTTGCAACTAGACAAATATTCATTGTTGATAATGCCACACAGAGCACGCATTGTTTAAGATTATATACGTCAGGAGGTTATTGACACTATTCCTTGGACACTCATGTCACTGTATATGAATCCCATTGAGCATGTCTGGGATGATATTGGTCGAAAAATCAACAACAGGGTACCAGCTAGTAAGAATTAACAGAAATTACCAGCAGCTATGATTGAAGAAAGGCAAACAATTTATGTTAGAACATTACGATGCTTAGTTCAAAGCATGATACGACGAATGGATGAACCTTTCCGGAAGATTGGATGATACACTCACTACTGACCTAAGTTGTACTTTGATTTATTCACAAATTGTCACTCTCGAGTTTTGAAAAGAATTTTGTGTATAGTGCAGAGCTTATTTTTAAAAACATAAGTATAAGTTGAAACCTTATCTTGTATTTTATTTTGCCATTTTTCAACCATTTGTCCAAAATAAAATAGTCAAATTCAATAAAAACAAACAGTCCAAACTTTCACTTTTCAATTGACATGTTATATGTTATCTTATAAAAACACAAATACCGTTCATTGTATTGATATTTCGATTAGTTATGAATTCAGTAAAAAATGATTCTGGAAAATAATCAGGTTTTGCTTAACGTTTGGCGAGGTGTATATAAGTAAGAAAAGTAAGGGTTGGCATAAACAATTGTTACTGGCATTAGATGGTTGAAACTAGAGGTTCTGAATATCTTATAAAAGGTCAAAAACGAAAGTTGCAAAAATCCTTAAAATAACAAAAAACACGATCTATTTATCACACATGTTCATATTGGATTATATGTATAAAATGTTTTCTTGTTTGTACCATCAGTCGTCTTATGGAACGTTTTAGAACAAGTACACTAAAACAAGAACAGATTTTTTTTTCAACCAAATTACAATCACAATAAAACATATTTATCTATCAAAGTAAACACATCCTAGATACATCAAACAGGATTATAATTGAATTCGTCCAATGTGTTTTTCGTATACAAAAAAATCCTCAGTGACGCTCGGACCAAAAAAGATAAAACGGCCAAGTAAAGTTAAACACTGAATAGCATTTGGAACATAATATCCAGAAATATTGTGACAAAAGCATGCATTGGAGGCCTTCGGCTGTTGTCTGCTCTGTGGTCGGGTTGTTGTCTCTTTGACACATTCCCCATTTCCATTCTCAATGTTATACATCAAACTAAATATTCTTTTTTATATGAATTGTACTAGTATAATATCAGATTGTGATAAAGGTTCATATATAACTATCTAAACAATAAAGAATCGTTAAGAAGCTGTAATAGATATACACAAGCATCTTTAAAGCTACAGTGATTTTGCTCCAGAGATAGTAGACAGCTATATTATACTTAAGGTTAACAGTTCTGTATTTAATGGACGGTATGGGTTTCTTTCAGTTTTGAAGGAGACCATTTGTCTTTACTTTCTAAGTCATTTCGTCTTTGGTGGATATTTGTCTCTATCGCATCTCCTTATCATATATACAGTAAATTTCTTAATTGCCATCTTATTTGTATTTTTCCAAAATATTTTTTTCTAAAATTATAGGTTTATTTGAGCTGCTGTATTTTTAAATGTATGTGTTTTTCCAGGAACAAAAGAAACATTTACAAGTAGATTATCACGAAAACTGGTCACTAAGAGGAAAGAAGTTATAATTTCCCTTCAGGTACACATGATTTTACATTTTCATTTTAAATTTCATTAAAATTAAGGAATGTAATAGCTACTCATTTCATTGCCTGAGTGCAAAGATTAAATCAAGGGCTTTTAATTTAAAACTAACAATATAAACTAATAAATCTCAGATGCCTTTAACTTTTATTAGTTGTTTTGTACATTATTCAGGCCGTTACTTTTCTCTATTGAAATGATTTACATCTACATTTGTTTGCCTCTTATAAATTACGTTGCAGTATTAGTCTAGCTCATTGTTGAAAGGCGTACAGTGACATACAATTGTTAACCTCTATGCCATGTCGTGTCTGGTGGAGATTTGTCTCATTGACAATCATACCACATCTTATGTTTCTATATATGCATTATAACAATGGCAATGACAAGGTTGTGTTTGTTGTACTTGCAGGAAACGTTATATGTAGAGTTAAAATATTTGTCTTTTAAATGACAAAATGTGTATCCTTTGCAATTGCTTCATATCTTTAACTATAAAGAAAAAAATGACCGATAGATATACTGTATTACTTATAAGGTTAAAATGAATACAATTATAGCCGTTACATTTCTTTAAATTCCAGCGTCCACCTCCAGGCATATATAATCTACAGAGGAAATTACCTAATAAATGGTCAGTTAATGTTACAGCTCAAAGTCCAATTAAACTAGAAACAGAGATACTTGAATATACTGAAAGTGGTGCCTTACCTATTCTTAAAGGAAGTCCTATTACAGGTAAGTAATACAACATCTTACTAAGTATTCAATTCTTGTTATCTAGTTGAAAATAGGTCATTTTATAAAAATGTTGAAAAAAACGTAAACACGTTTTTTCTTATATAATATTAATTTATAACCATTTCATTCTGTTCTTCTATTGAAAGGCATTTATGAATCTGTTACTACGTTATTAGTTATGATTTTTCAAATTACATGTGTTTAAGGAGGAAATGGTTATTGGTTATTTTTTTCATACATGTCATGTAACCAAAAATATACTTTTTGATATACTAAACATTTTCCTTAATTTGTAGAAAAGAACTATACATTTTATGTTAAAATGTATAACATCGGAGAAAACGGGACTTGTAAAGACATTATTCTCACTGACATGTTAGACAATGAATTGATCAATGTTCATACTACACATGTATTCCGACAAAAAATTTAAAGACACATTATCAGAATTAATTTTTTTATGCGGTATATATTTTGTCTTTGATTTGTAGGGAAGAACTATACATTTTATGTTAACATATATAACCTTGGAGAAAACGGGACTTGTAATGACCTTATTCTTACTGATATGCAGGGCAATGCATTGTTTAATGTTCCTATTATTCAGACGACAACGCTTATGGCTGTAAGATGTGCTGCCATATTCACTACTCCTAATCAGGTATGAAATACTTAACAAATCGCTGTAAACACAACTGTCATTTTTTATTACTTATGTCTTTTTATTTTTTCATAAATTTAGAAAAATCTGAAAAATCAGCAAAATCGGTGTTGATCTGTTATATCTTCAATGAGAGATTGAAACTGCCATCTAATTATTGGTCAAATGAAATATATACCAGAATATCATTTTTCAAAACTTTCCGACTTTTGATGCTCTTCAATTTTTGATTTGGGTTTCCAACTGTTTCGACTTGAGCGCCACAGATGATTCTATTGTGGACGAAACAATCCACTGGCATACCCAGCTAGAAGCCCGGATGATATAGATAATGCATTTGTCCTCTACAATGACCACCAACAAACGACAACTACGTATGAAACAACGGTGTCTATTTGAAATTATCGTTGTAGTTTTTCCAACTGAAGTTAAACGGAACAGACAAGAACGGATTTGAATTTTCCAGAAAGAATTCACTAGTTTTTAAACCTACAAATGTTAAGCTAAGAATAATTCCGCCTGATAGTGAGTATATATATATAAAGATTAGTAATGACTTTAACATCAAAACATTAAACAAATCTGAATCGATCAATTCTGCATATTTTGAAGTGTTAACACACAATTGTTACATCTATATAACAGCCTCAGAGCCTGCATCTTTCAGACTTAGTTTTAAATACATATTTTGTCTTATTCGAATGTTATTATTGTGTGATTCAATAGAGATTAGTCACAGAGAAGTTATGGTTAATTAATTTTCCTTTCTTTTATCGCAATATTCTATTCCGATCTTTGTAATAATGCAATCGATTTTCATCCAACATATTACTATAAGGAACACTATTTCGCGGAGAAATCCTCTTTTAGAATCATTCAAATTACATTATCTAATTCATGTATAGGTGCAGTAACTGGAAAAGAAGTGTTAGTATATTATGAAGTTGAAAATACAGGAACAATTAATGAAACTTATGAAGTAGCGATTTCCGACGACCATTCTGCTTCAGTATTACCAATGAGAAGACAGCATGCAATTTCAGCGGGAGATAGAAGTAATGGGTCGTTTACTATGACGCCTACCCTAACATCTAGTATCTTGTACGTTGCTTTACCATTCATATGCCAATATTTGTTAACAAAAGGAGTTCTGATTATAAGCCGCTAATTGAAAATGATGATTAAAACAAATACAAGAAAATACATAATGAAGTATATTTCACAGCAATTCATTTGGAATAACTCATGTGTCAAAATTTCAATTTTATATTGATAGGTGTTATTTGGTAGTTCTAAGAAGATGTGGTAGGAGTGCCAATAAAACAACTTTCCATTCTAGTCCAAATTAGTTATTTACTTGTGACTTACTATAACACACAATTAACAAGACAATAAAAAAAGATCAGATCTTACAGTATTTTCACTATATAATAATAATTGTATTAAATGTGCCTTAAATTTTCCATTGCAATGTTTAAAATTCATTATTGCACTATATGAATCATCAATCAATCAATCAATGAATTTTTATTGTGTTCCTGAAAAGAAAATACATTATGATTTATGATACAATCCGGCTCATTTCAACAAGATACAATATGTCATATTGATGAAATTAAAAACTACACATCCGTTCATAATGATAAATTATTAACGAATACTTACATATTTTGAAATTTTTATCTTTTATATTGTTCACGCATCGTTGTCAATATAAGGGAACTTGATGCAACTGTCATACAAGTGAGATGTTTAGCTAGCTATAAAACCAGGTTCAATCAACCATTTTCTACATAAGAAAATGCCAGTACCAAGTCAGGTTTGATGTGTTTGATTGGGGACTTTGCGTTATTGAATTCTCCTCGAAGTACAGTATTTTTGTGATTTAATTTTATAATATCAACGTAAACCTTGTAGGAAATATGCCGTAACAGTTTACCTAGGATCCTCATCAGAAATTACTCAAAGAATTTCAAAAACGGTTCTCGTAAGTATACCTTTAAACGTTTTGTATAACAAATGAACATACTTTCGCAACATTCTTCATTTATGAGTACAATTAACAAAAGCTATTTTTTTTAATGAAACTGACATATAATTATCTCGGAAATAGTTGACCATATATGCATATTGATTTGACCTCCATTTTGGTCCCATTTCGGGTCATATTGCATATCAAGTATGCATATTTATTTAACAAATTTAGATTAGTGTTATTTTTGTTTGCAAAGCTCTAAGCTAGTCCCCGTAAGTTTCATCAGCTGATTAGTTAGTTCTTGATTTGTAAAAGTCTACGTTAATCAGTTTTGGTAATAACAAAGAAACATAAGTTCCGAGAATTCAGTCAAAGTTGATCTTGGATGGCTTACAATGTAGTTGTTTTAAATCCATTTGGTCATAAAGCTAATGATAAATATCCAATTAAATCCAAGAAAGCGCCATTATACGGTTAAAATTTAAATTTTTGATACTTCTTTAAAAAAATATTCAACACAAATTGGTAGATTTTCAAAACGCATAACCTTCTCTCATTTTTTAGATTAGGGGTTCAACACAATTATGATTGCACATTTCAGTAAAATTAAAGATTGGTTTTTAAAAAACCAACGTGAATTTTGATAAAGAAAGAGGTTGAGACATTTTAGAGATGTTATGATATTCTCTCTCAAATAATCTTTATTGTAGAACATACATGTATTTCAATTTGATAAAAATAATGATTAAGCGCTGTATTATGCTGTTAAAGACAATATCATAAATTGAACATGTTTATTGTAAAGTAAAAAGCACCATAAGACGTCTCTATCCAAAATTAATTGTTTTGTATGTCAATGAAAATCTCGAGTTCTACTTTCCAAAACATTAACTAATTTTGTTAAGGACGTCTTTCATAAACAGCTTATTAACTTTGACTGTCTTCTTTCTTGTTACCCCTACCTACGAACAGGAATAGAAAATTAGTTTAGGTTTTCCTGCTTCTATGGAATAAATTGTACGATTATGTTGAAATTGATCTTTGAAGGTAACTGACATTGAAAGACCAGTTTGTACAGTTGTTACTGTGAATGGATCTTGTAATAATTCGTCATTGAATGCTGCGCAATGTCATAAATATAAATGGTTTGCAAAGGCTGAGATTACATTCAAAGGTACTGAGCTGGAAAATTTTACTTCATCCGTTGGATCAGCAACTGAATTAGTATATGATGATATTTCCGGTCTGAGGCATGGTCCTGTGAATATCAGTATCAAGTAAGTATTGACCATTTATGCATGTATTTATATTTATGTTTTGTTCAATAAATGTATTATTTATGTAAAAGGAGACAGATTTGTAAAGGCAAATTGCTTGTTTCTGAATCCTTTTAATATTCATTTCATTTGTAAAATATTATTTAATGCATGTATTTATATTTATGTTATGTTCAATTAGTGTATTATTTGTCTAAAAGGAGACCGATTTGTAAAAAGCAAATTGCTTGTTTCTGAATCCTCAATATTCATTTCATTTGTAAATAGTTATCAAAGGTACCAGGATTATAATTTAGTACACCAGACGCGCGTTTCGTCTACATAAGACTCATCAGTGATGCTCTTATCAAAATATTATTTGATGTTAGATTTATCTGAATAAATATTGTCTAAGTAAAGTATTAATAAATAAAATAAAGTATTTGGCTAGCATTTTAGTATTAAAGTGGAATACGATTTCTTATCTTAACAATAGCTTGGAGCTGTGAATATCCGTTTTGAGTTAACTTTGTATTATTGTGATGGATCACAAGTCCTTATCAATAAATAGTCATAGTTCTGTGAATATAATCATTAGTTAACTTTTTATAATCAAAGGAAATTGGAATTTTATCTAGTCAAAGCCATCTTCTTTTGAATATTAGTATTAAGCTTGCTTTGTTATCTAAACGGAGTACAAGTGGTTGTTAAGTCAATGTCAGATTCCTGTGAATATAAGTGGCATTGTACTGTAAATATCAAATGCGTGGTCATTTAAATATCTTTATGAGATAAGCATTATAGTTTTTAATGCAAAATGCTCTTTATCTGGTCAGTGACTTGGTACTGTGATATCAGCATCAAGTCAGCTTTATATTAAGCATGTTAAATACATGGAATTTGAGACCTTATCCAGTCGTAATGGTTTGAACCTGTGAATAAGGGTATCATGTTAGATTTTTATCAATTAATTGAAATGTATGTCTTCATTCAGTCAGTTTCATGATCCTGTATTAAATTAGCTTTGTTTTAAACGCAGTTAATGACATTCCTATCCAGCACTATCTGTCCAATACTTATTGAGTACTTGTTAATGTATTTTACAAATCACAATTTATATCTTAAATCAGCAAATACCAATTGAAATAACTTTTTGATGTCGTAATTTGATACACTTTTAGAAATTTCGGTGATATTTTTGCTCTTAATAATGACGATTTCAGAATAAACGATATTGAAATTTATCCTGTTTGACCTACTTTCAAAAAGCTTATGCTAATAAGAAAGATGAGTCCATCTATAAAATGATATCTAGTGTTCCGATGGGAAGTTTAATACTAAAATTTAAAATAAAGGAGATGACTTTTCATTTCCTATTGTTAAAGTTATCCGTCTTTATATGGTGAAGTTTCCTTGGCAACATCGTATGGAATCTTAATGCCTCATTTATTTAAGTGACATAACGTGGGTTTACGTTCACAATTGCAATCGTGGTATCTATGATGAGTTTATTTGCATTAAAGTAAAAAGGTAACAGATCAACGTATATTCGTATCACACAAAATATTTATATACAAGTATACTAGCTTCAATAAACACATTTTTCTCCTAATAGCCATGACTGATAGATATATACATTCCATATTGCATTAACATATTTCCTCATCTCACCACAGAGGAAGTTGTTGTACACCTTCAGTTGTTCTTGCTGCTGTCGACATTGATGGTTATATAGCGCAGTGCAGAATAGAATTTTCAGGAGGACAAATTGTAACACCAACGGAATTTACTGACATCGATTTTTCCCCAGTGGAGACAGATAAATCGGTAATATAAGAATTAAAATTTGTAAATGTATAACAGTATTGATCCTTCCAAACTGAAATACACAACATAAAAGATGTAAACTTAGATTGCCAAATAGTCCATTGCATACAATAACAGAGGAATGAGAAACATTGGTCTTTTATTCCCCTTTAATGATAACACAGGTGACAATACTGTGGATCAGGTCCAACACACACACCATTAGTCTTGCTACAATTACCTTTCTTTTATTTCTTTCTTACTAATTCATATGTTTACTGATAACTACTGATTGCCCTGCAGATGTCAATATGATGGTTTTCTCCTAGTTATAACAGTAAAATTGTTAAAGTGCAAAATTGAAGAAAAAAAAAGATTATTAGGAAGGGACATGTAGCAAGTCTAACACAGCATCTCTTATCTATAACCTATATATTTAGAATTACAGAGTGTTGGTTACTGGTTTACGAATTATAATAATTAGTTTTTATTCACTAAAAATTCATTTTGTTGTGTACCTGCATGTTCTAATAAAGATGGATATGTGTTTTTAATGAAATTAGCAATTGCAATAAAACGAAATACAAATGAAACAACCCATAACGAATGGACACCTTACAAAGGAAATGTAGTTTTCTATGATTTTTTATGGGTGAAAAAATATCAGTAAAGAGCTTTGGTGAATGAAAAGTCCAAAACAATAATTATAAATAAATATGACCTGCTTGTTTGAAATATTTTTCATAAAAAAAGTAAAAACATCTTTCATTTCAGCAACACATTTGTAATTTCTTTTAATTGATATTCCTTTCTTATCTTTAAACAATAAGAATTCACGTACTAGTTTCCCAGATCAAAACATTTGTCATTGTTGTTGAAAGTAATAATGATGTTTTTTTTTTATTTTGGCTCAACACTTACTCCCTATTTCATTCAGACAAGTATTTGAGGAACAACAGTTTATTTTGGAATGAATATGGGCATTTGATTACTTATACTGTATTTTTTTCTGTTAATCAACCTTGAGAAGCAACAGGAGAGGAAAGTGACTTTTACACAAATATTCCACATTTAACAAGTTAGGCCGTGTTCACACCAAACTCCATGTACACTAAACGTGTTTACAATTAGTTTAATATACTTGACATTGGTTTCACATTAAATTTGTTCCCATCTATACACCTTGTTTATTTACCTGTACATAAGATTTGTTCACACTTGTAAACTCGATGTCATTTAAATGTTCGTTACGTAGAATTGAATGCAAACTTTTTGGACAACTATTGTAGCAGTAAGGGAACGACCATTTCACTTTAAATCGGGGGGATATATTCCGTACCTCAATTGGAAAATTAATCTGATTCTACAGATGCATGATAAAAGGGATCTGAATCAAGAGTTTCCCCATACATTATATAGTGTGAAATGTTGGAATGTTGCCTAGTTTTGTGTACACTTAATCTACACAAGGCCTACATCGAGTATCGACTGCATGTAGACAAAACATGATTTACACTACATGTAAACATTGAGTTTAATCAATGGAAACGTAATTTTGTTTAGTTTACGTGTAAGTTACACTTACACAACACCGAGTTTAGGTAAATGTGAACACGGCTTTATTCTCTATATGACTCAAACCTCTCAATTGATTCTGGTTCATATTGGTCCGAGAACACAATTATTTCGTAGTGCATTTCTTTTAGAACATAAATGAAAATAAAAAAAAATCCCACCTGCGCTTTCTCAAAGAAACTTTTACAGTGTGTTGTACTACTTTTGGGACAAATTATATCAAAATTATAGAAAACTTCATCGTCTCTAACTCAAAATATGGACAATTTTATCTTTAGGGCGTCTTGAAATCTTTTGACAGCTTCCGAAGTACTATTTTTCAACCTTTTTCACTTGGACCAAATCACTACTTTCCTTTAAAATTCTGGATCCAAATTTTTTTACAGTGTAATTTCACCCCCTACTTGCAATTTGAGGCATTAAACATGGAGAAATAAATTTGGAAGGGTTATAAAAACTAATGGCAAGTAACCCACTGTCAACACTAGGGACTATATTTGTGAACAACGAAAAACAAGGGACGACAATTGTGGTCTCGGACCTATTGCCTTTAATGCTCGATAGCTGTTGTATTTTCAAAAGAGCTTGTTGTAAATCAAACATCCTTAAACCGAAACTCTTGTTTTATATTGTCAATTTTAATGCTATAATAACTTAAAGTGATCCATAAAATGGTTTACATTTGGGAAATATTGTAAATGTCGTTGACAAAAACCAACTGTCATACCAAAACGAACTGCATTTATACATTTTTACTATGAGTTGTTGGCACTATACCTGCAGCACAGTGACAATTGGACACAATAATAAATGTAAAAGCAATCTCTTTATGGCAAAATACCAACTTTGTATGAGATTTTTCTTTTTATTTAAGTGCTGTATAACACTTTGAATTGACAAACATTAACAAAAATGAATATCATTTGGATTCCCAGTCGTAAGTATTCCAGTAATATTGTTGTACAATTACTAAACTGTAGTATTGTCTAGGTGTTTTTTTGTGCTTTGGGTCCACATTTACATCTATTGGTTTTGATATAAAACGTACAAATTCATTTTCATATTCTGGTTTCTGTCATATGATTCTAATCTAACTTTAAGAGTGAATTTTTTTTATTGTGTTTTTGTTGAAAAACCCAGCAATTTTAAAAAGCTAGATTTTGTTATCTTTTGTTATAAAGATGTATAAAATTTTGACTTTATTTACAAAATCTTATTAAAAAATTAATTGCAATGAAAATCAAAACGAAAAAAATATAATAATTTGAATATTTTTGTAAATAAATTTAATTAAATATTCAGAAATGAATACATATATTATGTTTCCAAAAACTTCTCTTTATTGAATTTGTTTTTAATGAAGAAAGAAATGATAATAATGCATTTATATTTATGAATATATTTTAAACATATCCTTCAATCAACTCTCCTCATTGTCTTCTTGTAACATCTGTACCTCTTAGTTCAGGCAATGTTGAATTACAAAACTTTTGACATTATATTTTAAAATAGTTATAAATATTAAAATTTAAACAAAACATATTTATTAAGATTTTATTATCAGCATACACATGTGTATGGGCTTCCTTGTGGATCATGCCTATGAATGCATGCTGACTTCCTTATCATTCAAATAAATGTTGTTGGACCTGATCTATCACAGCGCCACCTGTTATTAAGTGGGGATAATCTCCACCAATGTTCCTCATAACTACAAAAAACATTATTTTTTTTTGTAATGTGTTTATTGGCAAAGAACTACATGTATATTAACAATAGTAAATAAGTTCATAGTACATCAGCAAAATCGAGACAAGTACATAAAGTTGATATTTTGAATCCTTCTATAAACATATAATATTATTAATAATAATTTGAAAAAAAATAGAAAATCTTAATCTGAGGTAGCATGGATTCGGTAGATATTTTTTTACGTGAAAGTTAACTTATAAAATCATTCTATTAGTTGGAGCCAGGGGTTCCAGCAGGTGTACGCTCTTTGCAGTGGTTTATTTTTATAGAATATTATTTTTTCAATAAACAAATTTTCTTTAAGATAATTTTTTGATGCTATACTATTTAATTGTCCACATTGCATTTTTGTTTTGTATATATAGTATTTAGTTAATAATATTATGAGATTTCATATGAAGTTTTTTTCTGTTTTTTCTAATATCCCAAATAAGACAATATCTAAATTAAGTGGTAGTTCAATTTGGACTTTTGAATATATCCATTTATTAAGTTCTTCCCAAACATCAAAAACTTTTGGACATGTCCAGAATATGTGTTCAATAGTTTCTATTGAGTCCGAACAGAAAGTGCATTTATTGTTTTGTGAGACTTTAATTTTGTAGAGTAATTTATTAGTTCCCAAAATTCTGTGATTAATCCTGTATTGGAGCCACTGTAATTTTGAGTTTTTAGTAATGTAAAACGGAAGTCTGTATATTTTATTCCAAATAATATTATGTCTATTTAAGATTAATGACCACTTTTCCTGTGATGTGTTATTTGTTATTTTTTCATTTAAAACATTGTACATGTCTTTTGATCCTTTTGTAGATTTCATAAAAATAGAAATAGTAGTTGGTATAATTGGCCCATAAGGCTTGATAAGCTGATTACTTTTAATATTAAGACTTTTCATATAGGAATGAACAGCAGACATTACTCCTTGAAATATAAGAAAGTTGGTATCAATATCATATGTTTTTTTAAATTCCTGCCAATTCATTAAATGTCCATCATTATCAATTTAATCATTTATTAGCCAGACGCCCTTTTCAGTCCATTTTTTATACAGAGGGATTTGATTTCCAATTTTAATTTCTTTATTATTCCAAAGATTAGATGTGATAAAATCGTATTCATTCTTAATAGCTATTTTGGTTTGTAGTTCAGTCCAAGCATTAAAAACCTCCTGCCAAAAAGGATTTCTTACTTGTGTTCTTGGACCTACCAAGAATAATTCATTTAATTCAATTTTTTCAGTACAAGTTAGTAACTTACAATAATTATTAGTTTGTTTGATTAATCTTCTTATCCAAGTTAGTTTTAATCCTTTGATGTATTGTTTTAGATTTAACATGTTTAGCCCACCCAGTTCATATATTTGAGCAATTGTTTCTCTTTTAATTTTGTCTGGTTTACCATCCCAAATAAAATCAAATAATTTTTTTATGAATTGATTTAGTAATCCATTATTAAGATTTGGTAAAGTTAGAAATAGGTGATTGAGCTTTGAAATTATAAGACTTTTAATTATAGTAATTTTTCCAATTGGGGATAAGTATTTGTTAGACCAGCTTTTCATTGTTCTTTCTATCTCTTTAAATTTGGGTTCAAAATTTAGCGTTTCCATTTCTTGTAAGTCTACTGAATATTTAATACCCAAGAGCGTAAATCTGTTGGAACCCCACTCCAATCCCCACTTTACACACATTGTATCTTGGCTATATTTCTTTTTCCCAATCCAGACTACCTTTGTTTTCTCTAAATTCATCTTGAGACCAGACCATTCAGCATATAGTTCTAAAACACAAAGAGATGCATCTAAGGACTCTGGTGAACCATCTAAAATAAGTGTGGTGTCATCAGCATATTGTGATATCCAAAATTCTGAGTCTTCAATAGTAATACCTTTTATATTTTCGTTTTTTCTAAGTAATATTCCTAAAATTTCTGCACATAACAAGAAAATGTAAGGGGATAAAGGATCCCCTTGTCTGCAACCTCTTTCAATTGTAAAAAAATCTGATAGAAAATTATTCTGCGTTATTGCTGACTTGGTTTTTGTAAAAAAAGTTTTAACCCAATGTTTTATGGAATATCCAAAGTTGAAAAAATCAAGAACTTGTTCTATGAAAATCCAGGATATTGTATCAAAAGCTTTTTCAAAGTCAATCAGGAGGAGAATGCCTGGGATATCATTTTCTTCAGTGTAGTGTAGTAAATCGTATATTAGTCTGGTGTTTTCACCAATAAATCTACCAGGTATAAATCCTGCCTGGTCATTATTAATTAATATTGTTAAAACTGACTTTATCCTTTCTGCAATACAACTTGATGCTAATTTATAAATATTATTTAAAAGACTAATTGGCCGCCAATTCTTCATGTATTGTTTTGGTTTGTCACCTTTTGGTATGCAAGTTATAATACCTTGTTTTTGGGTAATAGACATTTCCCCTTGATTATAGCCATATTTAATTGATCTATGTATAAATTTACCTATATCAATCCAAAAAAATTTTAGGAACTCATTTGTGTATCCATCCGATCCAGGGCTTTTCTCATTTTTCATTCTTTTAATTGCATCAGTCAATTCTATAAATGATATTTCCCCTTCTAACGACTCTTTCATATTTTCAGATAATTTTGGTATATCTTTATGGGGTAAAGCATTGCTCAGATTAATAGATTTTATTGTCTCATTTTTGGAATATAGATTTTTGTAATAATTTTTCGCTTCGTTTAGAATTCGTTTTTGGTTTTCAATTATATTTCCTGATTTATCAATTAATTTAGGAATTGTTTTATTTACATAATTTTTTGTCTCTAAATTTATGAAATATTTTGAAGGTTTCTCTCCTTCTTCTACCCATTGTGTTTTTGACCTTATGTATTGACCCCTCATTTTATTTTGTCTGAGAATTCTAAGATCTGTTTTCTTTTTTTCTATCTGTTCCAAAATTTCATCTGTTTGGGTTATTTCTTCCAACTTGTTTATATCTTCAGATAGCAAATGTTCTAATTTATTTGTTTCTTTCTTTTTAAATGAAGCATATGATATTGTTTTCCCCCTTATTTCAGTTAACAATGTTTCTAAAAATAATTGATCACTAATTGTGAACTCAATTTCACTAGAGTCTATTAAGTTTAGGTTTTCTCGATTATATACAAGAGAAGCATATTGCTCTTTAGTTTTATTTATTACCTCTTTAACAATATGGACATAATTTGGATCATATAGAAGAGAGTTGTTAAATTTCCATAAACCCCTCCCAATTCTGAAGTTATTAAGTTTTATTTGTAAAATAATAGGTGAGTGATCTGATCTATAACTATTTTGTACCTTTAAGTCATGTACATTTGGATAAAAGCTCTGTGAAACTAAAAAAAAATCTAGTCTGGCCTGCTTTATAGGGTTTGGTTTCCTCCAGGTATATCTTTTACTTTCTGGATATAGTTCTCTAAAGGGATCAGTTAGGTTGTAAATTTCCTTTATATCTAAAACTTTTTCCTTGGCTTTTGGATTATTTATATTTAAGTAATTAAAAGTATCAAGGTCTTGATTTTGCACTAAGTTATAATCTCCTGTCACAATGACGGTATGATTATCAAATTCTTCAATTATTTCACTAACTTTATCATAAAAATCAGGGCTGTCACTGTTTGGACCATATAATGTAATTAAAGTAATATTGTTATCTTCAATTTTAATATTCAATCCTAATAGATTACCATTTTGATCTTTTTTACTTTGTAAAATCTTATATTCAAAATTATTATTAAATAAAATGGCCACTCCTCTTTGATTTAAAGAAAATGAACTAAAGACACATTCTCCACCCCATTGATTCTTAACAAATTGTTCATCTTTTTCAGAAAAGTGTGTATCTTGAAGACAATACATGCTACAATCTTTTGCTCTTATATAGTCTAAAACATCTCTTCGCTTTTCAATTGAATTAAGTCCTTGGCAGTTGTATGAGACAATCTGAATAAGATTATTTTTCATTTAGAGTATAAATGACACAAATAGTTTGAAACATAATTTATATATAAAATGACAGAAAAAGTCCCACACAACTGGCAATAAGTAAAGAAAAGTTAACACAATGTGTGTTATGTAGTAATGGTCTGGTCTCTGATTCAAACATGATGTTAATAGTAATACTTCTGCTATGATTTCTATATCTTCATGTAAATTTGCCAATAAAATAATAAACAAAATAAAAAAACATTGTAAAGAAAAGAAATTAAAAAAAATTGAGTAAAAAATAAAGGAAAATAATAAATAAGAGCAAGTTAAAAAATACAAGATATATACCTGCAAATGGTATAGTCACCCAGCTTACTGAAATTACAATTTATAGTCTTCTGTAGGGGGGGGGGGGGGTATTTGTTATACTTTGATCAAAGGTTAACATTATGAAATGATCATTCATTGAGTTGAAAATATAACTTGATTTATGAATAAATCAGCTGTACTCATCACATCATTCTTTTGCAGTTTTAATTAGTTAATATTTTTTAAATATACTGAGTAGAGCTCTTGTTTCAAACTAAAAAAAAAATCCAAATGCAATGAATATCTTTTGAGTTATTTCCCTTTGATTGTGAAAAGTAGATTTGTGTTAAATCTTGAAATTATTTTTGTCTTTATTTTTCCTAAATTGTCACCTAAGAATGTTTTAGCTAAAGTTTTTTTTTTTTTTATTTTCAAGTTTCAAAAAACATTATTTACATTATGTTAATACATTGCATGCATAAGGACCTGCATAAGGACCTGCATACTATAATCCATCAATAATCTCGGCGATAGAAAGTACAATTTAAATCATTTATTTCAAAAACGGACATGCAAATAGTTATCAAAGGTACCAGGATTATAATTTATTACGCCAGACGCGCGTTTCTACATAAGACTCATCAGTGACGCTCAGATCAAAATAGTTGTAAAGCCAAACAAGTACAAAGTTGAAGAGCATTGCAAAAAGATATGCATAAGAACATTAAGGCATCCGTTCATATATTAAGGTGGTACCCAACACTTTCGCTAAAATTAATTTGGTTTGTTTAATTTTCATAAAATTTTGTCAAAGTATTTACTTTGACACTTTAACAAACATATAAAAATTTCAAAAATTTTGAACCAATCGTTTTGATAGAAAAATTACACTGGTTATTTAGCAGTTTGACAATCACCAATTTTGATCATTGAGAATCTTAACATTCCATTTACAACACAACGTAATTAAAACGTTTAGCTGACTTTACAGAGTTATCTCCCTGTAGTGTTAGTTACCACCTTAAAATCCAGTGATAGTTAATAAAAAATAAAACTAGGTTAAAGTAAAAATCAAAATCAAAACCCAAAACTAAAAAGTATCTTAACAAATGACAAAATCATCACCTCAAACACATCAAACGAATTTCATATTCCTGACTTGGGTAACAATTGGTGAGTTTAATCTGGTTTTAAAGCTAGCTAAACTTCTCACTTGACAGTTGCTTAAAATTATATGTTGATGATAACAATGTATGTGCAACGCAAACAGTCATATAGGTGAAAATATCAATAATTGAGGTACAGCAGTCAACATTGTTTTACAAAGTATAACCTTTAACACAATAAAACAAACAATTGTGTCATTAAGAAAAACACAAAATGGCATACAGAAAGTCAATAAACAAAGCGGTAAGTTCGAAATGACAGACAAGAAAACAAACCAATTACCGCAATACAATAACACAATGGTGGATGTATACCTAGCCATGCCAAAAGGATATTATCTAAAATGGAATAAACATTGAAGGTTAAAATATAAAGATTTATCTGAATAAATATTGTCTAAAATGGACTAAACATTGAAGGTTAGAATATACAAAGACAGACAAAAAGGTCACAAATAATTCAAATAATAACCAACGTCAGGACCAAGAAGCTGTACTTCAAGACCATCTTGGAACTTTTGAGGGAAAACATATCTGATACACTAGTTAAAATAAACGAAATGTAGATCTATGTATATTAACTACTAGTATGTTTAATTTAGTATGAATACTTTTGAATTTCCAATAAATTTATAAAGTGCAACCACTGTGCGTATTACTGAGCAATCCCTTTTCTTCAAGTTTAATATTACATGAAATTATATGAAATACTTTATTGCAATACATTAATGTCTAATACAACTTTTTTAGGCTGATAGTTCTACAGCAATTGCCATAGCGATAGTAGTGAGCGTCATCCTTGTTGTTATTTTGTTGATAATAGGATTCATTGTTAACCGAAAATTTAAACGGGCATCATCATACAATGTAAATTATAATGTAAACCAAAACATTAAAGGAGGAATTGACAAAAATCAACCAACAAGTAGTGTAGAATACCACCCAGTTAAACTATCAGAGGTTAGTGACGAGAAGGAAAACCTTTAAAACAAATTGGAAACCTATTATCTAATTAAGCGTTTTCTGCTTGAAAATATCAAAATATCAGACATCATATAATATTTTTTATCGCATCAATCATTTTTGTTTTGTATGTAGATGCATGGATCTGTTAAGACTGGTTGCGTATCATTTTTTCATCATATGTGTATAATGTCTGAATAAACATGTAGTTATGAACGTTTTTTGTGTTCAATTTGATATAACTTCTATCACAATTAAAGCTGTCACGCAATTATTGGTCATTATGCATTTATAAAAATACTGCAATAGACAACTTTCGTGTTAATCCATATCGTATATTTTCGGCATTTAGTTTGTACCTAAGCCATGTGCAATGGGGGCATGTTCATTTCCGGTTAAGCGAAAATGTCCTTCAAATCTCAAAATGTAAACGACGTGAACGTTTTCGACAAAACAGAGGCGTAACTTGCTATTTTGTATAGAAAGGAACATCTTGTTAAACTTAGCGGCCTAGCATTGGAACCGAAAATGCCTATATTAAACGATGAACCAGACCCAGCTTGTCTGGCAAAATAGCCGTATGACTTAAACTTGTCATACGGGTGCAGATGATCATAACTCATTTGGTCTGCAGATCATCTAAGACTTTGTAAATGGTGTCATATTGGTTTCTTGTTATCGATTAAATTGTCTGTTTGTTCAGTTGTTTTAATGAATTAGTCAAGATTGCAATCAGGCCATCAGGAATACTGTTGGTTTTTTTGTTTTTGTTTTTTTATTTTTTTATTTTTTTTTATTTTTCAAAGGTTGGATGTTTTATCGGTGATCTCAAAGATAATTAAACTCACTTATTTTTTTGTTGATTTAAATCATTATTGTGCATACATAATTGAATTATTGACTGCTTCTACGTTGGTAGTGTAAGTTTCAATTGTTCATATCTTGATTTACTTCTACCCCTAATCGCCTTTTATTCAGATTAATTAGCTACGGTTAAAAACAGAGAAATCAACCTGGCTCTTAAGATACTAAACTAGTTTAAGCTTATTAAAGTAAACACGAAGTGTACCACTAAATAATTCCACAATGGAGCATCCATGATATATGTTTTGAAAATCTAGAAATAATTTATGACAAAAATTTTCGGGGCTTTTAATAGCAGAACAATAATCTATTATGTCCTGCTGTAAGTTTGGACAGCAGATGCTATTGATATTTTACTCAAATTTCTGAAATCAAAAGCATGTATAGTGTTACTTAAATTTAAATAGGACTATGATTTTTAATGAGTTTTTTTCAGTTATTCTTTTTTCCTAGGAAGTAATAAAATTTGCTGTACTAGTACAGTAGTTTATTTTACAATTCAACTGATTGTTTCACTGGTACAATGTAGTTGGCTTCTAATTAGGTTCTATAGTTTCTTTATTGGAATACGTATGACAAAATAAGTGTAAAAGTTGCCTTCCTCATAAATTTTAAATGAAAAAGCAATACTGATTTATATAAACTGATGTATTTTATCAGTCACATACACATTTAAAACCACATACACATGTTATACATATCTTCAGTTTGACGGAAAGTTTCCAGTTGTAAAGTCATACTAAGTAGGCTCGTATTAATATAACTAAGCAATTAATTATTCATCAATTGCAAGTAAGTTATTTTCATAACAACAACAAACATATAAAATAAGCATAATTATGTGGTAGGATTCCCAATAAGACTTATTTCATTCAACAATAAACATAACCCATACCACATACCAAGCTATAAAAGGTCATGACTTAACTATGGTAATGAAATGTTAACTTTAAAAAGTTTAAAAGAGAAATTCACAGCATAGAATATATATGTACAAAACAACAACTCAAAAACAAATCTACAGCATGTACAGTAACAAACAACAACCACTGAATTACAGGCAGGGTTAAACTTTTAAACATTTTCTATCAGGTGCAACCTTTTATCTTATACAACAATAAGAACATAGTCTGATCGCCAACGAGACCAATTGACACATATAGCGGAGTGAATAGGTTACTGAACTCATACCGCATAGAAAGTTATAACAACAGGCCCAAAAATGTTCACATGGTGCAGCACAGTTGGCTTCTCTTCAATAAATGACGGGAACAAGACAGAAGAACTTACCAAGAACACAGTTATATCGACGCCTTACCAAAAAGTAAAATCACAAAAATACAGACTGACAGGAAAAGTCAAGTCAATCCATGGTGTTGGCAGATGAAAGAAACGAGAGAAAAGTATGTCTGCCATAAATGTTTATAGTCCGTTCATGGCATCGGCATTGCAGCTCTGTGTTGCACAGTAATATTGTGGCATATGATAAAACAAAATGTTTTCCTGAGTTTCCAATGTCAACACTACACCTGAAATAGACATGACCATAAACTCATTGATATCACGTGACCCAGGAATCAGAGAAACCTCGAAGGAACGGATTAACTCGAAAGTTGTCTATTGATACTGTTTACGAAAATATGAGATTGTCAGTTTTCTATCGAAGGTCGGTGATTTTCTCCTGGCACTCCGACATCTTCGACTAAATAAAACTGGCCGCCACGTAATAGCCCAAAATTTGCGCTCAAAAGTGGCGTTCAAAACAAACAACCAATCTGAAATCAATCAGTTCAAAAATGAGTAAGAGTCTCTGTCTTTTTCTTATATGTTGCAACGAGAGAAATAGAAAGATACGATTGCCCCCTGCATGGCGATTTATTGCGAAAATCCAGTTGAACAAAACACACACGCGATCTATAAAATAATTAGTGTTGTCAACGGTTAACCGGTTAACCGGTTAATCGGTCGAACGACCGAATACCGAATACCAAAAACGTTAACCGGTTAATCGGACTTTTTTCAATTTTGACAGATTTGATATAAATTTGTATTGAAATCATTAAATAGTTAGGTTTTATTTTAAAAAATGTCGTCTTGGTAATTAATTTGACAGATCAATTGTCCAGTAAATTGATTGCTATTGTTAATCCTATACACATAAATTAATTAGAACTTGTCTCTCAGCTCGGGGCAGGATCTTAAAGAAACATAATTAGTATACATGGTTTTTTAACAGTAACTTTAAATCAGTAAGCGATTTAATTATACGATTTACTTCATTATTTTGTTTCTGATCTAATATTGTGTAAACCTCCGTCACGCAAGGCTTAGTCTTACTTTAAACGAAATGCTAACTAAAAAAATTTGAAATGCAAACCAATGTGAATGTACTCAATGTATACGTGATAGTACGAGTAACATGCAAACAAAGTAAAGAAACGGTGACCTATAGTTGTGAATTTCTGTGTCATTTTGATCTCTTGTGGAGAATTGTCTCATTAGCAATCATCTTCTTTTTTATAATTAATCATTTAAATTGGAATACTCCACATCATTTTCGGAGTCAACAAGTGAAAAGGAAAGAATAATCAGTTTCAGACATATTCAATTCTACGAGATCAAGAAGGTTTTTCTATTTTTCAATCTGAAGTTGGTACAAACGCTCTAGTTGATACGGTGTAGTTGATTATTAAAAGTCAAACTTCGCCAGGAATCCCCACAGACAAGCCTTATAACAAAGAGGACAAACTCCAATTCTAAAAGCGTAAATTTATGACTTGGATGAAAGGTTGTCAAATTGACTCATACCACATGTTATATCTATGTGTAGGGTACTATTGATAAGGCTTTCAAGCAACAACTCAAACTACCGTTTAACCGGTTAATCGGTCGAACGATTATCCGATTAACCGGTTAGGCAAAAGTGTACGATTTGACAACACTAAAAATAATCAATTTACACAAATGTACAAATGTACAAATGTACAAAATAATCTATCAAT
>CM034361.1:25971940-26020408 GCA_019925275.1 Mytilus edulis | reverse complement strand
AAAAATTACCGGAAGATCTTATACTTTGAGAATATTTCCTACTTTAGCTTCTGTATCTGCTTCTAACACTGGAAGCATGCTAGGGGTGTAAAAGGATTTTTTTTTTTTTTATCTTTTTTCAAATCATTTCTGAATTAGAACTTCTTATTGAGATTTGAATTTTATGTTGTTGAAAATTTATAGATTTTACATAAATAAAGTACACTTATTTCAAACATTACAATGTATACATATTTATCTAGATTATATTAGTGTCTAGTAATACTATTTTTACATTTTTGTGGTGAGCCAGTTTTGGGCATCATTTTCCAAAGTTAGTATCTGTGTATATACAAAATCAACTATATTGTATCTATATGTAGTTTATTTATTTGTAAAAAAAATGTAAGTAGAATTTTCCACGGTGAACTTCATTATTTTAAGGCAAGATCATTTTCATTGGCGGTAATGAGGTTTAAAGATAAATATTGTGTTAGGAATAGGCTTAATATTCCCTGTCACAAAAAAAAAATGCTTTTGAAAACATTACCCAGAATACATTAGTTTTTAAAATGATAGATTGAATATTTTTGAAAGTAATACTGAGGAAAAGTTACAAATACTGTACATTCATTATTATTCGTTAGGTACCAATTTTCATTGTTTTTGTAGGTAAAGGTGAACCACGAATTCAAATGATCAACGAATTACATATTTTCTATAGCATGGGTATGCAGAGTTTAATAAAACCACAAAATCAGATACCCTTGAAGTTTTCTTCAATCCACGAAAATTGATACCCAGGAAAATAAATGAATCCACAGTACGTGTATAAAAGCAGTAATATCTGTTCCATAAATCAGTTAAATGTTTTTTGTTTTGTTTTGATGTGTTCTTTGATTAATGTATCATTGATGTTTAACCTTCAGCCTTTTTCATTATAAAGGAAATGCAACTATTAAAGGAATCTATTGGTAGTTGACATTAATGTATGTCATTGTTCTATAAATGGTAGGTCATTGTTAGATTCTTCTTTTATCTGTTATAAACAGTAATTAGAGAAATACTGCTGTAATACATATGGAAAATGGTATGACTTTTATGTTAGACAATCATTTCATTTGAATGAAGGAATCAATACATTTAGACTTATGTTTTAATTCAGATCATTAGTGGTGATATATTGAACATACTATTCTCACAGTAAGATTTTAGATGACTTACAATATCTTAGAGTTATGATAGGAAACAAAAAGGATTCTGTACATTTCTGACACCTAATGAATAATTTAATAGAAAATATGCTTTACATCACATACTTGATTGATTAATTTTCAAATTTGATTAATATTTTGTTTGGGTCCTAAGCTAATTGCATAGAAGTATTAAGAATGATTTAGCCTCGTTGAAAAATGACAGTAAAGATTTAGACAAAAGATATTCAATTTTAATAATAAATGAATAAGTTATTTGTCACTGAGAATTCTTATGTATTTATCTCATGCATATAGTTATATAAGAACACCACTCTTTCTCTCCTTTAATTTGAAAATCTCAAAAATTTATTAATCAGAAAGTCTTTATTATATTTTTAGAAAGTAAAAAAAAAAACAATTATCTGTCAGGTCTTTAGAACTTTAAACATACATTTAAATTTCTATATACATTTTCAACACATACTGGAATAAATGCTGTCAATATTGATTACTCATACCTATGAAATTGTAAAAATGTCAGCTCATAATGGGGACATTTCTTTATATTTTAATTTCTTATTTCAATTTTCATAGGTTTTTAGGGCAAAACAATATGTCTTATCATGCATTTATTGTTGTTTTTTTCCTTGTAAGTAATGGAACACTCTTATGATTCAATTATTTTCTTTTGTTTTTTTCACTTATCAAATTTTGCAAAAGGGTGTGTGTAAATTTTTTTTGCGTAAAATTTCCTTCATCTGTTACTAAAATGAACAGTTTGGGGATTGTTTTATATGAGTTATTGCTCTGACAATTCTATCAATTTTCTACAGTTATATTTTTTATTCATGACATGCCTTTATATTTGGCTGAATTGGGGATATGTACCACGGCATTTATTGAGTAATTTAAATGTGTTTATCCAGATGTAAACCTTCATTGTAAAAACAAAGGTATTAAACAGGAGTCTTGGAAAACAGGGTGAGATTCAGTTTATTTTTAGCTTGACCCAAATTTATTATTTTGTACACAACTGATTTGAAAATGTGCTTTCCCCAGAGTTGACCATAGAAAAAGACAATATATATGGAAATTAATAAGAATTATTAACTGAAAACTTGAGAGTCTCAGAATTAATGAAAGAACAAATTTTTGGTTAGAATTGATTTTGTTTTGTCAAAAAGGTGAAATGTCAAGGTAACAACAGGTTGTGATTAGAGATTAAAAAGTTGAGATGTTGAAATACTATGTATGAAAGGAAACCCAATCTGCTTTCTTCCTTAAGTATGTTATTGGTGCTTTAAATGCTCATGTTTTATTGTCAGAATGCAATTATTTTGTCCCATTTATGTTAACATTATTTTTTTTATACTAATTTATTTTATTTTATTTTCTTCCAGAATTTTTATGATTTTTACATTTACAGTGTGTGATGAATTTATCAGTAAAGGTAGTGTAATTTGTAGGGGAAAAGAACTTTCTATATTAAATTTGTATAATAAGAATCTGGTTTTGCCAACGTAGTTTTGCTTAGAATTGTATATGGTTATCACTTAAATAAGTATCATTATTTCTATATCTTTGATTGCTTGAAAGAGCATAACTATAATAATAATATTGTTATTGGTTTTTAGGGAACTTTTTTAAAATATAGAGAACTTTTTCATTTGTTTAAAATTTCATCTGTAGAATATTGTTATTTGTTACAAAGATTCCAGATTAATAAACATTGTCACTGAAAATAGATTGTTTTCATTCAAAAGCCTTACATTGTGGTGTTGTAAGTGTTCTTATGCCAAAAATTTTGGCTTGAGTCACTGTTCACATGCAATACTTTATGGCTTGAGTTACTGTTCTCATGCAAGTCTTTTTGGCTCAAGTTACTGTTCTCATGCAAGTCCTTATGGCTTGAGTTACTGTTCTCATGCAAGTCTTTATGGCTTGAGTTACTGTTCTCATCCAAGTCTCTATGGCTTGAGTTACTATTCTCATGCAAGTCTTTTTGGCTCAAGTTACTGTTCTCATGCAAGCCTTTATGGCCTGAGTTACTACTCTCATGCAAGCCTTTATGGCTTGAGTTACTACCTTCATCATGAAAAAAAGAATGAATAGGAGTCTTGGAAAACAGGGTGATATTCAGTTTATTTTTAGCTTGACATGAATATATTATTTTGTACATGACTCTTTTGAAAATGTGCTTTCCTCAGAAAATGTTACGAAAGTTGACCATAAAAAAGACAATATATAAGGAAATTTATACAAATTGTTAACTGAAATCTTGAGAGTCTCAGAGACAACGAAAGAAAAAAATGTTAAAAGTTGAACGGTCAAGGCAGCAACAGGTTGTTACAGTCGGAAAGCAAGCCCTTAGAAACGACCGTTGTTGCTACTTTCTTAAGACAACAATGGGACTGATATTAAAACCCGCCATTCTGAAATTGCTTTAATTTCGCGGAATTTTTTTTTGGCGCCAATTTGGAAGTTTATCTTTTTTTCAGTTTCCTACTTGCCATTAGGGTATGAAATAGATTTATTTCGATTTGTTAAGCATGGAGTTTATTATCAAAAGGAAAAAAAATTCTAAAACATGTCAAATTGGCCGTCTTTTTACGATCCTGTAATGCCGTTGATCGTCGTTTAAAATTATTTTCTTCTATTTTTCACAGATTAACAAAGACTATATGTACTATACAAACAATTAATAATACGAATCTCAAAATTTTAAAAAAGCATCAAGCATAACGTTCTTATTCCCCTTGGGAAACCCCATTTTAACTAAATTCCAAAAGAAAGACATTTTTTGACATTGTAGTTTTTCGGTCTTACACATCGATGTCACCTGGCATCTGAACACAGTCAATGTACACACATTTAGTATTTTTGTTTGAAAAAGTAATGGCGAAATCAGCTGTGAATATTTGACTGGATTAATTATTCTCTTTAAGTCAGTGAAATGTATGACTTCACTAAAACAAGGTAAGGAAATCTTATACTGTCTTTGCACAACCTTAACTGCTTTAGATGACTGACATAAAACACATTCGTTGTTTATAATAATATATCTTTTTTTGTGATAAATGAATCCTGCAAAAGTAAATGAGAAAGTGCTGTCCTAAATTTGAACTTAGGCAGCCAACAACCATTTGATTTTCTGGTGGGGGTAGGGGGTGGTGGCTATTGATTGTTTTGAGAACAAAAAGTTTGTTTACAATTTTTGGATAAAAAATAATTTGTTTTTGACCCTGACAAAAAAAAATGTTTGTTTTACCCTCAGCTGCCGTTAAATGAAATGCTAAAATTGAAAGAGAAGAATTGTTTTCAACTTGTCTGGAAAAAAAATCCATAGTTCCCCCCTCCCTGAAAACAAATGGTTGCTGCCTTCAAACAATCTCTTTCAGATTATCATTTTAATCAATCTTATTCAATTAAATTAACGGTATCAATTTTCTTGCACCAGATGCGCATAGCATTATCATACTGACATGAAGTGTGACTTAATTTTGACTTGTGATCTAAAACATAATTGTTGACTTAGCCCCCAGAAATTGCTCTGAAATTCTTTTATATAAATGTAAAAATGCAACTCTAGTTTTTTAATATTATTATTATTTTTTTCAAATAGAAAAAGAAAAATATTACTGAGTCTATTTTGTTCTTATTTATTTTCAAGTTCATGATTAGCACCATTTATATTTATTGGTTTAGTGCGTTATTTTTATAATTTGAGTCCATTCATTAGAACTATAACTTGCATGAAATCAATGAGACAACATGTATTGTTAAATATTTAGTTTGTTCATACAAGGATTGCAAACTAATTTTGATCTCTTTTAAGTTTAAATGAAAAAGGTAGGACCAACTTGCAAGTGTCAGTAATGAAAAGGAATTCCTGTGTTAAAATAAATTGGTTGCAGCAGTAAAAATACTTACCAAAACATGAATATTAAATAAACTCTTGGAATATTAAATTAATATTAAATTATTAACCCTATTATGGCACATAGGGACACATAGGGCCTATTTCACTGGGACTGAGTTCTGAAAAGTGATAAAATGTGTTTCTTTATTTTTTTGGCACATGTTTACAGTATCAAAATATATTTAATAAGATTATTTTAATAATATCCACGTGTAAATAACAGCATATGGTGCTTGATATAACAATAGTTTGTTCATGAAAGTGTCAAACAAAGGGACGTAACTCGTGAATTACCGTCGGCCCCGCTTCGTCAGAAATATCGACACATCTAACTGGCACATTTGCGTATCTGAGCATATCAACTGGCACAAATTTGACATATCATAGTCCAAGTTATGTTGCATAACTTAATTTAAATTCAGCATAGCTTCCCGAGAAGTTAAGAAAGAAAATTACGATTTTAATTTTCTGTGACCAATTTTTTTCGTCAACACCTTGACTTTGAAGACACATTTTGAGAGAAAAAAAGGAGTTTAATCCATAATTGAGTTGAGTAATATATTTCTTATATACTCAAAAATGTTCACTTAAAAGGAAATTAGTTTTAATTCATGCAAAAAACTACAAATTCCAAAAAACGAGCTTCACTTTTTTTGGTAAAAAAATGCCCATATATGGTAATCACATGACGTCCATTGTTGCTTTAAGAAATGGGGTCAAACCGGGGTCAGCTTTCCGACTGGTTATTATAGATTATAAAGCCAAGTAATATGAGGTGTTGAAATACTATGTATGAAAGGAAACCCAATCTGCTTTCTTCCTTAAGTATGTTATTGGTGCGTTAAATGCTCATGTTTTATTGTCAGAATGCAATTATTTTGTCCCATTTATGTTAACATTATTTTTTTATACTAATTTTTTTGTTATTTTATTAATTTTCTTCCAGAATTTTTATGATTTTCACATTGACAGTGTGTGATGAATTTATCTGTAAAGGAAGCAAAAGTTGGAGGGGAAAAGATTTTTCTATTTAAATTTTTAATGATAAGAATCTGGTTTTACCATTGGAGTATTGCTTGAAGCCTTAAAAGCAAGTATTCTAGATTGTTATCTGTTACGTACGTATATTATTTCTACATCTTTGCTTGCTTGAAAGAGCATAACTTTAATAATATTATTGTTATTAGTTTTTAGAGAGTTTTTTTTTAAATATGGAGGAAACTTGTTTATTTATTTAAAATTTCATCTGTAGAATATTGTTATTTGTTACAAAGATTCCAGAATAATAAACATTGTCACATAGAATAGATTGTTTTGATTTTTTAAAAGTCCATCGTTTCCATGTTGTTAATATGCTTATGCAAGCCTTTGTGGCTTAAACAATATTATAAAGTTACATTTTCAAATTTTTGAACTCCTCATAATAATATCACTTACTATCTATCTATTGGATAAAAACAATGAAAGACGTGGAAATATATAACAGGCAAAGTTTAATACTTGAAATGCAAAAGAGCAACTAGTATTGTTATGACGATTTAATGTATCCCTTGCATTGGAAGTCACAGAATGCAAGACATGTCTGCTTATATGACAATGGTTATGTCAGTTTTCTTAAAACAATCAGGAGACTATGTTTTTGCCATAGAATATTTGCAAGATTTTCATGCCTGTCGTGACAGAGTCACCTGAACTTATCTCTTAATCAGTTCAGTGTTTTTATTATTTTCTAAAGGTTAGTTTCTTAGTTGCTCATGATGGGTTATATGTCCAGTACATTTGGTTTGTGAAACAGTTGTAAGGTGTACTTGTATTGTGTTCACCTGTCAAAATACAGATAAAGTTGAAGTATTTTTATTAGTATCTTTTTATTCATCACCCTTTGAAATGAAGACATCTGTGTAAACATTATAATAAACTAAGGTGTAGAGATTATCTTGATTCGTAGAAAAGGATGACACTTTTTAAATAATGAATTTGAAATTTAAGTCGTTTTGTCTATGTATGCATAATTAAAAATGAATATATATATAAACTAATACAGAAGAAGAAAATCTCTTGGAAAATTATTAAATATATTAAACCATGTTTACAACTCTGAATTTTCTGATGCAATGAGCAGAAAACCTTTCACCAGTTTTTAAGATTTAATCTCCTATGCTCAGCCTATGAGTGTATACATATGTGGTCATGACAATACGTGTATGGTCAAAATACTCATATGGTCTGGAACATATACGCAAAGTCATTCAGAATGACGGGCGAATGGGTGTGAAAATGTGGGTACATAACTTTTACAATCCAGTAGTCCTGCAGTTTTTAACTCAGATCCTGGAAAGTTCACAGTACGATTGCACACATTTAGAAGTTGTTCACCTGGTTTAAATATTTCATGCTTCAGTTCTTTTGAAGTGCCTTAATTACAAGTTTATTTGTAATGACGTTATCTATCAGTTCTTGCATAATTTTTTACCTGAATTTTGTTTGTTGATATTTTTATAGACTTCCCAGACATCTTTATGTAATGAGGAACACTAACATCTAGGTTGCATTTATGATTTATTTTAGTTATTTTATGTTACATTTTACTTCTGATGTCTTATGAGTAAATATTGAAATGCAACCGAAAAAGATAAGCAGCTACGAAAGTGTGTGTAGTTTGTTTGAATACTCTGAACATGTGTTTTCAGATAATACCTACATGAATGGTATACCAAGCTTCATCTTTCAGGCTAAAACTATTTCAATTAAGGAACAATTTTCTGTCTAACATTGCACATGTATTTGGCTTAATGTGTTTTATTAAATGGTTATATAATACGGGATAATTATTTGCTAGTTGAACACAATAGTGTAGGATACATCTAGACGAGTCTCTAATTGTCTGAAAATGTCAGGGCAGATAAATCTTGACCTAATAAACAATTTACCCTAAGCCAGATTTGCCCTAAATGCTTTGGTTACAGAGATATAAGCCAAAATCTACATTTTACCCCTATGTTCTATTTTAGCCATGGCGGCCATCTTGGTTGATTGGCGGGGTCTTCGGACACCTTTTTTTAAAACTATATGCTCTAATGACGATTGTGGTCAAGTTTGGTTAAATTTGACCCAGTAGTATCATAGGAGAATATTTTTGTAAAAGTTAACGGACGACGACGGACGCCAAGTGACGATAAAAGCTCACTTAGCTTATTGGGCCATTTAGCTAAAAAACGAATTCCGAGTAATATTCAGAACAGGAAGTCCCTTATCAAATTGCAAAAGCAATCGCTCAAACACACCAAACGTATGAATAAGAACTGTCATATTCCTAACTTGGTGCAGGCATTTTCTCATGTAGAATATGGTGGCTTAAACCTAGTTCTATTACGTCATATCACTTCCGCAATCAGATGAGAAGCACTGCGCAACCGCAACCTCAGTGTACTGTCAACTTTCGTTGGTGACTGACGTGTGGTAGTAACCTTGAAAATTGAATTGTTATTTAAATATATGACTTCGAGGAAGTCAATTAGTTAATTTATTGAAGATTTAATGTAATTAAATCTGGCTTAATTTTTATAGAATTTAATTTCATTCTCGTGTGGGTTTGAGATTACTATTCAGCAAACAAATATGGCGGACGCCATGATACAGACTCGTGAAAAGAAGTCAGACAAAACGCATGATAAGAAGGCATCGAGTGTAGACGATGACAATTTAAGATTAGAGGATGAATATGCTTTACTCTTTGATAAACCCAAGGAGTCTAAAACAAGGTCGAAAACTTCCAAGTCTTCGTCCAAGTCTGCTGCACAGGGTAAGCCCCCTTCCTCGAGTACGCCGTCCACTTCTAAAGCAAAGTCTAGTAGTGTCAGTGGTGACGCTAATAATAACAATGAAATGCTAGATATTCTTAAGCAGATAAGATCTGGACAAGTAAAAACCAACTGTAGGGTTGATAACATGAACAAGAGAATAGACGCTCTATATGATGATGAATATCATTATGATGATGAAAATCAAAATGAGTCTGACTGTTATGATGACGCAAGCAGATAATGACAAAAGGGATGAACCCCCTAGTAAGAAACAAAAATCTGACTCTTTTGAAGAGACAAGATTTGCTAGCATGAGCAAAAAATTTCGGTCTGGTGAAAAGTATGCACCATCTATTAATGAACAGTTGGCTAATAATATAACTGATATTTTTAGAAATGAGATTTCTTCTGAGAGATTTTCAGATCTCATGAAAGATAAGAAATTTCAGAGACCACAAAATTGTGACGGCCTCGTTACTGTTCAAACTGACCAGGTTATTTGGGATATTTTAAGTCCCGAGACTAAAACAGTGGATAACAAAATGAAAACTATTCAGTCTGTAGTTGTGCAGACAGCTACTGTCATGGCTAAAGTTATTTATAAACTAGATTTAATGTTAGAGAAAGAGGAGTGTACTGAGCATAGTGATATGTTAGACGATTGTATGGATTAAGTCGCTCTGATGGGGCATGCTAACAGATTGGTATGCTTAATGAGAAGAACTCTCATGAAGTATGATATCATTGGTGAATATGGACATTTGCTGAATGCTACAGTCCCTTATGATAAACACCTATTTGGTGGTGATGTGGTCAAAACTGTTGATGATATTGGCAAGTGTAGTAGAATATCAAATAAAATCCGAGAAAGGGGTGGTTTCAACAGTGGCTTTAGAGGCGGTCGTAGACCTTGATATTTTAGGATCTCTGGTAGAAGCACTGGCCGTGGTAGAGGTATAGGCCGTGGTAGAGCATCTCGTGCAGGCTCAGATAAGACTGGAGAATAAAAAAAACTCCAGGTGGACTCACAACAAATACAGATATTAAAACCTGATTTTGTGAGTATAAATTTTGTAGCAGGTAGATTGAAAATTTTTATAAATAAATGGGAAGAAATTATTTCAGATAGTAGTATTTTAGATATTGCTCATAAATGTACCATTGAGTTTATTGATGGTATACATCCTACTCAAATCAAGTAACTATCAGAAATATAGTAGCAAATAATAATGATACTAGTATAAAAGATGCAGAAATTCAAAATTTACTGAATATTAAAGTAATTGAAAAGGTAAAATCTATTGAAGGAGAATACATTTCACCAATATTTGTGACACAAAAAAAGAATGGTGAATATCGGATGATACTAAATTTAAAAAAGTTAAATGAACATGTAGAGTATCACCATTTTAAATTGGACACTTTTGAAATGGCATTGCATTTGATAAAACAAAATTGTTACATGGCTCGTGTCAATCTGCGTCATGCTTATTATTCAGTGCCCATTGATGAGCAATATCAAAAATATTTGAGATTTATTTGGAAAGATTTTATTTATCAATATGCTAGCTTACCAAATGGGTTGGCAAGTGCACCACGTTTATTCACAAAACTTATGAAAGTGGTATATGCTACACTCCGCAGATCAGGTCATATCAATTTAGGTTATATTGATGATTCCTTATTGATAGGAGATACAATTGTAGAGTGTAGTCTAAATATCCAAGATACTGTGAAATTGGTATCTGATTTGGGATTCATAGTACATGAGAAAAAATCTGTTCTTATACCTACAAAGAAAATTCAATTTTTAGGGTTTTTCATAGACTCTGAAAAAATGATTGTCACTTTAACACAAGACAAAAAAGAAATGATACATGAAGAAAGACAAAACTCTAAAATAAGAGAATTTGCTAGTTATATAGGCTTGATAATCTCAAGTTTTTCTGCTGTTGATTATGGTCATCTGTATTATAGAGATATTGAAATAGAAAAAAATACATGCCTTAAAGATGGCAAAAGGCAATTTTGATGTCAATATGGAAATAACTGATAAAATGAAAAAACAAATTCTTTGGTGGTCATGTAATATTTATATACAGTCCAGAGCTTTGGACAGAGTTAATCCACAAATAATTTTACAAACTGATGCTTCACTCTCTGGCTGGGGAGCAATACTTATTGACAACAAAACAGGAGGTAGATGGACCCCTGATGAACAAAAATATCATATAAATTATTTAGAATTACTTGCAATTTTGTATGGTTTGAAATCATTTGAATCTCAATTAAAATGTTTTACACATGTGAAAATATTAACTGACAATACTACAGCAGTAAGCTATGTCAATAAAATGGGTGGAATCAAGTCAATATGTTGTAACATTATTGCAATAGTTATAAAAAGTACCAGGATTATAATTTAGTACGCAAGACTCGCGTTTCGTCTACATAAGACTCATCAGTGACGCTCATATCAAAATAGTTATAAAGCAAAATCTATTTGATTTTGGGCAAAGAAACAAAATGTGTGGCTCACTGCTAGTCACATTGCTGGAACTGAAAATACTATTGCAGATGCCGAATCTAGAAAGTTCAATGATCAAGTTGAATGGCAGTTAAACAAAGACATTTTTTGTGATATATGTGAATTGTGGGGTGAACCCCATATTGATTTATTTGCATCTCGCCTCAACTCACAATTGAAAAGGTTTTGTTCATGGAAACCTGACCCTGATGCTAGTTTTATAGATGCTTTTTCTATAGACTGGAGTGACTTTAAATGCTATTTATTTCCTCCTTTCAGTTTACTAGGCAGATGTGTACAGAAGATCTTGAAAGACAAGACAACAGTTATTTTGGTAGCGCCGTTATAGCCGACTCAAGCATGGTTTACTCTGGTGATGCAGATGTTAATCGATACACCTATACTGATTATGGCAAGGAAAGATCTACTGACTCTTCCTTACAAAGACACTGTCCATCCATTGAACAAAACATTGAATCTAATGATATGTCATGTATCAGGAAATAGTTTATTGACAGAGGAATTTCGACAAAAACTGCCAGCATCATGTTATGCTCTTGGAGAAAAAGCACTAAAAAACAGAACAAAGTATTTGTCAAAAAGTGGTTTTCTTACTGTCGTGAAAGGAAATTTAGTGATTTCAAATTTCTATAAATATAGTGCTAGATTATTTGACTATTTTATTTGAAAATGGTCTTGGCTACAGTTCCATAAATACAGTAAGATCTGCTCTTTCTGCACTAGGTTTAGTGATAGACAATGTCCTTGTAGGAGCACATCCTTTAGTAGTCAGATTTATGAAAGGAGTTTATAATCTTAGACCAACAAAATCTAAGAACATTTGTGTATGGGATATATCATTAGTTTTGAACTACTTGAGAAAGCTTTCACCTGTAAATATGTTAACTTTACAAGAAGTGACTTTGCAGCTCGTTATGTTGATAGCATTAACAAATGCTACTCGTGTACAAACACTGAAGTTTTTAAGTGTTGACTGTATGGAAAAATTGAGGGATGAATTTTTTTTTCATTTAGATGTTTTATTAAAACAGTCTAGACCAGGATATAAGAATCCAGATGTCAAACTGAGAGCTTTTCCTCAAGACAGAAGGTTTATGTGTATATACTGTTTTGAAAGAATATATTAAACGTACTGAAATTTTGCGTGTTCACACTAATCAGTTGCTTATCAGTTACATTAAGCCGCACAAAGCAGTGACTTGCAGCACTATTTCCCGTTGGATTAAAGTAGTTTTGCAAAAATCGGGTATAGACACTCGACAATTTAGTGCTCATTCAGTGAGATCTGCAGCTACGTCTAAAGCTAAACTGTACAATGTTTCTTTAGCTGATATTATGAGTAAAGCGGGTTGGACAAATGTGAATACTTTTGCAACTTTCTATAACAAGAGAATTATAAATTCTTATAGTTTTGATGTAGATGTGTTGAATAACTGATTGTTTACATTTATATATATATAAAAGTTACTATTGCAAATTTTTTGAGTGTGCTTTAAAATCTCATCTGATTGCGGAAGTGATATGACGTCATAGAATTACTAAATTAAACGATACTTACCTTGGTTAAAGTTGAAGTTTAATTTGAATTCTATGTAGTCATAGAATCACTGAAGTCATCAGGTGCCATCCCCCTGCAGCTGTGTAGTTTAGAAGGCTTATATAATTTTCTGTGACTGTATATTACATTAATTTGTAGGATCCTTTACTATAGATAATTTAGCTGATCTGTAACAATAACATCTTCATGCCTTATATATCATGTACTGTAGTACGCCGCTAGATTAAAACGGACAAGGAAAGGTAACACACGGCCAGCGAAAGCTCTTTTTATGAGAGCCCAGGTGGTCGTGTTGTCTAGCGGGACGGCTGCAGTGCAGGCGATTTGGTGTCACGATATCACAGTAGCATGGGTTCGAATCCCGGCGACGGAAGAACCAAAAATTTGCGAAAGCAAATTTACAGATCTAACATTGTTGGGTGGATGTTTAGACGAGTTATATACCTTATATCAGTACCGTTGTGCAAATCTTTAGACTGATATATATATATATATATATATATATATGCTATTGGTAGAGTACCACTTGGCTTTTATCATCAAACAATTTGTATCTTCAAAGACTGAGGTTGCGGTTGCGCAGTGCTTCTCATCTGATCACTTCAGTGATTCTATGACTACATAGAATTCAAATTAAACTTCAACTTTAACCAAGGTAAGTATCGTTTAATTTAGTAATTCTACACAAGATAAATCTCGCATAAAATCACATTATATAAAGAACGATGTGTGAACTATACAAACCGACATAATAGGTTGAAACGTCAAATTAGAAGTACAGCAGTCAACAATGTGTTATACATGTAATCTTTGAACAGTAAGATGTAGGTCAGTGTGGTGTACTTAAGGGGTACTCAAACATGTATGTGCTTTATATGAAAGGAAGAAAATGTGAAATATATACCTAGAGAAAGGAAATGGATTCCAACAACACAGAAAAAAACCAAGGCAACACACATGATTTTGATTGAGTTAATTGTATAATTTCTAAAACATATAAGCATTAAATAATTGGTTTCCAAATTCATCTACATATAACAATACTGGCCTAACTTCAAATATAAAGAAGGCAATTATTAAACACAATAAAACTGATACAAATAAATATAGAATTACTGCTAAATGCAACTTTAAATTGTGCCAGTTTCGTCTAAATTCCAATCTTTCTGGATCTGCCTCAAGTAAAAATGTTTTGAATGTTTCGCCCTTTAGCAGTACCAGTTTTTGTGATGACCCTTTTAAATATTTTACAATGTCATTGAAAACGTTAACCAAAGGTTCTACAGACAAAATTACATTGCTTTCGCTCTTCAGTACTTTTGTTTTTTTAAGAAGAGCAGAAACTGAGCGTAAATAAAACCCGAAGGTTTCGCGCTTTTCGTTTATCATATTTTGAAAATGCTTAAGATCTGCTACTTTTATCGTTTGCATCCTTAAATCATTTTCTTTAAAATAAATAGTATTTTTCAATCTTTCAATATTGGACCGTAAATCTTCGAATTCGTGTTCCCTACTAGTAAGAGAATTTTGATGTGATCTATAATTACCCCATGCAAAGTTCTTTTCATTTCTGGCTTTTTCAATTTCATCACTCAATCCAGAAAAAAATGCTACAATTCCACCAATGAAAGGAATGGCATAGACTCCACTTTCTCTTTCTCTTTGTTTACGACGATACTCACTTTCTGCTCTTTCTATTTTCCTTGTAGCCGTTTGAATATGTTCTTGCTCAATGCGAACAGCTTTTTGGGCATCTTCAATTTGATATCTTTTTTGACTGATTTCTAGACTCGCCTTTTTAATCTCTACTTTCAATTTACTTATTTCGTCTGATAAATCTTTTTCTGTCGACATAGACTTCTCAAATTCATCGTTAATATATGATTTTAGTCTAGATAAATAACCGTCTGCTTTTTCAAATTCCGTATAAGCTTTAAGTATATAATCATATGTATTTTGCATCTCATCTTTAGAGAGTAGCTTGTCAGGTTCGATATAGACATTAGAAATTATTTGGTATGCAAGTAGAAGATTATAGATCCCGGTATCGAAGTGTGGTGTCACGTGCACAGTAATAATTGAGTCATAGTTTACCAGTGACGTCTCCATTGCCCTAAGAATCAAATGACTACCTCCAAACTATCTTTGCTTTCTTATCTGAAACCAAAAACATACAACATATTTGAATATCATATTTAAAATTATATATGTTAGTTTTTAAGCTAATGATTAATCGTCGATAATAAGTGACTGTATTTCAAGGTCAAAATCATCCTGTTGCATCTTGTATACTTAATATTGTACCTTGACATGCACCTGATGGCATTGTTCATTGGTGGAGGATATTTGGAGTGATATAATCGTAGTTGAATACTTGTGCTTTATTTCATGTTCTGTTAAAAACGAAGTATGTGTAAAAGATTGAGTCTACACCGTACGTGACGCTATTAATCATTATACATGTAGATCATAATTATAAACTGTATTAAAGAAAACAAGTACAAATTGAAATGAAGGTTGCCTTATGCTATAGGTTGATGTTTTAAAAAAAAATCTTATTTGGAGTATTTGCTGATGATATACATTAATCAGTCTTGGCTAAGTTTATTCAAATCTATTGGAGATTCAGAACGATTCAGAGCTTGACTACATATAGTATAGTTAGCTGTCTATTATCTAAGACATTCATTACCCACTAGATGTTTGTTTTTTGTAATTTCTGTCGCTGTGTTATTGTTGCATTAGTGATGCCCACCACCTCTTTATTGTTATCATGTAACCCCCCCCCAGACGAAGAATACGCCAAACAGCCGTTTACCACCCAAGTAAGGTATTGGTACATGTACACCAGTCCTGTACACTGCGTTGTTACAACACTTATACATTGCCGTAAAAGATAATTATATAACAACTTTGAAACGAAGTCCATGTATCTCGTGAATTTTTTTTTTATCATTTTTCTTCGTTGCTAACAAAAAAGAAACCAGATAAGATGAAATGAAAAATGGAGGCATTTATAATATTCAAAACATTTCTTCGTTACATGTCCTATTTACTTTAAGCGCCGACCGTAATATTTTGATTGTTAACATAAATCTGACTACTGGGCTTTTGATACCCTCGGGGAAATAAATCTCCACCAGCAGTGGCATCGACCCAGTGGTTGTAAATAAACTCATCATAGATACCAGGACTAAATTGAGTATATACGCCAGACGCGCGTTTCGTCTACAAAAGACTCATCAGTTACGCTCGAATCCAAAAAAGTTGAAAAGGCCGAATAAAGTACGAAGTTGAAGAGCATTGAGGACCAAAATTTCTAAAAGTTTTGCCAAATACAGCTAAGGTAATCTATGCCTGAGGTAGAATAGCCTTAGTATTTCAAAAAAATCAAAAATTTGTAAACAGTAAATTTTTAAATATAACCATATCAATGACAATTCATGTCAGCACAAAAAGTACTGACTACTGGGCTTGTGATACCCTCCGGGAAATAAATCTCCACCAGCAGTGGCATCGACCCAGTGGTTGTAAATAAACTCGTCATAGATACCAGGACTAAATTTAGTATATACGCCAGACGCGCGTTTTGTCTACAAAAGACTCATCAGTGACGCTCGAATCCCAAAAAGTTGAAAAGGCCGAATAAAGTACGAAGTTGAAGAGCATAGAGGACCAAAATTCCTAATAGTTTTGCCAAATACAGCTAAGGTAATCTATCCCTGAGGTAGAAAAGTAGAAAGGTAGGTAATTGTCTCTTATACATCAACAACCCGCCATCAGAACAAGACTCCACCAATACATTACTATTAATTAACCTTTTTGTTCATGTTGACTTGTTTGTGTATCTTACTTTGCTGAACATTATTGCTGTTTACATTTTATCTCTATCTATAATAATATTCAAGATAATAACCAAAAACAGCAAAATTTCCTTAAAAATTTCCAATTCAGGGGCAGCAACCCAACAACAAGTTGTCGGATTCATCTGAAAATTCAGGGCAGATAGATCTTGACATGCAAAACAATTTAACCCCATGTCTAAATTGCTCTTAATGCTTTGGTTTCAGAGTTATAAGCCAAAATCTTCATTTTACTCCTATGTTATATTTTTAGCCACGGCGGCCATCTTGGTTGGTTGGCAGGGTCACCGCACATATTTTTTGAAATAGATACCTCAATGATAATTATGGCCAAGTATGGTTAAATTTGGACCAGTAGTTTAAGAGAAGATTTTTGTAAAAGATTAGAAAAAAATTACTAAAAATTGGTAAAAAATGACTATAAAGGGCAATAACTCCTTAAGGGATCAACTGACCATTTTAGTCATATTACCTTATTTGTAGATCTTACTTTTCTGAACAGTATTGCTGTTTACAGTGTATCTCTATCTATAATAATATTTAAGATAATAGCCAAAAAAACGATATAATTTCCTTAAAATTGCCAATTCAGGGGCAGCAACCCAACAACCGGTTGTCCGATTCGTCTGAAAATTTCACAGCAGATAGATCTTTACCTGATTAACAATTTTATCCCATCTCAGATTTGTTCTAAATGCTTTAGTTTCAGAGTTATAAGCCAAAATCTTATAAAATGTTCTATTTTTAGCCATGGCGGCCATCTTGGTTGGTTGGCCGGGTCACATTACACATTTTTTAAAACTAGATATCCCAATGATGATTGTGGTCAGGTTTGGTTTAATTTGGCCCAGTAGTTTCAGAGGAGAAGATTTTTGTAAAAGCTAACGACAACGTCGACGACGACGCCGGACGCCGGACGCCGGACGCCGGACGCAAAGTGACGAGAAAGCTCACTTGGCCCTTCGGGCCAGGTGAGCTAAAAATAATGGTGCTTTAAAATACCCAAGATATATGTTTATGAAACAGAAATGTGTTGCTGCGATAAAATGTAGGATTAATTACCTACAACTGTCAAATTCAAGGGAATTTTTTTCCCGACCTATGTTCGTTTACATCCGGATGTGACGTACCATGATTTTGTGGTACTACACCTGTAATTGTTTCTGTTTCATTTATTCACTACTGTTTTATATTCAGGGTGATTTCGACCTTGACATGTGGTTCAGATAGCTAGTAAAGATAATGTCTTCTAAAAAAAATTTTGGTGATTTGTGACGTTGTGTTCAGTTATTGTTGCTTCTAACGAATCGTTGCATTTTACATGTACGGTTTAAACTAATGCTCGTCAGATAATGCGACATAAACCAGATTATGTTAATTAACGTAAACGAATATAACTCCAATAAGAATAAATACAAAGCTTGTGATGAGGCAAAACAAGTTGTTAGTTTTCTCTTTGACAACATCTATGTACGTTTCGGCTTGAAACTCTGCTCAAGTATTTGTTTAAAACAAGAAATGTTATTTTCTATTGTTACTTTCTTTTTAATGATAAAAATGTCCCTTTTACTCCATTTTACAGTATATATATAGATATATATATATATATATATATATTAATATTGGTCGTCTTTCGTTTTCTGCAATTGCAGTGTGAATTCGTTTTCTACGTATAGCTTTGATTAGTATTCCTTTGCCTCTTTGCTTTAAAAATTCAAGAGATATCCCGTCATGTGAACTCAATGAATGAAAACGATTTATAACTTAGCGATAGTGTATTATGTCATTGATTTCCCTACTACACATAACTTGAAGTTTTACTTTTATTAGTCTTTCAATGATATAATACAGTATAGAGTGTTATTTTCGCAGGATGTTTATTTTCGCTTCTTTTTGCGAATGAATGACAATTTTTTTGGCATATGTTCAGTACTTTCTAATAGCTAATGCGTTTTGTAAACGATCTATTCTTTTTCCAGTCTGCATAACAATAAAGGTATAGGTTAGTTTTAACAAAAAATTACTGCCACGTGTGTATGTTCTTATAAATTAGTGTCAAATAGATTAAAAGTGTAATGTACTCTATCAATTACCTAAATTAATAAGTCTCAAATTACTTAAGAATGTAAGTCACTCTTGCTAAAGGGGCTAAAAATGGGCGCATCAATAGGATATGTGTTTCTATGCATGCGTCACCAGCAATCAAAACATCTCAATCTAGAATAGGACATAATAGGTAAACTATTTGATTAGGCGACTATACTGGTATCTAAAGATCCAAGGCAGTAAATAGTCATTGATGAGTTGAGGAATACACAGTCACATTGATGACGCGTGGATTTCAGTCGTTTTTTCTTATAATTCTTTGTGCACTCATAGCAGGAGACGCTTATCATATAGAGACACCTCGTCTCATCCTTTTTCAGTTCATGCAATTCCTTACTTTATTAGTTATTTTGATTTGTATCTCCTTCATCGATTTATTAAAATTGAACATTGGTAAACTATTGTTTTTTAATATTTCTTATCTCGTAAAATGGTCTACACGTATTATTCTTCTCTATAAAACTAGACCATCCGCCTAATATAAAAAATCCAGAATAAGAAAACATAAAGGTCATGAAAACATGATAGACTTTGAAGTTTTGATTGAAGTAAACTGTAACTATTTTATACGATAGAAATGATCACATTATGCTCATTTTATTGTGTATTACTTTCGACAAAACGTTGTCTTTGTCTTAATCCCCGAAAGGCGAAGCTAAGAACTTAATCTTACTTCTTATGGGTAGAAAGGGGTATATATGTCGTATCCATATGTAACTTTAATCGTTTACATGGTTTTTATAGTGTAAAGTTTTTTTTTCCGATGAAATGCAAATTTGAAAGAACAAATATCTCATTGAACAAACTTTTTTTCGAGGATAAAAAAGTGATTATGCATAAAGTTAATCCCAATCTCTATCAATGCAAATTGGTTGTCCAAGTGACAGATAAGATGATCATTACCAGGCTTAATCATTCCAAGCCACAGACCTTTATTAGTATAAGGAATCAAAATCAAACTACTATTGACATTTCTATTTGGTTCTTGTAAGTATAAATCTTTCAGCGGTGTGAAATTAAAAAAAAAACCACTGAAATTCCTGTTTATTTTAAGTTCAACCATTTATAAGTTTATTTTCTTATTTTCATAGCTGTCAACATTTCTGCAAAAATGATGAAAATATCAAATTTTTATATTCGATGCAAATGTAAAATCTACAAAACGAAGTGAATTTAAAAACGATTGCTCGACATACAAACTAGCAATACGTGTCATCGTATGTTTTTGTCGAGCCTTCGACTTTAGTCGAAAAAGCGAGACTAAGCGATCCTACATTCCGTCGTCGGCGTCGTCGTTGGCGGCGTCCACAAATATTCACTCTGTGGTTAAAGTTTTTGAAATTTTAATTACTTTTCTTAAACTATATTGGATTTCTACCAAACTTGGACAGAAGCTTGTTTATGATCATAAGAAAGTATCCATAAGTAAATTTTGTAAAAATAAAATTCCATTTTTTCCGTATTCTACTTATAAATGAACTTAGTTTTTCTGCGAGGAAACATTACATTCACTTTGTGGTTAAAGTTTTTAAAATTTAAATAACTTTCATAAAATATACTTGGTTTGTACCAAACTTGGACAGAAGCTTGTTTATGATCATAAGATAGTATCAGGAAGAAAATTTTGTAAAAATAAATTTCCACTTTTCCGTATTTTACTTATAATGGACTTAGTTTTTTTGCCAGAAACAGAACATTCACTCTGTGGTTTAAGTTTTTAAAATTCTTATATTGTTCTTAAACTGTCCTGGATTTCTATCAAACTTGAACAAAAGCTTGTTTTTGATCATAAGGTATTATTCAGAGGTAAATTTTGTAAACAAAATTTCCACTTTTCCCGTATTTTACTTATAAATGGACTTAGTTTTTCTTCCAGTTAACATTACATACAGTCTGCAGGTAAGTTTATAAAACATTTATTAGATTCCTGGATTTTTACCAAACTTGGAAGCTTCTTTCAATCAAAAGACAGTATCGAGAGGGAAATTTTTATTGATGTTTTTCCTCATTTTTGTTGAGTCTGCGATTAACAGCAAAAGTAGGCGAGAAACTGATTTTTTAAATTAGTTTTTAACATATGTTAGTTCATTTAGTTTTCTCTCAACTTTTGCTAGACGTTCCTGTCTTTTTTTCATTACGATTTTGCTTATTTCATTTAAGGCATTTTGGCAATTTTCATTCAGCTGTTCCCTCTTCTCACTGATTTTCGTTTGTTCGGTCTTGGGATCTAAAGCAGCCAGCCCGCCCAATGCGTTCATCTGATCAAGTAAATGCTTTTCCGATATTTCCACGTAGGTTGATGCTATTTCATGAACTGCATACGATAATGCACTTACTTTTAACATACTTTCAGAAACAAGTTTACGCGTTAAAGCAGGAAAAGCATCGTTTTTCAGTTTCAGTTTTGTTCCTATATTTGAATGTTCTATCAAGGTATTCACATTGACATAAAAATTCATTTTTATCATTTTTGATATCGTTTTAAAAAATCTCACAACTCTTCCCCATTCTTCACGAACATTTTGTATGGCTTCAATACCTTTTATTAAAGTCTTTCTGATTTCTTCAAAGTCAACCTTTTCAACCTTAAATTTAGCTAAATCCTTTAGGGTATCTTCCATTCGGGCATTATTTCTTTTAAGGCTTTGAAACATTTCTTCTTGCTTTTTTCTTGAACCTTGCAACACCTCCTGTGCAGAATCGACTTTAATATGAGCTTTTATTAACTCGTTATGCACTAAACTAGAACTAAACATTGATTTGTGCCAACTCATACGAGGACCTCTACTATGCAAAAAAGTATCTGCATCTGTAGCAAATTGTTCTGAAATATCTAATGTATCTTCTACTTCAATAATTAATGCTTTTACTCTGTCGTCATTAAGTTTCAAGTCTTTTTGTAACGCTATAAGTTGTTTACACAACCGTATTGAATCTTCACAAATTTGTATGGCTCTCATATGAACCTCAGATTGCATTTGATCTCTATTTATGTTCTTTTTAAGTAATTTAAGACTTTCCTTTGCAGAGCGCACTGAATCAATTTCATTCCAGTTAGGTATCTTTTCGCCTTTATCAAGGCGAGAGGTTGCGACATTTACTAGTGTATGCACATGTCTATTTATTTCCTCAGCAAATCTGTAGGCTCGTTTGTTTGCTCGATCTTCTGGTGTTTCTGGTTCTTCTCTTGTCGTATGAATTTCCTCAAACATTTCATCCGTATGGCCACGGAAAATTGTTTTAGCTACACCCAGAAATCCGTCAACAAGAGATAATCCTAGCAATTTCGTACTAGATGGCATTTCATCCAATGTTTCTTCAAAATCATTCTGCATGTCTTTTATTTCTTTTTTCATATCCTCTATCTGTTGTTTCATGGTTTCCCTTTCTGATATTGAGCTTTCCTGCTCTATTTCACTTGATTTGATCCTCGTTTCTGTATCTTTATACTTTTCCTCATATACTCCTTTAGCAATTGTACTTGCTTCATTCAGTTCGCTGATTGTTTTCATGAATAAGTCAAAACTGCTTTCGGTATTTACAGAAAGTTCCAAGCATTCATCTGCAATATTTTCTATTTTCCTTAGTGTCATAGGAACAAGTAATTCCAATTCGTCGTTCGTTCCATCATTCATTATTTTAAATAATGTCTGAACATGACTATCAAGGTTGGTAGTGTGTAACCTTATGCTATCCATATTCATATGTGCGTCATTGAACGCATCCCATCCCATATTACTTAACTGAACCAATGAAGCCCTGAAGGAATTTGGATACTTCAAATATTTAAAACCGTCTTTCGGAGCATTTTCAAGTAATGTAAAATCACTTTCGGTTGCTATCAGCATAAGTTGGCCAATTAAAGCAATAGATGTAGGTGCTGATGTCAGGAGGCTGTCCCACTTTGAATAAGGAGCTATCTCATTTTCTGCTATTTCCTTGGCTTGTTTTCTAATATCACTCGTATCGCAAGTATCTGCTTTTGATGGAGAACTCCCATTGATCCTATAACCATTATAACATGAATGAATATCAATTTATATTGGAGACCAGTAAACAATTTCGATTGATTGAAATACTAAATAATGCTTTTCTCAACATCTCATATAAACCATTTGAATAAAATTGATTATACTGTTCTCAATTTCTTCCCATACTTCCCAAAATTAATACCCGTATTTTGCAGTCGGAAATGCAGGTAAGTTAAAAAGAGAGAAACACATGTCATAGACAATATGACATAGTCAGCATAAAGCTTTAAACTTAGTGTTTGATAGTCACATCCCTTATTAAACTATCTAAATTTAACAATTTCTTTTCTTAAATCATATTGATTAATCGTAAATACCTACATGGTCCATAATTTGGTTGATTTGATTAAATACAAATCACTTTGAGTTTAAAAAGGATAGAAAAGAAGATCGTATATTAATTAACGACAAAAAGATCCATTTACATTCTTGGAGAAGACCAAATTCAAAAGAAAAGATCGGTTATCAGTGAAATTTTGTTTTTTTGCTTTCAAACAAGGAGATGTACTACTATAGTATATCATTTTTTTATTCGGTTTATATAAACTTATTCATCTTAATATGTCAATACAATAAATCATGGTCGAAATTGTTAATATCTAGGGTATATACATAATGTTTTTGATGGGTTTTGTCAACGAATAAAACCGATAATTCACTATATCATGTTTGTATATTTTCATCAATATTGGTTCGATATCCAGTCGAGTATATAGACATCACGATTGATTTGAACATGGATGAACCTTACGCGTTAAAGCAACGATCGTTGCATTGTGTATTCCACCCAAATCTTTGATGACCCAAATTGCTCGCTTTGCAATCGGAGGCCGAGGGTTCTGTACTTGCATAATTACTAATATTTTTTCAACATTTCTTTTAGAATACTGTCTTGCTCTGAAATAATTGGGTTTTAGTATTCCTGATGCAGGTGATAACAGAAAATCGCATAAGACGCACGATATTTATAAAGTGATAATAAGTTTACAAATTTCACATCTATGAATTCTAAATGGTCCCTCAAAGTTATTTCCATTGGTTTACAAGTAATAAAAAGAGCATGTTACCAAAACTACTTTTTGCAAAAACTCGTATAAAACTATCGGTGTCATTATGATCGGTTTATGTGCTATATACAAGCATTGGATCCTCGGACAAACAAATACAGTAGAGCTTGGACCAATGTATAAATTAAAATAATTTTCCTAGAAATGTCATAAATGATTTTACAACAGTAGCGTGACAGAACTCAACGCGATACGAAAGTACACTCTAAAGCTGAAGGTAGTCATGTTACATTTACGCTTAAATTTCTGATAACATCTCGTTAAAATGAAATGTGAGATAAAGGTGTTGTTTCCACAGGCACTTGTTTCTGTCAATATGGGGTTTACTATCCATACCCAGTACAAAAAAAAACACAAGGTAGCTAACGGAAATTTTCAATGTGTTCGCTTCAACCAATATTTTTTTTAATTTCCCTTGATTTTTTCACAAATAAAAGTACACCAGTCTGTCGGTAATTGATTTATCTTTACAATGAAACAACTTTCACGTACCTTGAGAATACCCCTCAAACAGTATAACACACTTGAGATGACAATTATTGACCTTTTTCCAGACCATTGAATTTGTAAGGACTTAACTTCCGGTAAACTTAGGAAGTTAATATAACTGTGCAATCCCATTGGTTTAATTCATCTGGTTACCTGTTTATTTATACTAGTTACCAGTAACCAGAAAAATGTGACCAATGGGATTACACAATTATATTAACTTCCTAAGTTAACCGGAAGTTAAGTTCTTACAAATTCCACGGTCTGGAAAAAGGTCAATAATTCTCATCTGAAGTGTGTTATTCTGTTTGAGGGGTATTCTCAAGGAACGTGAAAGTTGTTTCATTGTAAAGATAAATCAATTACCGACAGACTGATGTACTTTTATTTGTGAAAAAAATCAAGGGAAATTAAAAAAATATTGGTTGAAGCGAATACATTGAAAATTTCCGTTAGCTACCTTGTGTTTTGTTTTGTACTGGGTATGGATAGTAAACCCCATATTGACAGAAACAAGTGCCTGTGGTTGTTTCCTTTCGATTCTAAAGCATAAATTAACAGGTCAATATGGGGACTTGCTCATAAAAACCACATTTCACCTAAGTATTTGATTGTAAATAGTAACCAGTGACTAATTTTGTCATACTTATGGAACATATATATAGGAAAGATCTGACAAAAAATCTACTTTTATTTGCAGTTAATTTTCTTTATTTTGACAGGGAGACTGATTGACAAAGGTAATCCTTGAAACCCTTTGTATTGATGTATTACTGTTTTTGTCTGCTAACGTGTAATCCAAAGTTTTTCGGTACTCATAAAGAAATCAAACTTGCCAACTATTTTTTTTCTAATTTGCTTTATTTTAAATAGTAAACGATGACTGCAAAACTTATGTAAACTGAAAATTAGAATGTATATCTTACCTGTAAATTGGAGTAATAGAGACAACTGCAATGATGTGAAAGAAAACAGTCGCATACATTTTTTTTCTGAAACAAAATATACAAAAAGTTAAATCAAAGTACATGAACTGACAAAATTCATAAAAATTAGTAAGTATTATTCTTTGTGTCTTCAGGAAGGTTTAATATTAATTCTGCTTAATACGAGTGTAAAAACAAGTCGGTCAGTAGATGTTCACATGATAAGTACCCATTGGATTACCGACTGTCTGCTGAAATTTAATCCACTATTTTCTGAAAACCTGAACCAAATCAGGAATGTGACAGCTGTTTTTCTATTCGTTTGATATGTTTGAGAGTTTGATGTTGCCATTTTACAAAATAGCCGACTGCAACGTGGCGAATTCGAACTCACAACTTAAGTATTGACTAGATAGTGATATAGTAGTAAAACTTCTTATACCACTCAGAAACCGAAAGTGGACTGCCTATACTACTAAATAGAAAATTAACTTGGTAGATAATCGTTTCCTACTGAGGTTGAATAATAGGTTGCATGCATATATATATTCACATGATGTCAAACTATTGTGTTTGAGGTCAAGAATGCATCAGTAATTGGATGTTTTCTTACAAAATTGAATCAAACTGACATTCTATGACGAATAGTTTTACATTATTCAACATGTTCAATTCTTGTAATCGTTTAAGACACGAAAAATCTGCCTTTAATATTTAAACTTAGCTTATGGTTTATCCCAACAGTTTTCCGAAAGTTATCAAGTACAATTAATCGATTATTATGAAGTAAATAAAAACAATAAATTCTCCAAAATCACACATATTTAAACGACGACAATGAACTATGAAGTTGTAAAGTGAAGCATTTTATACCATGTATACTGCCTTGGAAATGTGAGACATGTGATTAATCTTATATACATATATTGTTTAAATCATAGCATGTGCCCCTTAAACAAAAGTCTTTAACTGTTTCTTGTATATTTAAATCATATTACAATGTTTTGTTCATCACCTTCATTGATCGTCAATGATTTTTTAAATATAATTTTGCAAACACAATAGTTTTTTAATTGAAATAAAATGCTTTTACTTTTACTTTCGTTTCTTAGAATTACAAAAATCCGAGGCTTCGACTATCACTGACAGTGATTCATGTTATTAGATAAAACATGGATTTGTATGAAGAGTCTATATAGGTTCATGGATAAACTACAAAAATATTTTTTAAATGTGTTCGTATGCATTTTAAAATAAAATCGACTCACCTGATATTATGAAAGTAGAATGAATAATTCAAATGCAACCTTGAAATATTAAGGTATAAGTACAAATGTTAAGATTCAATACACGATAGTTACCGTTAACTACATAATAGTGCAATATCAAAGTGATTTCTATTTATAGATGACATATTTGATTTTCGGAAAACGGTCTAAATCATGCTAACATGCATAACGAATTCAGTCAAATAGATAGAAGGAAAAAAATGATAAAATACACTTTTCTATATATTTTTATCCCTTTTTATTGTTTTGTATTGAATCTGATATGATTAACATATATACTATCATTTTATGTTCATATTTTTGATTGTCATGATTAATGTTGGTTTCCATAATTTGCACTTAAAATCAATAAAATCTTTGACTTTAACTTCTTTTATTAAAATTTACCTACTAGTTTGATTTTCTGGAAAGATAATTATTTGTTGACAATCGAACATAGTAAAGATGTTCTAATCTCTGACTACGTTTTAAAATTGTGAAAGAACTAAACACATGTTATCATTATTGTGACCATTGGATTATTAAAGAACTAATTGTTGTGTATTGACATCTCATTTGAGAGGACACACATTAGAAAAATCGAAAGGGCTAACAAATATGTAAAAACGATAATATATAATATAAAATAGTTAAGTAAAATGCCTGCCATGAAATGTGCCTGCCTTATTTATGGATTTTCTGCGCGAAAGGGAAATGCATAAAATTCCATAATCAGACAACAATCGAATTAAAATGTAGATCTATCACAACCAGGCGCGTAGCTCCCTATACGCTAACACGCTAATGCCCTATCTTCCTCTGTCAAGGAAAAGATATTACCATGATGCGCAAATGGTTGAATATATCCAAGTTTATATAGTTATAATGCATGTTCATCTTTAATATTACAAGTGAGAAGTAAAAAATAAGTGTCAAAATAGTTGCTTGTCAGGGTGTGAAACCCCCCAAAAATAGGGAAAATAGAAGAGGACTTTCAATTTACCTCAATTAAAACAACAACAACAAAAGAAGAACAAATACTTTTCATCTTTTAGTTATTAGTAAACCATATTATGATTTTAGAATAAAAAGGGTTTAACTGAAGGAAAACAGTCAGAAAACGAAAAGTATTTTCTCTCAATAAAGTTACATACTACGTTCTAATCCTTTTTGCGGGGTCTTCATATCAGCAAGGAACTCATCAAAAGAAATGACAAATATATATGTGTCATATGACTTTTTTTGTATAATAGACAGAAAAAACACGGATTTCAATAAACAAAGACCGTAACAGGACACACATCTCGGAAAAAGAAAGACTTTAAAGGCTGAACACAGGGCCACATTTATTTAGCGTCCTTCCAGAATGGGACACAGTTTTGAACAGGTACATAAATTTGACTCTTTCATGAATACTCATTTGGATACATATTCGCTTTAAAATTGGTAATTTTCATGAGTTATATATATACCATAGTCAAATAAACATTTTTAAAAAAAGTTAACAAAAACGGAAACTCTTCCTTGTATATATGAAATAAGGACAATCAAAGAGATATTTTACCTCAATGGATGTTCTTATAGACGGGAGTACATTCCAATTTAATAAATGTCTAGTGGCCTCTTACAAATAGATAATTTGTTGGTATAAATGCATGTAAGCGACCCCAATCCGTGTCGAACTCATGATTTGATCGATTAGCAGTCGCATCTCCACTAAGGACACCCTTATAGTTATTGATTGCAAGCAACAGTTCACTGATACGTCACATTCGGCGAAGACAAAATCGATAATAGTATGATGACTGTGACAAATGGAACAATGTTTTCTTCTGGCACTTAATGGTGATTCAAATAATTCTGGCATTCTTAAATCTTTCAAAGGAATGACTTTACCAATTGGAACCCTGTGTTCAATAACTTCTTCGTGATCAGCTTATACCCTATCTTCCTCTGTCAAGGAAAAGATATTACTAGGATGCGCAATTGATTAAATATATTCTAGTATATATAGTCATAATGCATGTTCATCTTTAATGTTACAAGTGAGAAGTAAAAAGTTCACAATGAGGAAATTGAAATTGCCCCTTTTGTATCGTTCATTAAGAACCGATCTTTGTTATGCAAGTCAAAATTTAATAAAAGACGTCTGTGTTTTTGTTACCTTTTATTTCAAATACAATTGAAATGGATGTGATCAACAGTCATTAATATAGTTGAACAAACATCAAGCTTTGTTATTTTTTGTGAGAAATTCATGTTTGAAGCCAGATTTATAAAAAATTAAGGAAAACATGGTAAGAAGCGGAATCTAATTATCTTGCTGACTTTAGTTTCAAATTTTCTGATTCACATAGTTCTCAGATTAGTTATTTTTTGCTTTGAAAACTCTTAAACAATGTTTGTTTGCTTATAGATATTCAATAATTTTAAATAATGAATTGAAGAAACGTTTGGTTAACCAAGAATACAGCATTGTTTTGTATAAACATTTATATAATTTTAATATCTTGAAAAGAGAACAGGAACATTGATATTTTTTTCCTCAAATAATTTGCAGATTTTCTAAAAAAAAAAAGGTGATTAAAAATAATATTAACTAGCAGATAAAATAATCGTACACTGTTATCTCATGGAAAAACATCCATCCTACTTTATAAGTGCATACAGTGACAACGATATTGGAGCTAAAACATTAGAAATTTATTGGCATTACAACGCCATGAAAACAATCGATTAAACATAAACAACAGTATAAAAAACATATGTATAGAAAACTCAAAACTGAGCAACCCGAATCCAACGAAACTAAATGATAATCAGATTCAGTGCCAGGTAAAAACATTATCGGTGATAAATTTCATTCGATCATAATAACGGAATATCGTTTCTACTAGGAAATATGCTACATAGACATAAAAAGGTCATAATCTCTTTTGTCGTACAGTTTTTTCAACAAGCGACCGTTATAATATTTTTTTATGTTAGTCAAGATATAAGAAATCCTAATTATATCTTGTGTATCCATTATTTATAGTTTAAAGGGAAAGATGCGTACAACATATTCATATTTTGTTTGTATACAGACATTATGTACTAGTATATAGCGAATAGTTATCAAAGGTGCCATACTTATAATTTAATACGCCAGACGCGCGTTTCGATTACTTATGACTCATCATTGACACTCAGATCAAAATAGTTATAAAGCCAAACAAGTACAAAGTTGAGAACCAAACATTCCAAGGAATTATGCCAAAATAAGGCTTAGGTAATCTATGTCTGAGATAAGAAAATCCTTAGTATTTTAAAAAATTCACACTTTTGTAAACAGGAAATTTATAAAAATGACCATTTAATTGATTTTCATGTCAACACCGAAGTGCTGACTACTAGGCTGGTTATACAATCGGGGACGAAACGTTCACCAGCAGTGGCATTGACCCAGTGGTGTAAATAGTTATCAGACTTATAATTTAATACGTGAATTTTTGATGTAGTTCGTGTTGCATAGTCGTTAGTTTTCTATATTGTGTTTTTGTACTGTTGTTTTTCCGTTGGTCTTTTTCTTTTTTAGCCATGGCGTTATCAGTTTATTTTCGACTTATGAGTTTAAATGTCCCTTAAGTTTCTTTCGTCTCTCTTTTGTAGATTTAAACTCAGAAAAACTATACCAATGATTATATGTGAACATATATGTAATTAATAGGTAACCAAATAAGGTCAGAGATTTATAAATCGGTTAACATGTTACCATAATCTTTATAATAGGAAATAACTGATTTAGTAACTTTATTTTTGTCTTCATGTATCCTGGTGGAAAACGTGTTTCGGTCAAGATTAAGGGTAAGATAATGGACCTGACATGTCGTTCTCTATTTTATGTAGTCTTTATTTCAAGAAAATTCATCTTTACCTGATGAAGATAACGCTTATTCTATAAAATTCTCGCAAAAATGATTTTACAATTAAGTTTTTTTTCTGTAATGAGATGATTTTATTCAGTACTTGATTCATTTCTGTTATCACTAATTCATTACCTAATTCTTCAATTCTTTTATGACAGTTATTCCTTACAATTTTAAACTCAATTATTTACTGTTGATTATAATTTTTGCTCAATTTTGTATTTTGGCCATTATTCTCTATTATGTAAACCACATATCATAAGGCATATAAGAATATCCGAGAAGCCATTAAGTGATAATTTAGACTGTACCATTTCCTGTGATCTGTTATTATTCAACATACGGTTTTGAATTGCCCTTTGTTATCTTCTTCCTCTTTATCATTGTTATCAACAATTGTATAACAAACCTGCCAGAACATCTTGAATTTAATATATCTAGTATATTTCTATTTATATGGAAATATATAGATCTGGTGGAATAACATACCAATAATCATTTCCACTCTAAAAATCGTTCGGAAACACGAAAATATGTTTTTTTTTTAACAATATCAGGAGACAAACTCACAACCAAATCTTAAACCACGTCAATGGTTCAAACACCTCTATTGAGGCAGTTTCATTGCGGTAGTTGTGCCTTTGCTTTTTGATTCGAACACGTAACCCACACAGTGATGAATGCGTTTAAGATTTAAAACAATATCATCGTGTGATGTGTTTCCGTACTAATGAAATTTTTCACTGCTTACGGGTTTCACTGTTGAGTTTTTATACACTTGTGTACACGAATTTTAAAAGCATGTTCTGTCTAAGGTAGTAATACACAGTTAGGAGTTTAGTTTCGCATTTTGGCCCCGGTGGATTTTTCAAATATGAAAGTTATTGTGTAATAAAATTCATTTTTCGTCAGCTGAGTACTAATTTAGCCTTCAAAGATGGTTAATAAGATCATCAAGATGATTTTTTACATGTTTTATTGGCTATTTTCTGTTTGACTCTCCGTAATTTCATAGCTAGACCAGCCATCAGTCCAGAAATTAATGTAATGTTTACAAACCCTGTTTTTCTACACGAAGTTTTTGACGCAATTTTACAAAAAAAATGAGACGAAAGACATCTGATTTTCATTGGATTACCTGAAAGATATATGTAAACAGCTTCAGAAAAGGTATTACTTCAAGCGATTGAAATTCTACTTTTAGCCAAATTTTGGGGAAATATGTAACATCTTTTCCCCCCTTTTTGCAATATTTTATAGCAAATAAATGCAGATTGTTGCCATGGATACACTCAAAAGAAACTATATTTTACCATTCTATATACTGATTATAAAATCTATGGAAGGTTTTGACTACATACATATGCACATATATGGCACAAATGGTAAGCTTAATATTGCAAGAAAGCAATGAAAAGGGCCGATGGTAAAATTTATGAGAGCAAATTTTGATATTTTTTCCTAACTGTTTATTGCTACCTTATGGCATACTTACCAAGCCCAGAATTGTATAATTTAAGACTTTTCATACCACAAATCTATTGATATTTAGATTCTAAATCAACTTCTGATGGGATTGAGTGTTTAAGAATGACAATACATCTCAGTTTTATTGTTTACACTCCTTAGCAAACAAAATTAGACATTTTGACACAAGGCTTATATTTGTACTCTGTTGGCCTAACCCTTGCTTCTGAAGGATTGCGCTGTATGTAGTAGCCTAAGTATTAAACGCCTTGGTTTTTTTCTTGCAAATATATCAAATTATTATTTTTATCAAGTTTTCATGCTACATTTTAACATATATTAAATGTATAGTTGATTCAGATGTAAGAATTAGATTCCCTATTACCAAGTTTTTTAATCAAGTCTTTGGTATGCAATAAACATAAAAATTTAGATTTTCCTGCTTAAAATTGCTAAATTTTGTACAATTTTGCATCATCAGAGATCTTATTGAGATATTCAACATTAAAAAACTGCCAAAAAAGTATAGTTTTAAAGATTTTGCCAAAAATTGAGGTAGAAACAAGATTTTACACTTTGACTTGGCACCTTTCTTTAAATCAGTTTTGTCGCGTTTTGGTGTCAACTGCTAACCTTCATAAAATACTCATTACTCAACCAATTTAAAAACATGAAAGGCCATTTTACTCGTTTTAGCTAGCACAACACAGACAATTAGTTAAAAGGGGGAATTTAAAAAAAAATTACTAATAAGGTAGCAATACACAGTTAGGAGTTTAGTTTCGCATTTTAGACCCGGTGGATTTTTCAAATATGAAAGTTATTGTGTAATAAAGTTCATTTTTCGACAGCTGAGTACTAATTTAGCCTTCAAAGATGGTTAATAAGATCATCAAGATGATTTTTTACATGTTTTATTGGCTATTTTCTGTTTGACTCTCCGTAATTTCATAGCTAGACCAGCCATCGGTCCAGAAATTAATGTAATGTTTACAAACCCTGTTTTTCTACACGAAGTTTTTGACGCAATTTTACAAAAAATGAGACGAAAGACATATGATTGTCATTGGATTACCTGAAAGATATATGTAAACAGCTTCATAAAAAATATCACTTCAAGCGATTGAAATTCTACTTTTAGCCAAATTTTGGGGAAATATGTAACATCTTTTCCCCCCTTTTTGCAATATTTTATAGCAAATAAATGCAGATTGTTGCCATGGATACACTCAAAAGAAACTATATTTTACCATTTTATATACTAATTATAAAATCTATGGAAGATTCTGATTACATACATATGTTTGTTTATGTAATATATACGTGTTTCTCGTTTCTCGTTTTGTTTATATAGATTAGACCGTTGATTTCCCGTTTGAATGGTTTTACACTAGTAATTTTGGGGCCCTTTATAGCTTGTTGTTCGGTGTGAGCCAAGGCTCCGTGTTGAAGGCCGTACTTTAACCTATAATGGTTTACTTTTTAAATTGTTATTTGTATGGAGAGTTGTCTCATTGGCACTCACACCACATCTTCCTATATCTATATGCATGCACATATATATGGCACAAATGGTAAGCAATTTATGAGAGCAAATTTTGATATTTTTTCCTAACTGTTTATTGCTACCTAATGCTTTTAGGTATTTCGATTTTTTTGTCAAGGCTCACGACAATTTCTTACTGTTTCCGATTATTTTTCGATTTTCGTATATCGAAAACGGCGTCAAATGTTTTCGTATGAAGTAAAAATTGGATCTATACACGGACAGGGAATGACTTGGAAATGAGCATTTTCTAAAGTCGTGGTTCTGGTAATTGATTGAATCATAAAAAAAGTTATTGAATTCTTTTCAGTACTAAAACTAACTTGTGAATAGTTTTTTGTTGATGTTTCATGTGCTGAAATTTTAACATTGTGATATTTTTTTCAGATTGGCACTCAGTTTTTACAAAAGACATTTTTTTTAATTTAAAATGCAGTTTTCATAATTTTTAAATTTAAAAAAAGCTAATATAAAAAAGAAGACTGTTTTCATCTTTATGTATTAAGGATGTATACAAAAACATGTCAATCGAATATTTTATTTAAGATCCCTGTTAATTTTAACTCGCTGATTTATACTTTAAATGACAAATAAAGCACATGACAGTCACATGTCTTGAAGATCCGGTGTCTGACAGGCAAACGACTGATCTGTACTTCATGTAACCCTTCAGAATTTTTCTAATCAACTATACTAGTGAGGCACATTTTTGGCATTAAATAAAAATGGCTAATCTGGTCAGTTTTATTAAATGTGTTGTAGCGTCTTTTAAAGCGACTTTGAATATATTTAAAATGTGTCAAGTTGTAGTGTTGTTGTTTCAAATATAGGAACCGGAAAACCCGCCTCAATATACGCGTGTGCAATCGAAACCAATGAAATATGGATGATACGAAAACATATGACATATGAAATCATATGACACGACGATATATTTGACTGCTTCAGATATTTTCATTTTTAACCCTTTTCGAAAGAGCCATTTCATTTCTTTGCCTTTTAAGTCATGGTCCAAACAGGTGTAATGCAGTGCGATTTTCTTGCAAATCCTTGCCCCGCCCTTTTAACTTCTGTTTTGTACATGGAACATAAATTAATGGATTGGGAAGATGTATGTGGTAGAACTTTTTAAGTAATTACATATAATACATTATGACATTTTTACCTATTATATAGAAAAGAATATGTGGTATGATTGCTAATGAGACCACTCTTCACAAGAGACCAAATGACTTAGAAATTAACAGCTTTCGTGTGGCCTTCATTATTATGTCTGTTTGTTTTGTCCACATATCGTTGTCAATATAATGGAATCTTCTGCGACTATTATACAAGTGAGAGGTTTTGCTAGCTATAAAACCAGGTTTAATCCACCATTTCATACATAAGAAAAAGTCTGTACCTAGTCAGGAATAAAAGAGTTGTTATCCATTCGTTTGATGTGTTTTAGCTTTTGATTTTGCAATTTTAGTAGGGACTTTCCGTTTAAAAGTTTCCTGCACATTCGATATTTTTCTTGTTTTACTATTTACTATCCATATTGGCGACTATATGTTCAGAGAATGAATCGAATGTTTCCCTTACTTTACTCAAGTTTGATTAATGATGTCTTCTGATACACTGTTCTATTTTCGGTTAATAAAGATAATGTTGTTAATTTACGAAAAACTGTTTCTATGAACTCTGTTTATGTTGAAAAGTCACAATTGTTGGCTTACCAAAATGCCATAAATAAATAAAATATCAGCATATGTCATACACAGGCAATTTCGCTCACGCGAATTTCACACGAATCTCACATGAAATTTACATAAAACTTTCATATGATATTCACCTCAAACGAGCTTATACATGAAACTCACGTGAATAATTTCATGTGAATTTCACGTGAATTGAGATTCACATGATTTTCATGTGAAAAATTTCATAGAAATTTCACATGATCTTTTCAACAAAAAAAATTGGTATTTTATTTGAATTTGAAAAATTAGATGTTGTTTGAATTTCTTTATTTAAAAAAATCATGTGAACAAAATTCAGGTGATTTTCACGTGAAATTCACGTGAGTTACACATGAGATTCATGTGAAAACTCACATGAACTGATTTCATGTGAGTTTCACGTATAAGCTCGTTTGAGGTGAAATACACGTGAATTTCACAAGAGATTCACGTGAAATTGATGTGAATGAAATTAACCTGTGTAATAAGGAAAAGAATTACAAGCACGTATAGATAACCATATTTATATGTAATAAAGTATTGAAATTGGCACTATATTATTCCTTATTTTGCTTTTCTACTGATCAAGTGCTTCAGTAATAATATGAATTATAAAAAACCTATTTCAGTAAAATCTAGAATAATACTGACGTTTGCTTGACTAATATCCTGGATCTTATTTAAAAACAGGCAAAGGATACCAAAGGGATATTCAAACTCAAAAGTCGAAATCTGACTACTCTATAGCATAAAAAGAAAAACACAAACACAAACAGAAAAACAACAATACACAAAACAAAATAGAATACAAAGACTGAGCACCCGAATACCTAAAACAACTAGGGAGGATCTCAATTAATCCGGAAGTTTTATCAGATCCTGCTACGCATATTGCACATGTCGTATTGCTCATGTATGTACACAACATGTGATAGGTATTATTCAGAAGATCACATTCGAGGGAAGGGATTGAGATTCTAGATCTACGAAAATTAGAACATATCCGTCGTCATCTAAAAACCGATATTGCATAACGGTCAACCAAATCGTGATGGCTTCCGTAAAAATTACGAAGGTGGATTTAGACTTCACCACTTTGAACTCTTGGTTTCATAACTTTCTTGTGAGCAAAGAAAAGCCCATAAAAAGTAGGGGGAAATTCAGGTTCCTCCTAGTGCACATCTTGATATCACAAATTCTTCTAGTAGATATAATATTCCAGATTCGACAATCTTGCTTAATTCTAATTATATTATAGTTCGTTTATGTATGTGTTACATTTTAATGTTGTGTTTCTGTTGTGTCGTAGTTCTCTTATATTTGATGCGTTTCCCTCAGTTTTAGTTTGTAACCCGGATTTATTTTTAAGGATTTCGAACAGCGGTATACTACTGTTGCTTTTATTGTACTGCAACAGATATACCAGTGAATTTAATAACATGAATAAATTCAGGTAAGTTTGTTCTTTGTTAATTAATAATGAAAAACATATGGTTGATATGTTAGTATCTCAAAGAAGCGAATAATCATTTTTATACCGAAGAGGAATTAACAGAATTGAATTTAACAACTATTGGTCCCCATACGGCCTTCAACAATAAGCAAAGCACATACCGAACATTCAGTTATAAAAAGCACCGAAATGACGATGTAAAACAATTCAAACGAGAAAACTATCGGCCTTATTTATGTACAAAAAATGAACGAAAAACATATTATGTAACACATAAACAACCGACAACCACTAGATTAAAGGTTCCTGACTTGGAACAGACAGGCACATACAAAACAAAACCAAGGTCGTTTGGATTTGGAATGAAAAATTTAGCCAAGACACTTTGTGTGTAACATGGGGATCGGAGTGGGATTCAATCAGATTTACATTTCTTGGATTTTATCTTTTTGTCATTGCATTCTATGTCTTTTCTCAAACCTTATGATTTTGATATGCTTTGGTATCCCAGCCACCTATCTGAGTGACCTTAGTATATATGATTTTAATAAAAGTATGTTGCTGTTTTTTTTAGATTTTTAAGATCCTTTGAAAGACTTGAGACTGAGTACTGTTGTTAAGAAATAAAATCATAATTGTTTTTTTTGTTGGTTTTTTTTGAATTTTTATTCATAGTTGATAAGATTTCCTTCAAATTTGTTCCAGTCCACTCCTCTCGTCAATTTACATCCAACAGCATTACACCAATTGTACTTACTCGGATGGAATAGCTACAAAATATTTAGTAACGAATAGATAAGTACTCATATATTAAAAGCCTCAATATATTGAAGCTATTATTCTTTTTGACATTTATAAATAGAAATAAATACAAAATGAGATTAATAAAGTGCAGTTTTCTTCTTTATTTTACAGCACTGGGTGGACTTTTAGTCCAGAAGCATATCATCAGCTAAGTAGTCAATACTTTGGTACTGACTTAATTTATAACAGACCTTCCTTAATAGTTATAATTTAGTACGCCAGACGCGCGTTTCGTCTACATAAGACTCATCAGTGACGCTCATATTAAAATTTTTATAAAGCCAAACAATAACAAAATTGAAGTGCATTGAGGATCCAAAAATTCCAAAAAGTTTCGTTTAGGAATAAAATCACTAAAAAAAAACGATATCAACTTTCAGAATAGTTGACCATAGATGGTTTGACTGTTAGTGTTTGGTCCATTTTGGTCATAAAACTCTTAAACTGTTTCCGTTTTTACTCACCAATGGCTTTCAGATGTTCTGATTAGGACAATCTTGGTAAAGAAGAATAAGAGAAAATCGATCCGGACGCATGGCATTCATGAAGCGTTTTTAACATTTAGTTTACCCTAATTAATACCCAATATTGCTTTCTTTAATAACTGAGTTCGCGTTTAAGTTAAGAACTTTGTCAATGATTTTTTCTATATCTTAGTGTGCTTTTGTCAATTTTTATCAAGCCAACGGGTGACTGGATTATGATAATAGTATGGTCACTTTGGTCTTTTCTCGACCAGCAGTTCACGCTTGCAAAAGAGGGTTATTGATTTGGCTGTGTATGATGCATGAAAAGTAGATATGTGCGGTCGGAATGGGGAGTTAGAGTCCACGCCTCATGTAAGGATAGAGTCACACTGTCTGCACGTAAAAAACGCGTTAACTAATCTTTGAATGACCTGTTGCTAGACAAAATTTATGGCATGTTCACTAAACCATTGTTAAGGGAACAGGCCATGTGTACAAATTACTTTTAAAAGTCTATGTATGGTAGACAAATTAAACAATTGTCTAGATAAAAATGTTCCTCGTATATAATGATTCTAGATGATTCTTACCAAACGGTAGTCCCAAAGCTGCTTTAATGTTTAGTATTTTTGATGTCATGAACCCTCCACAGCCGCCCATATGCATCTCCCAGTCCATGTAAAAACTGTCGTCCATATACTTAGGATAGTCCATTACTGTCGACGAAGAGATCCATCCATGCATAAAAGTATTCTTACTACCTCGCCTCCCTAATGTGCCATGTTTTGGATCGAAGAAAAATGATATGTAACTGTTGGGGTTGGCATCACAGTTTTTGAATGTAAAGTCCTTTCCTGCAGCCCTATATCCTTGTCTGCTACGTTTTTGAACTAACTTTATAGGAAGAAAACCGAGAAATAGATATGGATGGAGTTTCGAATTTCCCAACTGTGGTCCCTGATAGTGTTGATGACCATTTAATTGAAAAGTCAAAGACTGACCTTTGAAGGCTAGCAAATTTTCAACTTTTACTTCCCTCTGTTCTCCTTTAGACGTAACAAGGCGTACTTTTGCAAATGTCTTTGTGGAATAAAGTTTTTCAATATCAAAAGCCACCCCAGAGGATTTTCTCGAAATGAATGTGTAACCATAGTCACCCTCGAACGAGCAGTACACTCTAACAGCCTTTCGTAATGGATAGATAACATATTCTCCGCTTGGACTCAGATTATTTTCTGTGTAGATATCTTGGCAAGATTTTGCTACCTTTGCTACCTTTAAACATGCTAGAAAGATGACAAAAGTTAAGATGAAATATAAAACAAGTGAAAACTAGTACTCTGTTTGTAACTAGTTTGTATTATGTTAAAACAAATAATCAAAAGTCAAACAAAAAACATCGTAACTTCGCAATTTAGTTTCTAAAGGGGAAAAAAAGTAGGTTATTCGGGTCAACAAATGTACTTTTGACAAATCGAAAAAAAGTACGGAAACTTTGTTAATTAATGAAAACAAACTCATCATAGATACCAGGATTGACATATTTAATTTACGCCAGACTCGCGTTTTTCCTACAAAAGACTCATCAGTGACGCTCGAATAAAAAAGAGTAAAAAGGCCAAAGAATCAACTATTTTACTGAAACTTTTTTTCACCATAAAAAAATTTGTTTTCATATGCAACTAGGAATTTGCGTCATGTCCATTTATTTTGTAAGAATAGGGTAAGGACAAACTGCTATTGCATTTTTTTTTCTGCATATTTTATCTTTAAAGAAATCTTTCTTGAAAGAAATTCCCGATTCAAAATTTTCAGCTCCTATATTCAAACAAAAACAAAATATTTCTCAACATAAATATGTTACATTTAGAAATTTGAAAATAAGTGGGATGTCACTTGATAATTCTTTTGCTCTTTACTCCACTTTCTTTCTTCTTCATTTTTAACTCCTGTAATTTATAATATTATATTTATCTATTTATTGATTAATTTTTTGTTTACATTTTCTGAACTTTTCTCTCCGATCTATTCCATAGAAAATGTCAAATATTCCTAACTATGATGTATTTATCATAATGACATTGTATATCTTATATGTATTATATGGTATGTATGTCTTGTATATGTTTTAATTGTTGGAAATAAAAAAAAAACATAAAGAAAAAAAAAAAGGAAAAGATTCTCTTAGGAAATTTTCTTACTTGGTCTATGCTTCCTTGTTTTTAACTGATATATTATGTTTGTAACAGTAGACGTGATCTTTGGCAGATGAAGATGTTTATCAACAGCAACCGATAACAACCCCTTCCCGCTTGAGTAACTCGAGTCACTGAACAAGCAAATTAACAAAGCTGTTAACAGCATTGTATATGTGATAATGAACGCCATCCTTAATTTTGATTCTGAAAAAGAAAACAAAAAAACCTTATGTTTTGTCCTTATGCAACGGTTTGATGAAATTTATATATATTAAGACTGTCAAACGGACATACCTGCAAAACGGAAAAAATATAATGCATTTATATGGTTCAATGCAACGTACCATATAATAGTTGGTGTGCATGATTAGTTTAATTTCAATATATATATTTTTTTCTGTACAGGTTCACAAAGAGGCTCATAAGCAATAAATTTCCAGTTGAATCATATTGTATTAATATATTATTCAGTGCATTTATCTAAATGTTTAAATCAAACGTTCCCAACAATTGATTATCTGACTGCTGATCCGAGTGTTGATGGGATGGATAGCGTAGGATAAATGATAACTGAGTATTTCTCTGCAGTTTTCCAAACAAAGTAAACACTGTCGAGTATAAAATTAAAGTAGACAAGCGAAAGATACCATTGATACATCCAAATGCACTTGCCGTGTAAAAAAATGGAAAACGACGAAAATACAAAAACACAATCACAAAATAGAAAACTAAAGACTGAACTAAATAAACTCCACCAAAAACCGCGGGTGATCACATGTGCTCTGAAAGGGCAAACAGATCCCACTCAATACGCGACACCCGTCGTGTTACTCATATAAGTACAAACCCGGTGATAATTTTATTCGGCAAGTCGTTTTCAAGAAAAAAGAAGACAGATTGTAGTAACAACATTCGGAACGTAACCGGCGTCATTTGTAAAACAGATATATCAAAACGGTCAACCAAATTGTGATGGCGTTCATAAAATTTTCAAATGAATGATTTTAACTTCACTTATTGAAACACTTGGTTCAAATAATTCCTTTTAAGGAACACTCATAAATCAAAGAAATCATGAAAGGAAATGCCAGCTCTGTGATATTGGGTAATAATAAGAAAGAAATGAAGGCAGGTTTATCCCAATATCTACATGTAGTTCGTGTTTATTCCAGTACATACATAGTATTTGGTAAGTATTATCAAATTAATACTATTTTAAAGTAAGAAAAAATTTAGCATAACTTAGATGATAAAAAAACAGTTATGATTAAAAACAATATATTTACCTGCATAAGCTGTTGTCCTATATCTATAACCATCACGACAGTTGTTTGTTAATATATAATGCCAAAGTTTATTGATTTCAACTTATGTAATTGTATGATATGTAGTATTAAATAATCCTTCTTGGAATTTAAATTTGATCAAGGTTAAATACCTAACCAGGAAGCTGACATGTTTCTGTTTTTTTTTATTCAAAGACCATCCATGTGACCAAATTCATTATATTTCATGTAATATATTATATGAGAAATAAGCAAGTACAAAAGTGTTCTCTTATATTTGATGCGTTTCTCTCAGTTTTAGTTATATTTGTTTCTTTTCTCAATCGATTTATGATTTTCGAACAGCCGTATACTACTGTTGTTTTTATCTATGTATTCGCAATCACTCTGTATTTTTTTTTTAACATTTACTGGTAATATCCTTTTAAAATGGCTCAGTATTTATACGTTCCTCTATTTTGTTATTGTGCATCGGTCTTCTTTGCATCCCTGTCTTTCATCTAGCTTGTGTGCTATGTCTATATGCCATTTTTTCTTTCTTGTCATAGTTTTTTTTTATAGTGATTAAGATTATAACACAATGTTGACTGCAGTATCCCAATTTTAGAAATTTTTACCCATAATATATGTTTGTCTTCCACACATATTGTTGTCAATATAAGAGAATTAGATGCAACTGTGATACAAGTAAGTGGTTAAGCTAGCTATAAAACCTGGTTTAATCCACAATTTTCTACTAAGGAAATGCCTGTATCGAGTTGGAACAAACCGATACATATGTTAGCCATAAAAATTATTCAAAAGTAACCTTTTTCATAGAAAAGTACTACTGTAAATCCTTCTTTATTGTCATAGCAATAGACGCAAAATGTTGTATAAATTGAAATTAAATAGTTTGTTTCCAAAGTAATCTTTTTCTTGCAATCATATTCTACTCTATATAAAATTGTTTTTGCTATGTTTTCATTTTTTTTCTTAAATTTTGTAAATTAATCAAACAATGGTTGTGTATTAATCTGTTGTAAAATGTTTGCCTATGTTTAATATTATTTCTTACAAGAATTTAAATAAGATATACCAAAAATGTTGATGTGCAAAAAACGGAAATTTTGTATGGAAAACTAACCTTCTCAGTCTCTAAAAATTCTAATGAATTCAACATTGACCTATTATATCGTGCATCTAATCTTCAAATAAACTAGTATGGTTTGGATAATCTCAAACAAGCATCTTCAATTACTCTCGAAATGTTGTTTAAACAGATAGAAATACTTCCTCAGTAGGAGTTGACATATGATTTGAAAATGTTCTAATTGACTTCACTACTGCATACTGGATTGTATGTATGTTGCTTATATACACATATGTTGTGTACAATTTATCATTTTGCACAGGTTATTACTTGTGCAAAAACTTTGTACGAGTAATTAATTGTATGATGCTATCGTACAAGTTATTAATTGCACCAGTAATTAATTGTACAATATTTGTTGAGAAACAGATAATAACTATCTTTAGGTCATATTTGTTTCTTCTTTCTGTTTTTTTTTAAATGCTAAATAAAAAATTCATATCTTTGAGTTTTTTATTTTGGTTAAGTAGTTTGTTGGGTTACTCTCTTTTGTCACAATTTTATTTTTATTAATTTTTTGTTTGTTTTTGCTTAGTAGACATCTTTCAGTGTACGTATTTTAAAAATTTGTATTATATTTCTTTCATTCTTTTTTCTGACGCAGTCAGTATATATTAATTTTGATTTGTGGCAAAATTATAAAGGACATTTCCCTATAGTAACTGCATGCATGATGACACAAATCTTTACTCTTATTGGACGAAACAAAGGAATTGGACAAAAACTGAAAGACATATGCTACATTAAAAGAAAAGAAAATTAGGGACATAAAATCAAACTTAAAATATTATCCAGATAAATAAAACTAAATTCGTAAAGGTATAATTTGTATAACTAACTATCCAGCATTTTGTTTTCTCTATTGTGTACGTTTATGTATCTGAACAATGTAATTGGACAAAAAAGTATCTATTGAAAATACTTCACCAAACTGAGGAAGAATCTGGTGTTAAAAATATACAAACAGGTGAAAATTATGCTTTGAGAATATTTTGAAATTTTGTATTAACTGCATGATAAAAGACCTAAAAGCATAGTCGCCTTATGTTTCTAAAAATAGAAAAAAAAGGTAAAGGTCATCATATATATTCAAATTAATTTCTGAATATGATAAGGAAAGTACTTCAGTTAACTGTGAATGTAGAATGTTGGGCAGTGCTAGAAAGTGGTGAAAATTCTATACAGGGCTATCATTATCCCTATATATTGGCTTTGAAATACAACCATGCCACCATTTATACCAGTCAAACTGTTTCGATTTTGTAGGCTTAGAATCAGTAGATAAACACATTAGATCTACCAAATCAATGTACTGATTTGTTATGAACATCTATTACAAAATGAATTAGGCCATAGTAGAATAATGATGTGTACAAGTTATCTTTTTTTCAATAAAAATGTACAAGTAATTACTGGTGCAATTGTATTTGTACAAGTAATTACTTGTATGATGCCTTCATACGAGTTAGTACTTGTACAAAACAAAATGATTGTAAAAGTAATAATCTGTACAAAAAGAGAACATGTAAGCGACATATACATATATATTTTTTTTATGTTTTATATATTTTTAGACTAATGGTTTGGCCTGAAACTTGTGACAGTCATAACACAAGCTTAAGTCAAGGCCATGGAAAATGAAGGTAAAAAGACCAAAAGGTAAACAACAGTATTACAAAATACAACATGGAAAACAAAAGACTGAGCAACACGAAACCCACCAAATACCAGGTGTGATCTCAGGTGTGAAGCAACGGTAAGCAGATCCGACTCTAAATGTGGATCCTGTTGGCTAGTTGGCTAGTTGGTTCATTGGCAATCATGCTTGAAACCTTTTCTTTTATAATGATGTCTAAGTATGCAAACTCTTGTCTTGAGTGTTAGTTTTGATGACTTAGAAACATTCTATAAGATTATCAATCAATATAGTTTTTTTCTATGTACTTATAGTTTGTCCACTGACTGAGATGAAGACTAGTTTTAAATGAATGTTGATTGTCAGGTATCTGTGTTTACCAAATTTTATCACAATATTTACAGATTGCTGATAACAAATAGATACAAGAGGTGTAGTCTACATGTTTAAAACCATCACTAATGGAATAAAGTCTATCAATTCAATATCCTGGTGGCTGAGATTCAACCTAGAATCATAAAATCTGTTTCCATTACATTAAATCACAAAAAACAAAGTACAACTGCTTTATTATAAAAAAATATAAATCATTAGTACATCCAAAATGGCATTTGCAATTGATAACAACATTGTGTGATTTCAGAATCATTTTGTTTCCAGCTTTTTTCTTTCTATTACTGAAACTCAAATGCAGCTATGAAACAATAGATGAATTACCATACACATTTTTTGGAAAACAGCTCTTGAAATATTCATTCAATAGGTGCAACAGTTTCTTTTGTTAAAGAGGTTTTTATTCAAAACTAAGTTTAATTAAACAATGTATTAGGAAATTACATTTACATTCATTCATGTTGTCTGCTCTATGGTCGGGTTGTTGTCGCTTTGACACATTCCCCATTTCCTTTCTCAATTTTATAGTTAGAAATTTAAAAAATATAATCCAATAAATAAAAATGACTCCTAAATGCTTATTGAATCGAGACACTCCTTAGAAAGTAACAATTGAGAGTCAATTATCTGAATAATAGTACCAGCATTTGGGTGAAATATTTTACGAACAGAAGAAAAACAAAAACTTCAGAACAAATCTACAGACATGCAATAACAAGTAAAAAGACTTTGTTCGTAAATCATAATGTAAAAAATAATGTATACAAAGAATAAATATCAATAAAATATACAAACAATAAAAAAAATATGGATGGATTTGGTCATACTCAGGTCTTCAATGATTAAAGAGAAGAGATAAAGCCTCTACAACTGAAATAAAGAGAACATAACATTTAATTATAAAACACTTCACAAGCTTTATTTTCAGATCTTTTTTAAAAATGCTTTCTTAAAGAAAATCTAACAGGAGCATATGAAATTAAGTTTAATCAGTGCAAACATAAATCAATATCATTGTTAAACAGATAAAATGATGGTTGGGTGCATGTTTACAGAAAATCAATCATTAAATCACTGTAATAAGTCCTATAATTCAATTCAAGACACTTGTTGTATTTCCATTTTGTATCCAACTAAAGAACAGTTGTACAAAAACAATATTTTATTACAACTGCTAGGTTAGGTAAGCTTGACAAAATTGACAAATGTATTATATCTCAACTGTTCTGCTAAACATACTTAAGTAAACTCATGTTTAAATATAAAATATATTTTAAATATGACACAGAAGAAATATTGATGGACATTATAAAAGTTTGATATTTGTTTGCATTGTAATCTATTTTGCATATACCCTGCACATTGTTGCACAATAAAGGATTCATATGATATTTAAAGTCATGTTCATAAATTGTGGGGAACAAATCTGTATGAGGTTCTAGTAATTTGTAGAGGATTCTTTTGAAGTATGATTTGTACAAAAATCATGCTTTTCTAAACGCAATTGATGTAAATAATGCCATGCACTAACTATATCAATATTCACAAAGGAAGCCAGGCCTGTTTATATTTCTGGTTTCCAGTCATGTTGACAACATTGTACATGTATTACAAGTTTTTCAAATATGTTACATCTCTCAGATACACTCACACACATGCACACAAACGCACATACTTAAATAACTTAACTTATTCGTTTCCCATATACATATCACATTTAGGAATCACAACCTTTCAAAGCACTATTCAAGTTCATGCAATAAATATGTCTGAAACCAAAAGAATATTCTCACATTGACTATTTGGAAAGAAAAATAAAAAAAAAAATTCTTTAACTTTTTGTCATTCAGTTCAACACATATAGCAATATCTTGTGCAATACTTAATTTAAAAAGAAACAACCTTACTTATCTTATAAAAAGTGACCTGCCAACAAACTTTTACATAACCATTGTGAGATCATTCACAGAGCTACCATTTAAAATACTGTGATACTCAATCATTGAGATAAGTAGGTTCAAATTAGGAAAGTTAATTGTAAATCTCGCAAGACTTTTTTTTTTGTATTTCTTATGTAATTTTTTTTTAATGTTACTTGTATGCAGTTAATATTGCTGTGTTATCAACAACTACAAAATTACAGGTATAGCTATGATTTACCTCCTTCACTAATGTAAATTGCATATTCTCTTAAAATGTAAGAAAAAAAAGACCAACATAAATTATTTTATGATTCAATAAAGGTTGACCTCGTGTGATTGATAAATAATTATACAATCTGTGAAAAGTCTGTAATAAACTTAATAACAACAATGGCTGAATCTAAGGTGTAAAGTTACTGTAACAGTTCATCAAGGTTGGACTGGTCTCTTTTCCTGGAAAAATAAAAATATATAATGACCTTCACATGACTTTTCTTTATTGTAGAAATTTAAAATATTTTTTTTCAAAATCAAATCTAAAAAGATGTGCATGGTTTTCAAAACATAAAATTCACACTGATCTACCTATAAATTCTTGAAATTTCATGTCGGCATAATTGATTTGACTGAATGAAATGTTGAAAATAGATGTGATCAAAGGGCTTCTAATTTTAAGGCATTCTACACATGCTACAGTTGTATAAATAACTAAAGATATTAAAGTAAATAAGAATCTTAGGATTATGGTCTTATTAGCATATATGTAACGGTTTATTTCTTCCTCTGTGATATTTTATCCTGAGGATAATTTGTCACGGTAATTTTTTTTCCAGGCATGGTATTTCACAGGTAGAAATTTTCCAGAGGAGTGAAAATCTATCTATGTTGTGCGGATAGTATGTACCGGTATATATTTGGCGTATCATATTTCACAGAACCTTGTGAAATAGTGTCCCATCAACTAGTATGTAAGTTACTCGCAATCAATATATACCTGACTTTAATTATAAAATGTTTCACAAAGGTAGATTAAATTTGCATAATTTATCAAAGGGAGGTAATTATGAGCAATTTATATTTTAAAGATATTAATATAATATATTCCTGAATTTATTTCATAGTAAAATTTTTCCTTGAATCTTATTTTTTAAATATTCATTTATATAACAAGATGACTTACAACATAAATTTAATAAGACAGATAACATTTCACAGGTAAATACTATCCAGCTGTTAAAATTGCTTTTGTTCCAATATATTGTTATGCTATAATTTATCTGATTTCAATATAATCAACAACAACATCTTTGTCCGCAGACTATTTATATAGTTAAAAATATTATCATAATCACATAATTCTTCCATTACTGTTAACAGTAGTAATGCAACTATATGTCTACCTTTACGTTTTAATTTATATTTGTACTGAGATCTGAAAACAACTCACTTTTACATGTATTTCACTTACCTTATTTAATCATGATATTATTTCACAATTACGATTTTTGAAATTATTTCTGGTTTTCTTTCTTATGTTTAACTGTTTAATGATAATTTTCTTTTTAAAAGAATGATATTTACTTGAATTTTTTTCAGGAAATTTTTTCAATGATAATTTATGAAATATTTTTTTTTTACAAAATAGGTTTAATTCAAATACACTATTATTATTTCATAGTATTTGTAAAGGATTTTTTTTTTAATAACTATTCAATAAGTTAACTACCCAGATAGAATTTCACGGCAAAGGAAAAAATATCCCAGGGAAATATTTTCCTCCGG
>CM034361.1:25828780-25971840 GCA_019925275.1 Mytilus edulis | reverse complement strand
TTTTTCTCATTGTTAAGGCTGTACTGTGATCCTTTTTTTATTATTCAACATCAATATTGCACATGCTTTTAACAGATTTCTTCACTGGTACAGCTATTTCAGTGGATATCCCTGTGTAATATAAGTACCCTAGGACCAGGGTATCTTCAGGTATATATTTATAATTTTGTTAGTTTATTTATTAAATGTGTGATCTTAAATTCCTCAATTTAGCAGCATTTGAACTGTGTTTGACAGTTGTCTATTTGGCAATCCTACCAATGCAATCTCCTTATCTTAATATTTATTTATCATATCACAAAATTTATACTCCTTAATGACTTCATGTTTGGTTGAGTTGCAGTATGAATCTATACTGTCTGACTAACTATATCAGCAAACCCTTTATAGTATCTTTATTCAGGTCAATTAAAAACTGTTCATTTACAGTATGGTTTACAGATAAATTTTAAGTTCCCTTTAATGAAAGACTTATATTTGTTAATCTGAGGTCAATCTACTGAAATGAAGCATTAAACAATTGGATTTTATTTTCTATGTCTTGTGTACTGTTGTAGCCATGGTGTTTACTTTCGACTTATGAGTTTGGGGTCACTCTGGTATCTTCCGCCACTATTTTTTATACTGTGACCCATTAATATAGGCATTGTGACATTGTAAATGTACAGAAAAATGTAGAAATTTGAAAGTTGTCTGAATGTAATACCTCCTTCTCCTCTAAAGCTGTCCTTAATTCTTCTTCCTTTTCTTTCCTCTCCTGTAATTCCATGGCACTTTCCTCTAACAATCTTTCTTGCTCCTCTGCTTTTTCTAACAGATTTTCACCACCAACAATCAACTTCTTCTCTATTGCTGCTAGTTTCTGATGAAGTTGTTCTTGTTCTTCTCTAAATAAGGAATAGGTAGAAACATATGATATTTCAGTACAATATAAAATTGAGAATGAAAATGGGGAATGTGTGAAAGAGAAAACTACCTGACCAAAGTGCAGACAACATCCGAAAGCCACCAATGGGTCTTCAATGCTGCACCTGGAGGAGTCCTTCAGCAGGCCCCTGAACAAATATGTTTCTAGTTTAGTGATAATGGACATCATACTAAATTTGTTTATGCTACAGCTCTTCAAATTGAACTTTAAGTAGATCTAGAAACTTATTTATTTTCTGATATTCAATATACAAGTACCATGTCTCCTAATTAAAGCAACAATGAAAGGTGGATACTGGTAAGGTGTTAACAGATAAAATACTTTTTTGATAATCATTAAATTTTTTTTTACTGTAAATACAGAAATTATCACGAGGTTTATATTAATAAGAATTATATGATGGGTGAGCATTTCAGTACTAAGCAATTGCATTTTAATATCTATTAAATATATGTGTATGCAGCTTTCACAAAAATTGCAATAATTAATCTTAAATGGGTTAACAATGGTCATATAAGAAATCGCAATGATAAATGCTCAGAATTATTTCTGAATCTTTAGTATGCTTTTAAACAAACTCCAAGTGACAGACTTTATTGAAGATATAAAACAAATACATTAAGAATGAATATTTAATGGTTATCATAAGAAAAATATTCCAAACTCTTTAAGGAGAGTAATTTTTAAACAAACAAATATTGAAAACTTACTGGTATTTTTTAAGTTCTGATTCCCTAGTTTCTAGTTCATTCTTCACTTTATTTCTCTCTTCCTCAGCCATGTCTTTCTTCTGTTCCAGTAACTTTCTGTCCTTTTCAATAATGGCCTGTATTTCTGACATCTTTTCTTTTGATATGTGGTTTCCTTTTTTACCACCACCTGTGAAAATATGAAATAATCATGAATAAGATGAAAAGTTTGGTACATCATTGAAACAGAAACCGAATATCAACAAAAAAATATAATACAATACATAACTAAAATAGTGTAGATTTTGATTTATTTGATAGATTCTAAAAAATCTATACCTTTTCCACATGGGTAAACAGGTCATTAAAAACACCTTGTCATCTTTGTTTTATGATAACTAATTTTTAATGTTTTTCTACCTTCCTTTTTCTTCCTTCTTTGTTTCTTCCTCCGTCTTACAACTCCGTCTTCACCTACAACTTCCTCCTCTGATTCAGACTCGGAGCCACCCTCATAATCTGATCCTAAAAATAACAAAAAAAATAACTGTTTTGTGCATTCAACACACTTAATACATTAAAAGGATTTTTTGACAATCAATTGAAAATTTAGGTTTTATTTGGCTTTTCTGCTGTACATCATATTTGTATTTCGTTCTTAATTTTGTACATATATCAGACCATTAGTTTGTTTTACATTTGTAATTTTGAGCCTCTAATAGCTGATTCTAATTTGACATGCTTTTTTAGCTTTGTAAACAACAATGTGATATATCTATACTTCGCGCAGACTAAGAGATATACATAATAATGGATGTTACAATATACCTCCCACATAAATCTATATGTATTGGAACCTTTTTTCTTACGCTTAGGATAAAATTTGAATATCACAGCCCAGGCCATGTGTAAATTTCCAACAAATCTATGGCTTCCATGAATAATTTCTTAACTATGCAGAATGAATTTTACACAGTGCTGAATGCTGTTTCTGTGTTGTTTGGTTTCTTGTGGCGAGTTGCCTTATTGGAATTTATGCATATCTTAGTATGACTTGAATATCTGCGTTCAACATCAATGTTTGCGAGACATTGGTTGGGATAGGATCTAAAGAATGTTCAGGTCACTACACAATGTTGTTTTACTTCTCATGATTTTTCATAGAAGATTCAAATAATAAGCCAGTAGCATAAGGGTTTTGATTGTGTTGACCCCAAAATTTGAGATTTAACATTTTTTTTTGTCTTTTTTTAATTTCTGCCAACCATTAGACAGTGTGAAAATGAAAACCCTTTAAGGTTTACAGATTTGCCCTTTACATGAACTAAAAAATATCGGAAAAGTGGTTGAATTTGAACAAGTTCAATGTAAATCATTCATAACCTTTCAAATCAAAATATGATATACGTTTCTTGACAACAATAAAAAGCAGATTAAAGCAATTTTAGATCAAACTATGGAAACAGACTGAGATCGAATAACAAAAATGTTACCTTCTTCAAGTTGTTTTCTAAGTTCTTCAATTTCTTTCTGGAATTGTCTGAGTAAAGCATCTTTGGGATCTTCATTAATCTTAGCTTTGTTTTTGATATTCTTGGCACGATTAGCATATCGTAAAGAACTGATAGATTCATCAAAATTATAATCTGCTGGACCTATGTTGGCTATCTGAAAAGTAATTTTTGCATGTCTATAATTATATATTCATAATTTCAAAGCAAAAATGTAATTAATTTTAAAATATTGACCTTTTTATTTTTATTTTGAGAGATTAACGTTTAAACATTCAGCACACAAAGTTGCTGTGTTAGTCAGCTGACACTTCTTTTCCAAAATTGTTAACTTATTTTTACAGTATCTTTAAATATACCGATCAGAAATATTATAAAAAAGAACTTCAGTCTATAAGTAATTGACAAGTCTTTTCTATTTATATAAATATAACTGACATAATTTGAACTAGAGGCTCTAAAGAGCCTGTGTCGCTCACCTTGGTATATGTGAATTAAACAAAGGAAGCAGACAGTTCATGACAAAATTGTGTTTAGGTGATTGTGATGTGTTTGTACATCTTACTTTACTGAACATTCTTGCTGCTTACAATTATCTCTATCTATAATGAACTTGTCCATGTAGTTTCAGTGGAAAATGTTATGAAAATTGTTAAAAATTGATTATAAAGGACAATAACTTTTTAGGGGGTCAATTGACCATTTTGGTCATTTTAACTTATTTTTGAGACTTAAATTTCTGTACATTATTGCTGTTTACAGTTTATCTCTATCTATAATAATATTCAAGATAATAACCCAAAACAGCAAAATTTCCTTAAAATTACCAATTTAGGGGCAGCACCCTAACAACGAGTTGTCCCATTCATCTTAAAATTTCAGGGCAGATAGATCTTGACCAGATAAACAATTTTGCCCCTTGTCAGATTTGCTCTAAATGCTTTGGTTTTTGAGAAATAACCAAAAACTGCATTTAACCTCCATGTTCTATTTTTAGCCGTGGCGGCCATCTTGGTTGGTTGGCCAGGTAAAAAAACACAATTTTTAAACTAGATACATCAATAATGATTGTGGCCAAGTTTGGATTAATTTGGCCAGGTAGTTTCAGAGGAGAAGATTTTTGTAAAAGATCATGGATATTTACGAAAAATGGTTAAAAATTGACTATAAAGGGCAATAACTCCTAAAGGGGTCAACTGACCATTTTGGTAATGTTGACTTATTTGTAAATCTTACTTTGCTGAACATTATTGCTGTTTACAGCTTATCTCCATCTATAATAATATTCAAGATAATAACCAAAAACAGTAAAATTTCCTTAAAATTACCAATTTAGGGGCAGCAACCCAATAATGGATTGTCTGATTCATCTGAAAATTTCAGGGCAGATAGATCTTAACCTGATTAACAATTTAACCCCTTGTCAGATTTGCTCTAAATGCTTTGGTTTTTGAGTTATAAGCCAAAAACTACATTTTACCCCTATGTTCTATTTTTAGCCATGGCGGTCATCTTGGATGGTTGGCCAGGTCAAAAAACACAAACTTCAAACTAGATACATCAATGATGATTGTGGCCAAGTTTGGATTAATTTGGCCATGCAGTTTCAAAGGAGAAGATTTTTGTAAAAGATCATGGATATTTACGAAAAATGGTTAAAAATTTACTATAAAGGGCAATAACTCCTAAAGGGGTCAACTGACCATTTTGGTCATGTTGACTTATTTGTAAATCTTACTTTGCTGAACATTATTGCTGTTTGCAGTTTATCTCCATCTATTATAATATTCAAGATAGTAACCAAAAACAGTAAAATTTCCTTAAAATTACCAATTTAGGGGCAGCAACCCAAAAATGGGTTGTCTGATTCATCTGAAATTTTAGGGCAGATAGAAATTGACCTGATAAACAATTTTACCCCATGTCAGATTTGCTCTAAATGCTTTGGTTTTTGAGTTACAAGCCAAAAACTGCATTTTACCCCTATGTTTTATCTTTAGCCATGGCGGCCATCTTGGATGGTTGGCCGGGTCAAAAAACACAAACTTCAAACTAGATACATCAATGATGATTGTGGCCAAGTTTGGTTTAATTTGGCCCAGTAGTTTCAGAGGAGAAGATTTTTGTAAAAGTTAACGACGACAGACGACGGACGACGACAGACGCCAAGTGATGAGAAAAGCTCACTTGGCCTTTTAGGTCAGGTGAGCTAAAATGTCATTCCCATATTTCTATTGGCTGAAAAATTCATATATGAGCTGCTTCGGATAGAGTTGGACCTTATGCAAGTGTACAAAAATATGTACATGTATTAAACTCTGATTGATTTTGAAACATTCATATTTTAAATATAATAAAATAAAAGATGAAGATTGTTCCGTTTTGTAGCATTCGATTGACAATTTAACTTCGAAACAGTCCCAGACTTTTGTTGAACTATTTTCAAGACTGAAATAGGTTAACAGATGTATAGATGCTGATTTGCATAAGGTCGATTTCTCTCAGACGTAGCTCATATGTATTTTAATTAATAAAATTTCCTCATTTTGACATAAAAATGTAATAAATCATACTCATACCATAGCAGTTTTAGAGTTCCCTCCTAATGAATCCTGCAACAGACGGGTCAGTTTAGAGTTTCTGTATGGTATATGTGTACTTTTACCATCTACCAATGAGGATATTACATTACCAAGGGTTGACAAAGACAAATTGATTTTTGTGGCCTCTTTTAACCTTTGACCTGTAGCACCAGTCTTAGCTTGTCTCTCTGAACCCTGAAATAAAAAAAATTCTTAATATGTTACATGCCTGAAGCTACTTTCACAATAAAATCTACAAATAAAATTCATGACTTGTGAGCTAATTGAATTGTTGTTGACTTTTATCATAAGATTTTATTGTGAAAGGGGCTACTGTATCTATTTCAATACTGGTTAAAGATTACATGGAATTAAATTCTAACTTCTCTTTTAATGTAATATGATTGAAACTTTAAAGTCTTGAATCATATGACTTACTACGTACTGCTGACTGTTTTTCAGCAAATTTAAACTCTATATTGTATGTAAATGGTGTATTTTATTTAAGAAATGGTCACTGGGCCATTTGCATCTATATTAAACCCAAACAAACATAAATGCTTTTATGCTAAATCAGGTTTTCACAGTTTCCTAAACAAAATCTTGTTTGAAGGCATTTGCCCTACAATTCTGTAAATATCTGAATTAATACAATTGCTACCCTTCACTGATAGTGTGATATACATATTAGGATTGCTTTAACTTACAGCCAAATCTACTAAGTGAAGTTTGCCAGCTCTGACATGATGCTTGCCATCAGGACCTTTCTCACTGCATTCAACAGTGACAGAAAATATAGCATGAGATCTAGAGCTGTGCATATTCATATTGGTAGCTCCTACGGAACCTAGAAATAGTCATAAAATCATTAATGAACAGACCCTCAATGCATTATAAAAAGTATAAAAGTATAAAAGGGAAAAGTGTGCAGAGAATCATTCTCATGAAGTTTAAAATAAAACTTTGAAACTTTTTAATTGCTCTGTAAAATCAATAATATTCAAAAAATTGTGTCCTGATGTAGGACACAAGGCCCTGCTAATTCTATCATTTCAATTTCGTGGTACACTTGACTGTAAAAACCTCAGTCATCACAATAATTTGGAATAATTTGAAAAAGTTCATGTGTACTAAATTCAAGAAAAATGTGACTTAAACTTCAAGGTGACTTTCTTAAACCAACATTTGAACTTGGTTTTGGATAGATGGACTGACAAAAGGAGAAATCAGAAAACATTAACATAATTCCCCTGCTTTTATAGGTGGGGTTAAAAATGTCTACTTAAAGAGAATAAGCAATTGAAACTATATTGGGATTAAATCATAGCTTTAATAATAATTTACTGTAAGAAAAAAATTGCTTTATTACAATGACAATGGTAACTCTAACATGAATTCTTACGATTTTTATTTCCCAATGTCATTATTCTGTCCATGTCGTCTGCATTATTTACTGCAAATGCAGATAAATCTTTGACATAAACACCTACATCTGGTCTCTCTTTCACCTGTAAATAAAAGTATGATAATATGTTAGTTTTCTTGTTTGAATTGATTTACATTATCATTTCGGGGCTTTTATTGCCGACTATGCAGTGTGGGCTTTGCTCATTGTTGAAGGCTGTACCATGACCTATAGTTGTTAATTCCTGTGTCATTTGGTCTATTGTGGAGAGCTATCTCATTGGCAATCATACCACATCTTTTTTTTATTTGAAAAGTAAACTAGAGGCTCTAAAGGGCCTGTGTTGCTCACCTTGGTCTATGTGAATATTAAACATTGGACACAGATGGATTCATGACAAAATTGTGTTTTGGTGATGGTGATGTGTTTGTAGATCTTACTTTACTAAACATTATTGCTGCTTACAATTATCTCTATCTATAACAGTAGTTTCTGTGGAAAATGTTAGTGAAAATCTACAAATTTTATGAAAATCGTTAATAATTGACTATGAAGGGCAATAACTCCTTAGGGGGTCAATTGACTATTTTGGTCATGTTGACTTATTTTTAGTTCCTACTTTGCTGTACATTATTGCTGTTTACAGTTTATCTCTATCTATAATAATAGTCAAGATAATAACAAAAAAAAACAGCAAAATTTCCCAAAATTACCAATTCAGGGGCAGCAACCTAACAACCAACGATCCAATTCATCTGAAAATTCCAGGGCAGATAGATGTTGACCTGATTAACAATTTTACTTCCTGTCAGATTTGCTCTTAATGCTTTGGTTTTTGAGTTATAAGCCAAAAACTGCATTTTACCCCCATGTTCTATTTTTAGCTGTGGCAGCCATCTTGGTTGGTTGGCCGAGTTACTGGACAATTTTTTTAAACAAGATACCCCAAAGATGATTGTGGCCAAGTTTCAATTAATTTAGCCCAGTAGTTTCATCAGAGAAGATTTTTCTAAAAGATTACTAAGATTTACGAAAAATGGTTAAAAATTGACTATAAAGGGCAATAACTCCTAAAGTGGTCAACTGACCGTTTTGGTCATATTAACTTATTTGTAGATCTTGTTTTGCTGAACATTATTGCTGTTTACAGTTTATCTCTATCTATAATAGTATTCAAGATAATAACCAAAAGCAGTAAAATTTCCTTAAAATTACCAATTCAGGGGCAGCAACCTAACACCAGAATGTCGGATTAATCGGAAAATTTCAGGGCAGATAGATCTTAACCTGATAAACAAATATACCCGATGTCAGATTTGCTCTAAATGCTTTGGTTTTTGAGTTATAAGCCAAAAACTGCATTTGACCCCTATTTTTAGCCATGGCGGCCATCTTGGTTGGTTGGCCGGGTCACTGGACACAATTTTTAAAGTAGATACCCAAATGATGATTGTAGCCAAGTTTGGTTATATTTGGCCCAGTTGTTTCAAAGGAGACGATTTTTGTAAAAGTTTACGACGGACGCAGGACGATGACGACGGACGCCAAATGATGAGAAAAGCTCACTTGGCCCTTTAAAAAGTTAAAGTATAGGGCTGTTCTCAAATTTATCAGGTGGTGGGATGGGAGACACTCAAATTAATTAAAATGAGCGGTTGCATTTTCCTTTGAATTTTGATTTTATAGAGGGTTTTAATATACAATGTAGTGCCTCCCATACCCCTATGCATTTATTCATGGAACAACACAAGCTCAATACTGTATCTGATAAATATCTGTGAACTATTTCTGCTTAACTGCATGTACATGTATCACAGTCATGTTTTAACGAAAATTACCGAAAAAAAATTATTTTGATGTTATCAAAACAATATTTCATTCTTGTGAAATAATTTATTATGTGTCAATTTGTAAAGTAAATATATTTGTTGAAACTTTGTGACCTGATATAACTATTAATTTTTTTTAATGCTGTGTATATCATCTAGATTATTTCTTTGTCTATAAATTAATTTTACTAGACATATGTTCCTACTTACTTCTAATCTCTGATTTTGGTCTTTATGTAGCAGATCTCTGACCTCTTCATTGTAAATTTCCAAATATGACACCCTTACTAAAAATCTGTAAAAATAAGGTTTTCATTAAAATATTTTTTTCAATGGGTTTATAGAGGTAACATTTGAAGTGTTGATAAATACTTAGAGAAACAGGTGTAAAACTATACACATACTGACATTTTAAATGTATAATTCGTAAAATTCACTCGACTACTGTGGATTCATTTATTTTTGTCAGTACAAAATTGTACTGAAATTCATTGTTTGAGTAAAACCTGCATTTTTTTGTGGATATCTAACTTTCTGGTTTTCGCAAAGTCTGCATACATTCATCAGGAAAATTTGTAATTTGTTAATCATTTAAATTAGTGGTTCTACTGTACCCATGAAATCCATGAAAATTGGTATCCAACATTTATTAATGAATCCACAGTACTAATCACATAATAATACTATCATAGTATCAGCATATCCATGTCTTTAGCAGTGCAAAGTGAAAGGTATTCTGTTAATTTTCAGCTGTCAAATTTCATCCATATTGACACCTTACACATGGTTAAGGTTGGTTCATAGGTCTGTTATTGAAAAGTTGTTTAGTTTCATGTTCTCCTTGCTAAATGTGTTCACAAAATGTATAAACACCAGTGTGTTACTGAAGACTGTTAACTACAAATCAGTTGATGTTCTTTTATTTCTTTTGGTTATTGGGTAGCTGTTTCGGTCATTCGTATTGGTCAACACTTTTGATATAAATCAAACATTTGTACATATTCTATTTATTGCAGACACACTTTTGCTTGATTTTTCCTATCCCTTCCCTTCTTTAACAATTAATTAAATTCATTAAAAATAATAGATCATGTATGTAATTTTAGATGTTTTTTTCAACAGTTTTAAGTCTGAAACAAATTATCATTAAGAAATTGCAGGAAGGAGTACAAATGAAAAAACTACAAATTAGGCAATTTGAAAATAAAAAAAATTACTTTGCCTATTGTTCAGTCAGAGATATAACTTTTTTAGGGTTATTACAGAAAATAACTTGTGTGTTATTACAGATACTCTCATGAGTTGTACACTCTTTATTTTTGAAATTTTCTAAATCTGTAATAACATATGTTTGTTATTTGTAAAATAAATAAACAATATTTTAACTTATAGTGGGATCTAGGGAACTCTTGAGACCTTTTGCAGAAACTAAATGCATAGTCTTGATAACTATTTTTTTAGTTAAATTAATACATTTTTGATTAGCCATGATGGTAAATCAATAAGACAAGGCTTTTAAGGGATAAACTTAGCTGTAATACTGTAAATTCAGAAATTATTGCGTGCATTTATTATTGCGATTTGCCAACCACCGGCAAAAATGCGAGGTTTTATTATTGCGACTTGCCGAGTAAAAACAAATTTTTTTTATGCTGAACATTATTGTAAATCACAGATGTTCACATGTCTTTTCGCAAAGTAAAGGTTTGTTCAAATCTATGCATTTAGTTACCTTCCGTATGTTTTCTGTGATTGAATACACAATTCTTAACTGATGTAACTTGTAAAGGGGATCTAGAAACTAAGATTTATTACTAGAACTTATGTGTTGTGCATGCCGACTTTGGGGATCTAGAAACTTAATTGAACATCGACCACGTGCAGAAGATTAGTGTAGAACGAGGCCCGGCTTGGGTAATTATAGGATATTTTTAACTTCAAAAGAAAATAAATTACAATATTAAAAGTTGAAAATCGCAATCACCCGTAGTAAATTATGTTTGGCTTCTTAGTCCTTTTATGCATACAAGCAAAGTTGAGAAAAAATAAATTCATCATAAAGGCTTGGCTTGTGGTATATTGTTAAAAATAAATTTAATTACACATCTTATAAATTAGCTTCGATTAGCAAAGATAGGTATGATATTTTTTTTACGCCAGTAAGTAAAAAAATGTCAATGTGGAAGTTTGTCACAAAGAAACGCTCCCCTGACGATATCGTCTTGAGGTTGCCCAATCCTGATAACACTACCAACAAAGATGCAGCTGATAAAATTAAATTGATACTGATGAGTCGACTGCCAGCACAAAACGGGGGTCAAGAGAAAAGCCAGCAACAACCACTACACACCAGAGACCTGTGCTAAAATAGCTAAATACGCCACTGAACATGGCAATGTTGCCGCTGCCCGCAAATTTAGCAAAGACCTCCAACTTGACATTAAAGAAAGTGCAGTAAGAGCCATGAAAAAGAAATATCTTGTAAACTCAAAAGAATCCAACCACCAACCTGTCAATGCGTTGACACCAGAAAAACGTGGTAGACCGCTACTACTTGGTGATTTAGACAAAGATGTAGCAGCCCACATACGCAGCATCAGAGAAGCCGGTGGCATCGTAAACCAAGCTATCGTTATTGCAACAGCCCGTGGTCTAGTCAAACACAAAAACCCAACACTACTCAGTGAAGCTGGTGGATCGATTCATATCACCAAGAGATGGGTCGTATCCTTCCTCAAAAGACTCGGGTACGTCAAACGAAAAGGTACCAAAGCAGCCAGAAAACTATCAGTTGACTTTGAGGACCAAAAAAGTGAATTTCATCGTATCATCAACGAGACCGTTACAAAGTACCAAGTGCCTCCACAACTTCTCTTCAACTTTGACCAGACCGGGTTGAAGATCGTCCCTGTATCTAACTGGACATTAGAGATGGAGGGCTCAAAGCAAGTTGATAACATCGGTTTAGAAGATAAACGTGAGATAACAGGTTTACTAGGTAGCACATCAGATGGTTGCCTCTTACCACCTCAGATTTTATACCAAGGTAAAACAGACCAGTGCCATGCTAAATATTCGTTTCCCTCCGACTGGGACGTTTTCCACACAGAGAGCCACTGGAGTAATGAACAAAGTATGGTGCGATACATTGAGACTGTCCTTGTGCCGTATACCGACAAAGTTAAAGAAGAGTTAGACCTGCCGATATGACAGCAGTCAATTGCCATATTTGATGTTTTCCGTGCACACAGGTGTCAAGAAAACCTAGATGCTTTGTCTAAAGCTCGAATTCAACATGTTTTCGTACCCGCGGGTTGTACTGGGGAACTTCAGCCAATGGATCTCAGCGTGAATGGTGAGCTCAAAGCTGCCATGAAAAACGAATTCACGAACTGGTACGCTGATATGGTTGCTGAAGATCTTAAAGATTCATCCACCATCAACAAGGTTGACTTAAGACTTTCTGTTCTCAAGCCGTTACATGCTAAGTTGTTGAGTAAAGTGTTCCGCGACTTGAAGTCAAAGAAAGACATTATCTTGCTAGGTTGGAAAAAGTCTGGTATAAGTGACGGTATAAAGTGTTAAATTGTATTTTTAATGAACTACATGTAGTGTTGAACTTGTGCTCCATGAACAATAGTAGCTTGTGATGACTTATAAATTTACTCTTGAAAAAAACTTTTGCCGTACTTGTGCTTTATGAACAATATTATCTTTTGATGATCTTTGTTATTTTGTTATTTATTATTTATTTATTGTAATAAATTGTATTAAATAACTTGTTTTAATTTCTAAGTTTCAAAAGGTTTACTTATACTGAAAATACACATGCTCCACTGAACAATTACAAACAATATTAACAAAATAAAATAACATCGTAATTTGTCACTTGATATAATAATCGAACAGCTTTCAAAAGTAATTACTAGTACTAGAATCCCATTCATAAAAGTTCCCGGCAGTATTGTTCAATCATAAACATATTACAGACACATTACCAATTAAAAGTCGAAGTGTTATAAAAATGTCACCTGGCTTCACTGATTACACAGGTTAGCGGAAATAAGTTGTAAAAACATATTACCCTTAAATGCCCCAGGTGAAAGGTTAAATACATCACACCACTGAACAAAGGGAGATAAATCAATCACAAATTGACATTGGAAAAATGAAAGTAAGAATGCGAGGTTTAATTATTGCGATCGTCCGACGCTCGCATTATTCGCATTAATAAAAACCTCGCAATAATTTCTGAATTTACAGTAACAAGATTTTTTTATAAAAGGAATGTAACTTATTATATAAGACACTTGGGAATTACTGGGAAGCTTGCACAGAACCTTATTACATGATCTGGTCATTATTTCTTTCTATAAATCAAAATACATTGTAACTTAATTTTGTATACATTTTAACAAAACTTATGATGAAAATTGTCCCTTTGAAATATGTGACAAACATAAGTTATCACAGTTCTTTGATTTTTTAGTCCACAATAACAAATTTATGTTATTTTTCTGTAATAACCCTATAGAGTTATATCCCTAACTGTTGTTTGACGTACCTTGTGTCTCCCTCTGCTTTTGCTATTTTACCAAATATATGAGCAAACGAATTAGGTATTATTCCTCTTAGTTCTGGTACTGCTCTCACACCTTCCATAGTAAAAGTCTTCCCAGTACCAGTCTGACCATAGGCAAATATAGTTCCTGAAATAAATCACCAGAAGATATACAATTATTGAGTTTAAACAAGCTTCAACATTGGGTGAATTTAAGTAGCATTGGTTAAGGTTAAGTTGAGCTTTAACCATGTTAACAGTGGGTGAGTGTAAATAGCATTGGTTAAGCTTTAGTTTCTGTAAAAAAGGATATAAAGAAATGAAACAATAGACTTCAAAAAAGGTTTGCTTTTCTTTCTTTATTGCTGTCAACATATATTTAGAACCTGCAAATTGGGACCTATAAGTCTGTAATGCAGGATATCTTATAAAAAATACAGAAGCAACATGGATGCCTAAGTGGAAATGTAAAAATTATGAATTTGTAGTTGAGTAAACAGATAACATTTGCCTTAACTTCAAGTCTACCAAGGCACAATAGTCACCAAAAATGTATAGGTAAAAATCAAAGTTATGGCTCAAAAGATCATTTTAAATTTGTAACAAAGCTTTATCCTATACATGTACTACTGTCTGTCTATATAAAACAATAACACTAATCTTGAACAATGATCCATAAATCAATATGTGTTTTGTCCTTTCCAAAGAGCATTTACCGGTTATGTTTTGGTCTTAGATCTCATTATTTTTTAAATTATATGCAAATATTTTGTTCAATGACAGGGCAGCCAACAAATTTCCATGGAAACCAGATAATGTTTATACAGTTATGACTTATGTATCAAATATCATTGACTTTTCAGTGTCTTCCCTAGAAATTTCTTGATGCATAGTGGGTCTAAGGTGAATGCGGAGCGAAGTGTTGTTTTGTAGAATTATTTTTCTTACACTAGTGAAATGAATTGTGCATGTCAGTTTAAAAACTTCACATAAATCTGCAATACATTCAGGAACAATACTTAACATTTTCTCTCAAGGCCAGTCTGGATCCAAAAGTTTTTTCAAGGGCCCTGTATATTTTTTTAGGCTCTACCAGTGTTTTTACTCCAGGTATATACTTATTAATAGTCTGGAATGTTCTTATATAAAAGCCAATAATATATATGTTTGAAATACCTCATATATGTGGTCTGTTTCTGATTATGATGGAAATAATGAAGGAATTAAAAAAACACAAGATTTTTTCAGAATTAAAATCCATTTAACCATGTATTTTCCGACTGGTTAACTTTATATGTTTGTAATATTATTGGAGAAAAAAACAGCCCCCTTTCCTTACCCCTACATGTAAATTAATTTGATAAAAGGTAATATCAGTTTCACCCAAAGAAATTATTAATTTTTCATGAATAAATCTTAGCAGTCAATCAAAATGATTTCCAAAATGAAATTCTTACTGTCTATAAATAACAATGAAATGTAACTGTTTCCTGTGAGGGTGTAAAATACTTTACAAATCAAATTTCGCTGTACTTTTGTTATACCTTTCATCTGTCATGAGCGATACATGTAATTTTCTGTTTATGTGGCAATTTTATCCTTTCCAAACCCATTGTATAAAAAGGGTTCTGAATTTTCACGCCAAAAAGCGCATGGCTTTCAACAATTGTAAACAAAGCATTCAATTTGTGATCATGGATTGCAGCTTTAATTAATTTAATTTGAATATAGATATTCAACTTAAGGTACAGTCAAGCAATGGTTTTACTTTCTTCTGGATTAAAACTAGTGTGAAAGATCAGTTTGAAAAATTAAATAATTGTTGACATCAAAACAAAAACAATCTGAATTGTGAATATTCATGAAGTGACCCATATTTTTTTTAACTCTGCTACGGAGGTCAAAGTTAAATCTTGTTTCAACCCAATGATGTGTATTCTCTGTTACAATTATATTTATAGAAATATTTCAATGTCAGACTTATGATTTCAAAACGTAAAATTTATACTGCAAAAGGTTTTACTTTTTATTTTTCACGAAAGGATATTTGGAAGCTGTGTCAGGCTATGATATATATCATCAAAGCAATTAATTGAACTCCTGATTTCTATTATGCAATCCAATTCTTTAATATTGTTCTATCTAATCAACGTGGTTGTAAAATCAGAGCGTTGCATCTAATTATGATCAATTATCAGTCCAGTGAGTTTGAAACACCCCTGTAGAGTTTTGTCACTTGTCACTTCATATTATAAGATAAAAATTTTCACACATAGCAGGATGCATAGTGGCTATGATAAAAGCATGGCGGCCGAATTTCATGCCTAGTGGTACTGCAATGCATGAATAGCCTAGGGAAAACACTGCTTTTTATGAGTGGTTTCCTTTGAGTGACCTCATCACTATTTTTTTTACCTAGCTGGCGGACCAGCCTGTCTAAAGGTCATGCATTTGCAAATTTGTCAAGGAGAGACAAAAACTAATACAATGACACTATATAAAATACTTATCATTATAATTACAATTAAATTATCCTACCATTGTATCCCTCCAATACGAAGTCTACAATAGGTCTGGCTGCCTGATTATACAAGTCCACTTGTTTAGAATTTGGACCAAACACCATATCAAATGTGAACTTTTTGGGAGGTTCTCCATTGTTACTGTTAGGAATTTTCACCTCAATGGATCCTCTCACTTCATCAACCTTAATACAAATGTTATTAGATAATTAGGCATATTTATAGTTTTATTTTAAACTTTGGGAATACTATTAGTATTACTTTTGCATGGTAAACTTTTTTATGCATTGGATTTCTCAAAACATAATTTGCACTCATTTATATCTAACACATGTCTATAATTGCGATACACATTTTTAATCATAATGTTATATATCTTTAGTTAATTTTCTACAGAAATCAATTTTAGATAATCCCAGCATAGATCTGTAAATGGATAGTTAATAAAACTGTCCTTTATTTATCTCATTTTTAATTTTTCAACAATTGAAAGAAATGTACTAAATAAACTTCTGTGTGTAGTCGACCTATATACAATTGTCGTGTTTTTAAATTTCAATCACTATAATTATGTAAACAATAAACATTAAACGTGCCACACATACATGTACGTTGACATAGTAAATAGAGTTATACATATAAACAAACATTACACAAAGTACCCTACCTTCACACACATTACACATCCTTGTTTAACTTCAGTGTCATTTAAAGGTCTACACCTTACACATACTCTAACACAATCATCTTGCTTCTCCTAAAATATAAAATGATAATGTTAGTACAGACAAGAGACTGCTAGTAGATATGGTCCTCAGTCCCATTACAATATATGTATGTGGATCCAAAACTTAAGCGTGATTTTCAAGCTGATATCAATATGGCATGAGTTTCAAACATTTAAAGGATCTAGCGACCGTGCCTGGAAATTTAGAAATGATCCATGTAAACTTGTTGCTCCTTTAAATAAACTTATTCTAATCTAAAAGGTTACCTATTCAACACTGTAATAAGATCATTGAATATTGTTTTTATTGGTATAAATATTGATTTTGTTATCAGCAGATTAAAAGCTAACTAAATATTACTAGTATGTTATATACATATACATTTTCATGGATCTACAATCTGTCGATACCTGTAACTTGGCATTGCACAAGGTCATGTTTTTCTCTGGCTGTTGTAATATGAAGTCATTACAATAAATCCATTGTATGTTGGATGTGTACGGATTGAGTGTTTAAGTCTTAGAGGCATTATTTTTTTATTAGTTGTTAGTGGCTTTGAACTAGCTGTCAGATAACTCGGAGTACTCTCAGATCTGTTCATTTAGTCTTTTTGTGTCTTTTTGTGTCGGGATGTATAAGTACCCGGCCACTTCCACTTGTATTTTTTGTCTATCTGATGAGTTAAGCCTTTTTCAACTGATTTTTATAGTTCGTTCTTATGTTGTACTGTTATACCACTGTCCCAGGTTAGGGGGAGGGTTGATGCAATAAATGAAAAGTGATTGTTGTCAATGGTTGTATAGTTCTTAAAAGTGTTATAAATTCTCAGGTCAAGTGTTGCAGATTCTTAAGGCCAAAAAAACAAGTATGTACATTTTGTATGTTGACTGTCCACCTACCTACCCTTAATTTTTTTTTGCTATTTTTGATTAAGCACTGTCAAAGTCAAAATTTTGCTTCCATAGACTCAATGTAAAAAAATATATCATAAAAAAAATCCCTACCTACTTACATTACCTACTGGCGAGTACCCTATTCTTATCAGTATGTTACAGTACAAAACAGATACTTTTTTGTTCAGCCTAATAGCAATTAGTTAACATCATAGGTCTGCCATTATTGTTCTTCAAAAAACTATGAGAAAATGTCTGATGCAAAATTTAAAAGTGAATAATAAATATTTATAAAGTTCTGTGTTTAGATGTTTGCATTTGCTTAAACATGTTAAATGAAAGTGGATTGCTATGTCTGGTTCTATCAGCTAGTGGGATCAACAGGTTTAATGTACATGATGTAGTGACTACAACAATTATGTGTATTATTTTGTAGGAGATAACAAGTCTGTAAAATTATCTTAAACGCTTGATTTCAAGTGAGTGCCCATTTAAAATTAAGTCTATCATCATTTAATTACTGAGCTGGTGTTACATATGGAAGTGGCCATGGACCGCTCTTCTCTGCACTTTATCTATTTCTAAAATTTGCTGTTTTTTATGTGGATCCCAAATGGTTGAGCAGTATTCTAATTTTGGTCAGACAAGAGCATTAACATATTCTGCACGAGCTTACTTTAAGTCAGGCTATTAAGGTTTCTGCAAATAAATCGAGACTGACGCATGAAATTTTCCAATTTTAATGTGCATCTTAATAATTCATCCTATAGACCATCTGTTTAACCCAGAATTTGGCAGAAATAATTATTACAATTACTAGTTGCACAAGGTCATGTTTTTCTCTGACAGTTTTTGAAGTTTTTCACTAAATCAATTGGATGTTGGATGTGTACTGATTGATAATCTAGTTTTAGATGCATGATTTTTTTTTAGGCCAAAAAAAATATATATGTCTGTTTCCTGTTCCCGACCGACCCTGACTCAAAACCCCCAACCCTAGAATTTTTTCTTTAAATTCAGGAAAAAAATTGTTTCTGGTCCAATCCAGATCTAACTATGCCCAAACAATCAAAATGGCTGCTCCCAGCACAAAAGTGCTACAATTTAGGTTTAAAATGTCGGTACTGGGAGTAGAGGTCAATTATAGCTTCTTTAAAGAGTTTAACTCATTTTGGGTTACAGAACCCTAATCAAACATGACATTTTGTAATTACGATCTTATCATGCTTATGTTGTACTGTTACACCACTGTTGACCATTACTGAGGGGGGATCAGACCTTTAACAGGACTCCGGGATCGGGTGTTTTCAAGCTCGGGATTTCAGAATTGACCCTTTTGGGATTTGGGAATTCTTTTTTCAAATTTCAGGACCTCAAAATTTCATGCTTTTATGTCCGGGATTTTGGGATATCGTGTTTTTAAGCCTGGGATTTCGGGATTAGGACCCCTCCTATCCCCCCTCATTACTGTCCCAGGTTAGTGGGAGGGTTGGGACCCAACCACCATCTGTATGTACGTGCCTGTCCCAAGTCATGAGCCTATAATTCTGTGGTTGTCCTTTGCTGATGTATTACACATTTGTTTTTCGTTAATTCAAAAAAAAAATATTATTGTTAGTTTTCTCGTTTCAATTGTTTTACATTTGTCTGTCATTTCATGGTCTTTTTATAGCTGTCACTATGCAGTATGGGCTTTGCTCATTGTTGAAGGTCGTAAGGTGACCTGAAATTGTTAATTTTTGTGTCATAACACTACAGGACGTCAAACAAGCAGCGTACAAAAGTACAGGAAATAAATGGCAGAGAAGATGGAAAATATCTGAGAGAGGCAGGGACCTTAATGAAAAAATACCAACTACAAAACACTCAATTATGTATGATTTCCCAACTAAAAGACACTTTAGTATATTCGCCCAACTAAGAACTGGCTATACAGAACTCAACTACTACAAGAACCGAGTAGGCCAAACCAACGCCATAGAGTCATGCAACTGTGGAGCACCTGAAACGCCTCAACATTTCCTTCTGGAGTGTCCCTGTTATGAGAACGAACGAGAAGATACAATGTATGCTACACCAAATATCTAAAGAGGTCGGGGTCAGAAACTTGAATTTAGCTACTATGCTAACGAGACTGGACGGGGAGAACACAGAAGAGACAAAAGCCAAATTACAAACAGTGGCACATTACATTGACAGAACAGGCAGATTTAATACTGCTGTTCCTCAATCCCAATCTTAACCAGCGCATACCAAATTAAGCACAGAGTCAGAAAATACGTCGAGGAAAACCGCACATTAGGACAATTCGTGCCAACAGGCCTTAAGATTGAAGATTGAAGATTGGTCTCTTGTGGAGAGTTGTCTCATTGCCAATGATACCACATCTTCTTTTACTTTTTAGTCTCATATTTTATGTCATAGAATTTAATAGAAAATGTAACAATTCTGAAAAAAACGCAGGCAAATGATCATGATGGGCTACTTTACAATTTTTACCGGCATTTCTTCTCTTGAGATTTGTCCTACATATATTTCTTAGAATAAGGAAAAACAGAACAGTTCAGCTGTCAGTTGTCAGAAAAATGTTGATTACATTCGATGTGAATGTTATTCTTCTCTCTGATTGGTTGAAATTGAGTTTCTCTAGAATTATCACATACCGATACGAATATTTCGAGGACACCGAGAAGCTAATTATACTGGTTTCCTAATTCTTCGAACTATTTTGGTTTTGAACGGAATGCTGATGAAACAGCTAAACAAAATGTCAGCGCCCATGTTTCATAACAGGAACATTGCATAGTTATCTTTTTCTGCTAATTTATAAGTACAAATTTATGTAAAGGTACGACTTATGAAGACCTGAGACTACTCTAAGCACTTTACAATATATCATGTTTTGTCCAAACACATCATGTTGGAATTTTTCCTGTATGAGTACTCAATCTGACCTCAAGCACTTGCTAGCTAATAAAAATATATTGTCTTTGAAAATGTTTATCGATAAAACGATGATGATGCGGACCAACTCGGCCCTAAGACAAGTCGGACCAATTTAGATAAGACATACTCATTATTCAAATGACAACTCACAGTCCAGGGGCGTAGCTATATGAAATTTGTTTTTGTAACTTCAAAATCCGTCAAAAAAGGGGTTGCACTAATGACAGGATGATTGCCTGGATAGTGACAGGACGGTTGACCATGTTGACCGGACGACATATAAATAGTCATAACTTTTTTGTTATCCGATAGATTTGTTTAATATTTGTAAACCTGAAAGATATTAAACTATATTTTATGAAAAAAAAAAAGAGAAAAAATAATTATTTTTGAGCAAAAAAAGTTGACCGGACGGTATTCACACTCGCCAATATACGCTATACTATATATTCAACTGGTTTGACGACAAATGTTAATATGAGGCAGGCATAACCTGTGAATGGGGACGAAGTCTGTATGTATATTTTTTTTTACTTCAAACATGTTAATAAAGGATACAGAAATACCGTAACGTTCCCGATTTTGGTTCTGTTGTTAGGGATTTAGCTGTGACGTCATATTCAATGTAAACAAAAGAAACCTATCCATCAGGTTACGTTTTTTTTTCAAATAAAAAAATTATCATATTAAAATTTTATTGAGTTCCAATCTTATATTTTACTAGACTGATCAATATAATTTTTTTTCAGTCTCATGCAAACAAATCAGATTTCTGCGCAAATGCGGGAAAACCGGAACAGGAACTAGATCTGAAGAAAAAAAGTTAACGATTTTGAGTTCATTAGTACAATGAAAAATTCGGGAAATTTTCCCCTTTTTTTTTTTTTTTTTTTTTTTTTATTGATTTTTCTACCGTAATTGGGGACTTCGTCCCCATAATATCTCTTTTGTTTTACAATATTTGTCCATGAAACTCAGGAATCTGTGAGATTTATAAATATATTATACGAAAATATAAACTTGATTGCCAAAAAACGGGTTTTTCTCAAAAAAAAGTTGACCGGACGGTATTCACCCTCGCTGATATACGCTATATATATATTGAAATGGTCGACGAAAAGTGTTAATATCTCTTTTGTTTTACAATATTTGTCCATGAAACTCAGGAATCTGTGAGATTTATAAATATATTATACGAAAATATAAACTTGATTGCAAAAAAACGGGTTTTTCTCAAAAAAAAGTTGACCGGACGGTATTCACCCTCGCCGATATACGCTATATATATATTGAAACGGTCGACGACAAGTGTTAATATCTCTTTTGTTTTACAATATTTGTCCATGAAACTCAGGAATCTGTGAGATTTATAAATATATTACACGAAAATATAAACTTTAAAGTAAAAAAGAAAAAAAATCTGCAAAAAAAGTTGACCGGACGGTATTCACTTTCGACGATGTACGCGTTGATTATATTGAACTGAGCGACAAAAAAATGTAATTTTTTTTTTTTATAAACAATATTTTTTCATAAAACAGATATTTGCGAGATAAATAAATATATGCTATGAAAATATAAACTTTATGATAAAAAAAATGTTTTTCTTAAAAAAAAAGTTGACCGGACGGAACTAACATTCGCCGATATATGCCTTAATAATATTAAATTGATTGACACAAGTGTTAATATTATATTTTTTTTACCATATCTGTCCCTGAAATTTATCAACATTGAGATGAATAAATATGTTTTACGAAAAATGAAACTATATACATTTGTATTTAAATAATAAAAAAAATAAAATAAAAAAATTGACCGGACGGATTTTACATTCAATTGATATATGCCTTAAATATATTGAACTGATCAACACAAGACTTAATATCTCTTCTTTGATTATAATATTTTTAATAGCAATATTTTTTGAAAAAATAACCTTTAAAGCAAGGATTTGTATAGTTAGAAATCCTTCTTTATAGTTGGCGGCAACAAATTGTTAACCGACCCCTTCCGTTCTTTCTGATTGCATTTACAAGACCAATCTCCCTATCAGTTACGAAAGGGACTGAGGTTTTGTTTAATTTTGGAAATGACGATGCAACGAATTCAAAGAAACGTGCATGTGTCTTCTCCTTCTTTCTACTATGTATCAAGAAAGCTACAGGCATTATAGGTCTATCTTCAAAAATTATATTTCTGAAAACTAATGGTGAAACAAAAAAGTCTCCACACTTAAAAGTGGTATCATAGAAGAAAACAAACGGAACATCATCTTCAGTGTTAACATCAAGTAACTGGTTAACGATTGAAATCATTTCTGGCAAAGCAATGATTGAATTCAGATCAGGGAAGACTGTCACCTCATGGATGAATCCATCCATATATATGCCAAGAGCAAAAGGTTGTATATATCATCTTTGCTCAGTCTTTCTTCCTCATTGACTTTCCTTACTAGGTTCTCAACTTGTTTCACATTTCTAGCATTAAGAACCCCTTGGTGTTCACCAGAAACTGAACCATTTGATATGCTTTCTCTGTAAACATCCATGGCAGTTTTTTCACCTGACCTTATGTCTTGCTCTATTTTTCTTAAAACAGAAGGAGCAGTGCGTGTATACTCAGGAGGATCTGACTTTTTGCTGTTCCCATGGCCAACGGATACATATACCGTTTCATCTCCCTCATAATGCACAAGTATTAAGTTTTTGTTACTTTTCAAACTATATGCAGTTTTCTTAAACTGTAAAGAACAAACTGGTCTTTTTCTACCGTTTGTTTTGTCTGTTGTTCCTGGTAATCGGATTTTGTAAAAATGTTTTTTAAGAACATTATTACCAATGGTGACTGATTTTGTACCATTATTTATCCACAGATATTGGTCACATTTCCAATCATCTGCACCAGTTTGAAACAAGTAAACTTTGTTTGCCTTTGGCTTATAAGGGGGAACATTCGATGTACGAGATGTTTCAGGTTTAGTTAAAATATCTACTATTTCTGTTTGATGTAATACATCTGTATGCATATAGACAATAGACCCACTGTCCATTTTGATATTTTGTCTACTGATAAGTTGTTCTAATATGATGGCTATACAACTGTCTTTAAAAAGACATGCCTTTAAATAAAGCAATATATAGTAGCACTAATATCAATCTATTTACTTTTGTATTTATAAATATATAGTTTGACAACTGTCTTTAAAAAGACATGCTTTTGAATAAAGCAATATACAATGTATATAGTAACCCTATTATCAATCTATCTATATCAATAGTTCAATAATGAATATATATTGAAAATTGTCTTTAAAAAGACATGCTAAAAGCAAAATATAGTAGAAATATAATTTGTGTGATCTGAACTGGTTGAAAGTCAGAGCATAAATGACTGAACAATTGAATAGTTATTATTTTTTTTAATTTTTATTATTTATAACTTCCAATTTACAACATAATATACACAAATATAATAGCAATATAATATATAAATCTATAGATATTATCTAATCAATACAACTGTCTATTAGGAAGCAATTTTTTTTTTTTTTTTTTTTTTTAAATACAAATATAAGATAAAGAGTAAAGCAGTTTGAACACCGGAGAGAAAGAGGGAGAGAGAGAGAGAGAGAGAAAGAGAAAGAGAGTGAGAGTGAGAGAGAAGAGTGTGATGAGTTTTCAATATAATTCATCTAGAAATTGAATTCTATTTTAGTATAGTAAATACAGCATTTTCATTTATAACATGTATAATATTGAATGTAAAGTATATTCATTTTTGTATTTAACTAAGTAATGTATCAAAAACATTCCATTCTCTGAGAAACTGATGTTCACATTTGTTTTTCATAGCAATATTTTTGTCCATTGCATACACATATTTCATCTTTTCTTTTACTGAGTTTAATGTAAGATTTTTTTTAAAACATCTAGAATTATAAATATATTGCTTTATGGTAAGAAAAATAGTATTTTCTGCATTGCCTTTTGATATTTTTGCAGAGTTACCAAACAAAAAAACTTCTTGTGTAAAAAGTACACTAATTCCATTGGTCAGAAACCAATTTTCAATCTGTTCTAATAATAATTGTGTATGTTCACATTCCCAAAATAAATGTTCTGATGTTTCAATTTCTCTATTACAAAAAGTACAATTTGGATTATCATAAATCTTAATTTTATGAAGATTTGTTTGTAGCTAAGATTCGATGATTGAATCTATACTGTAGCCACTGTAACTTAGTATTATTTGTGACAACAAATGGCAGTTTATAAATTTTTTTCCAATGATTTTGATCAAAGCCAAAAAATTCAGTCCATTTTAACTGACTAGTGGGAACACTTCCATTTTTATTTAAAACAATATACATATCTTTAGATCCTTTTGAACTTTTAACTAGCCTTTTAATAGCAGATGGAATTAAAGGTAGTTCTAATTTGTGATTTTTCCCCACAAATGATTTTGATGCTTGATGTATAGCAGATATAATACTATTATATCTCATGAAATTCACATTTATCTGATACATTTCTTCTATTTTTTTATGAGAGAAAAAGGTCCCATCTTCATTTACAATATCATTTATAAATCTTATACCATTTTCAAACCAATCTTTATAAAAAATAGGTTTATTTGCTACCTTTATATTATTGTTAAGCCAGATTGGACTAGCAAGAAAGCATTCCCAACTGTCATATTCTTCTTTTTCTCTAAGAAGTTGCCATGCTTTCAGAACATCTTGCCAAAATTTATTTTTGATATGTTGTTGTAATTTTTGGATATAAACACTTCCACAACCATAAAATTTTTCAAGTTCTACATGAACATTTGACAAAAAAACATTCTGCCATTATGAATAGTTATTATTAGCTATATAGGTGAGTTAAATGTTAATCTGAAATCCTGAACTTCATAAAATTTCTTCTTTAATTGGATACTAATTATCAACTGATTATAAGGTAATTCAATTAAATGTATTTGATGTCTCAGGTGTGAAAACTTTAATGACATGTTATTTGGCTTGATTGGTGATTACCAGAAGTGTCAAAATTAGATTAATTTGATTAAATATCATTACTTCTAATATACATTGGTGAACTCGCTCACATAAACATGTTGGGCTCATTGTTTTTACTTTAAAGTTTATTTTTCTTATAAAATATTTATTAATCTCACAAATTTATTCATTTCATGGACAGATATATTATAAAAATGAAGAGATATTAAAACTTGTGTTGATCAGTTCAATATATCTAAATAATAATATCGGCAACATAATAAGAACAACATTTAACATATTTGATATAAAGTTTATATTTTCATATTAAGTACTAATTGATCTCTCAGATTTCATAAATTTGATAAAATAAAAGAGATGTAAACACTTGTGTCTACCAACTTATTATATTTAAGGCATATAACGGCGAATGATTGTTCTGTCCGGTCAACTTTTTTTTTAAGAAAAACATTTTTATTTACTATAAAGTTTATATTGTCGTATCCAATATTTTTTATTCTCACAGATTCCTGAATTTCATGATAAAATATTTTTAAACAAAAGAGATATCAACACTTGTCGTCGACCATTTCAATATATAGCGTATATCGGTGAGGGTACATATATACCGTCCGGTCAACTTTTTTTGCAGATGTTTTTTCTTTTTTACTTTGAAGTTTATATTACTCGATTTATTTCACTTGACTGGGCGGAGTTTAACCGGTTCGCTCATAATAAACCAGTCCATCTATATATAGGTGTTTTAGGATAAACTCATCTATGAAGTGTCCAGTCATTCTTTTGTAAATTTCTTAGGTGACATTGATAGGTGATTAGAAATCAGTAATAATTATAACGGCAATCATCCTAATCACACACATCTTCAAGTAGACTGTTCTTATGCAAATTAAAACGTAAGCTCCGCCCGATCAGTTGAAATAACATTGGTAATATTTTCGTGTAATATATTATTCAATCTCACAGGTTCCTGAGTTTCATGGACAAATTTTGTAAAACAAAAGATATTAACACTTGTCGTCGACCATTTCAATATATATATAGCGTATATCGGCGAGGGTGAATACCGTCCGGTCAACTTTTTTTGGAGAAAAACCTGTTTTTTTGCAATCAAGTTTATATTTTCGTATAATATATTTATAAATCTCACAGATTCCTGAGTATCATGGACAAATATTGTAAAACAAAAGAGATATTAACACTTGTCGTCGACCATTTCAATATATATATAGCGTATATCGGCGAGGGTGAATACCGTCCGGTCAACTTTTTTTTGGAGAAAAACCCGTTTTTTGGCAATCAAGTTTATATTTTGGTATAATGTATTTATAAATCTCACAGATTCCTGAGTATCATGGACAAATATTGTAAAACAAAAGAGATATTAACACTTGTCGTCGACCATTTCAATATATATATAGCATATATCAGCGAGGGTGAATACCGTCCGGTCAACTTTTTTTGGAGAAAAAACCGTTTTTTGGCAATCAAGTTTATATTTTCGTATAATATATTTATAAATCTCACAGATTCCTGAGTTTCATGGACAAATATTGTAAAACAAAAGAGATATTAACATTTGTCGTCGACCAGTTGAATATATATATAGCGTATATTGGCGAGTGTGAATACCGTCCGGTCAACTTTTTTTGCTCAAAAATAATTATTTTCTCTCTTTTTTTTTTATTTTCATAAAATATAGTTTAATATCTTTCAGGTTTACAAATATTAAACAAATCTATCGGATTACAAAAAAGTTATGACTATTTATATGTCGTCCGGTCAACCGTCCTGTCACTATCCGGGCAATCGTCCTGTCATTAGTGCTTCCCTCAAAAAAGAAACAAAAATACTGTAACGTTTCCGATTTTGGTTCTGATGGTATGTAATATGATGTCATGTCCAATTTAAACAAAGAAACATGATCATCAGGTAACGTTTATTCATATCAAAGGCAAAAGAATTATTAAAAACGAAATTGGTATTGTGTTCCTTGAGTTCCTATATTTTACTAGACTACTCAAAGTCTCATGACAAAGAAACCGGAAGAAATGAAGAAGGAAGTAGATTTCTGTGTTTTGTGCCAATGCAGGATTTTAAAAAGTGACAAAAAAAGTTAACGATTTTGAGTTCATTAGGCAGCAACCATTTGATTTTCTGGTGGGGGGGCTATGGAATTTTTTGGAAAAAAAAGTTTGTTTCCAGTTTTTGAAGAAAAAAATAATTTGTTTTTGACCCTGAGAAAAAAAAAAATATTTGTTTCACCCTCAGCTGCGACTATATGAAATGCTAAAATTGAAAGAAAAAAATTGTTTGTGACTTGTTGCCAAAAAAATAGATTGTCTTTCGCCGAAGGCGAGAAAAAAAATTTGTCAAGAAAAAATCCATAGCCCTCCCCAGAAAATCAAATGGTTGCTGCCTTAGTACAATGAAAATTTTTCCCGATTTTTTTTTTATTATTGATTTTTTTACTGTAATAGGGGACAGAAATAAGGGACTTCATCCACATATTAAGTCAACTCAAACCATCTTATACATGAAATACAAGATATCAACTGGGATTGAAATGTAGGCCTATTTAGACAATAGATGATATTTATTAGCACAAACATATTTACATTAAACATGTTAAATGGTTAATGAAACGCCACATTATTTATGTATGGGCCTGTCCCAAGTCAGGAGCTTGTAATTCAGTGGTTGTCGTTTGTTTATGTGTTACATATTTGATTTTCATTCATTTTTTTACATAAATAAGGCCGTTAGTTTGTTGTTTTACATTGTCTTATCTGGGCCTTTTATAGCTGACTATGTGGTATGGGCTTTGCTCATTGTTGAAAGCCATACAGTGACCTATAGTTGTTAATGTCTGTGTCATTTTGGTCTTTTGTGGATAGTCATGATCAATAGTTGTCTCATTGGCAATCATACCACATCTTTTTTATATGGCATACAAATTAAGACAATAAATTGACAATAGTTAAATTGATTATAATTATATAAGAGTGACAGTGGTATTCACAGCGAAAAAGAAAAAGACTATAAATATCAACAGTTAACACATTATTATAAATGTTCATGAACAATTAACAATGATTGAAAAAAGAAAAAGAAAAATTAGGTTGCATATTAAAAGAAATACAAGTTATACAGATGTTCTCAATAAAAAACAATCATTAATATACTTTATGGTGATTTTTATAATGACAGGTAGACTGCTTTTTAAAAGTGCAGTCAAATGCTTCAGTGTTAAAGCGGACTGTAATTTAGTGAATTTGAAAGTAAAGTTTTTATTAATATTTTGTATATATACATGATATAGGTATCCCTCAATGATTTATAGCATGGACAGATTGAGAAGAAATGGTATTCATCCTCAATTTCTTGTCTGTTACAGGATAAGCATATGTGTTTACTTCTTTTAATGTTGGTATAACGCCCTCTCAATTGCTAGGGAATGGGCACTTAGTTTAAATTTACTGAAAACTGATCGGTCAGTTTTGAGTTTACATATATCAATGTATATCAATATATGGGGGCCTTTTTCTAATTCTTATAGTATGACAAAACAAATTTAATTTTTCACATTTATTAATAGAACAATTCATAATTTGATAAGCCTGGTCATAGATTCTTTGTTGGATAGTATTTATGTGATATTTTAAATTAATATTATCAAAACCTAATTTATTTAACTCAGTCTTTTACAATGTTAACCCATTTACCTGTTTTCTTTACATTATTATATATTTTATGGACTAAAGTGTTAGGCGAGTTCACAATGTGGTTTAGAAATTTTATTTTAGAAAATGCAAGTAACTATGATTCTGGTAATATATTTTATTGTGCCCCTCACCCAAAATCTGACTTGATTAGTAATAAAATTTGAAAAAAAGCATTGCTCATACACTAATAATTGAAAGTACACATTTTTTTTCACAGATATCAGTTTGATTATAACATATTTTTAAAATTCAGTGCTATTTTCAACATGTATCTCATATTTTGGAAATAATTCTTGAATGAAACCTCAGAAGAATACATCCTTAAACATGTTAAACATGTTAAATCAATTAGTTTAAAAACATTTAAAAGTATGATTAAAGAACTCATCAGATGACGAAGTAAATATTTTATATGTCACATTTAAAATCAAAATAATGATGTATAAATTTAAATTCACATTTATATTCAAACTATTTTGAGAATGCTCTTCAATTGCAATTTAATTTAGCAACAAATTGGTGTAAAGTATACGTTTATGTGAAATATAACATCTTCCTTTTATTTGTTCCATTAGGTGATTGGAAGATAATTTCTCGATGGCTGATGATGATGGTAAATATAAGAAATCATGTGACAGATTACGACATGAACTAAGAGATTGTCTCATATACAGTGATTGTGTACAAAAGGTAAACATTATGGTAGATTTTAACTGGTGATTTTTTTTATGCATTCAAAAGATAAGAGTAGATAAGAAAATAAGTAGATGTGGTATGATTGCAAATGAGATTATCCCCCAAAGTTCAAATAAAGTGGATGTAAGCAATTATAGACAACCATGACAAAAAACATTCCAGATTTTGGGCTATAAACAATGATAAAGGCTCTGACGTAAAAATACAAAAGAGGTCAAAAGAGAAAACAAAGGCTTAACTTATAACAAAACAATTGAGACAGACATAAACCAGCAACAATCACTAAATTACAACCTTACTTTGGACAGGCAAGTAAAGAATGGTCAGGTTAAACATGTTTGTAAGTGCTCAACCATTCCACTACCTGGAGCAATGTTGTAACAGTAGAATTTAAAAATATTTACAAATGTATTTATATGTGTTTAAATAGTACTGCATGCTCATTTTGTCATTTAATTGTTTATGTATTATACTTTGACCTCATGTAACACAGTTATGTGTCTGAGCATAATCAATAAATCGTGAATCTTGAATAGATCTACAAAATAAGAAAATCTTTAGATCACATTAAAAAAAAAATCTTAAAAATTCTGGCAGCTAAATGCTCTGGCGATATTAGATGTGTTAAAAAGAACAACGGCAATAGTGTTGGCATGATTTTTTTGTATTATTATTTAGAAGTTTTCTGTTATATGAACTTTAACATTTCATGAGAATATTACTGTGTCTGCTCATCTATGTTTGCAATGGTTTTGTTATCCACCATGGTACTTGTAACAAATTTCACTGCCACATTGTATCTTTTCACTGAGCATTAGCTTTAAAAAATCAAGCTTGTTAAAAATACCTAAACTGAAATAAATATGTACTTAATAATTAAGATAAAAGCATGTGTCAGATTTTTTGGTAATTTTGTAGGATAAAAAGACACCCAGGGAATGTTTAAAATTAGGAACACACAATCCTACAGTACCAATGGAATGTCATGAACTTAGATACAGATTTTTTCAATGTAAAAGATCAATAGTAAGTAGATTAACTTTTATATAAATCAAACAGTATTTTTCTAAATATTGGAAACATTTAAATCACATTTTAGTCTAAAATGACAAATCACAATCCTGAATACATGCAATAATTTCTGAATTTACACTACTTGATTCAATTCCTTTTTGTGAAATTTTGAAAAGAAAAATCACAACAATACTGAACTTAGAGGAAAATCAATTCGGAAAGTTCATAATCACATGGCAAAATCAAATAACAAAACGCATCAAAAACGATTTAAAAACCCCAGAAATGTACTCAAAAACAAATAGCTGTTTTTTTACAAAATTGTTGATCTTGTAATCTGTCATCTTGTAATCTTGCAAAAGTGTCATATTCTGAGTTGAAAAAAAATATTTACTTATTTTATTAGTGTTCAGCTTTAAGATACACAGCCCAATTGTGCATAACTTTGGAACTTTAGAACGCAGCATACCTAATGCTGAAGTCTTGTTCTACCAGTGTCATTTTATACAGATTTTGATTGGTAAATTCATTCTGAATATACAGTCCCAACAATATTTTTTTAATCCGATTAGTTGCATGCAATTGTTTTTATTTGAGAAGTTTTTGTTAAAATGGATTATTTTTTTTTCAGATTGACATGAGGGCAAGATTCCGAGGTATAAAAGATTAGCACAATCATGGAATATTTTTTTTTAACTAAGTGTGACTGTGTATGGCAGTGGATAAGGATATTATAGTTGTGTTTTCTGTGATTTTTGTATTTATGAATACATAAATATGTATAAATAAAAAAATATATATGATAGTGAATATTGAGAAAGTGCAATTATTTTTACTATTTATAGAAATGTAAAGATCAAACAATTTTTTTTTTATCTGGAAGTGTTTTTGTCAATGTTTGAACAAACAAATTGACCTATGCTTTACAAAAACCTTTCAGGAAGTATTGTAATGGTGGCCTTATAAGAATAACTTTCTTTCCTGAACTGCAGGAGTTAAGGAGTTCTATCCAAGCTTTGATCAAAACACACACTTAAAAAATGGGTTACCATTGACAAGAGTTGTAACAGTACACTTAGTATATCATGAAATGCACACTTTATGTCTTATGATATTTTGTGTCAAAGGGTTTGTGTTTCATTGAGAAATATTTTTCATCTCTTTATATTTATAGTAATTTATGTTTAATTTGTCTTTGCCATAATCATTTCCTCATTAACTTTTTATACGATTGCAAATTTTGAAAAAAATTTCGTCGTATATTGCTATCACGTTGGCGTCGTCGTCTGCGTCGTCGTCGTCGTAACAATACTTTTAGTTTTCGCACTCTAACTTTAATAAAAGTGAATAGAAATCTATGAAATTTTAACACAAGGTTTATGACCATAAAAGGAAGGTTGGTATTGATTTTTGGAAATTTGGTCCCAACATTTTAGGAATTAGGGGCCAAAAAGGGCCCAAATAAGCATTTTCTTGGTTTTCGCACTATAACTTTAGTTTAAGTTAATAGAAATCTATGAAATTTTGACACAAGGTTTATGACCACGAAAGAAAGGTTGGGATTGATTTTGGGAGTTTTGGTTTCAACAGTTTAGGAATAAGGGGCCAAAAAAGGGCCCAAATAAGCATTATTCTTGGTTTTCGCACAATAACTTAAGTTTTAAGTAAATAGAAATCAATGAAATTTAAACACAACGTTTATGACCACAAAAGGAAGATTGGTATTGATTTTTGGAGTGTAGGTCCCAACAGTTTAGGAATTAGGGGCCAAAAAGGGGCCCAAATAAGCATTTTTCTTGGTTTTCGCACCATAACGTTAGTATAAGTAAATAGAAATCTATGAAATTTAAACACAAGGTTTATGACCATAAAAGGAAGGTTGGTATTGATTTTGGGAGTTTTGGTCCCAACAGTTTAGGAAAAAGGGGCCCAAAGGGTCCAAAATTAAACTTTGTTTGATTTCATCAAAATTGAATAATTGGGGTTCTTTGATATGCCGAATCTAACTGTGTATGTAGATTCTTAACTTTTGGTCCCGTTTTCAAATTGGTCTACATTAAGGTCCAAAGGGTCCAAAATTAAACTTAGTTTGATTTTGACAAAAAATGAATCGGTTGGGTTCTTTGATATGTTGAATCTAAATATGTACTTAGATTCTTGATTATTGGCCCAGTTTTCAAGTTGGTCCAAATCTGGGTCCAAAATTAAATTTCATCAAAAATTGAATAAATGGGGTTCTTTAATATGCCAAATCTAACTGTGTATGTAGATTCTTCATTTTTGGTCCCGTTTCAAATTGGCCTACATTAAGGTCCAAAGGGTCAAAAATTAAACTAAGTTTGATTTTAACAAAAATTAAATTCTTGGGCCTCTTTGATATGCTGAATCTAAACATGTACTTAGATTTTTGATTATGGGCCCAGTTTTCAAGTTGGTCCAAATCAGGATCTAAAATTATTATATTAAGTATTGTGCAATAGCAAGTCTTTTCAATTGCACAGTATTGTGCAATGGCAAGAAATATCTAATTTCACAATATTGTGAAATAGCAAATTTTTGTTTTAATTAGAGTTATCTTTCTTTGTCCAGAATATTAAGCAAGAAATATCTTATTGCACATTATTGTGCAATAGCAAGATTTTTTTTTAATTGGAGTTATCTTTCTTTGTCCAGAATCAACTTAAATCTTTGTTATATACAATATACAATGTATATTCACTTTTTACTACCAACTGATAAATTTAAATAATCTTTACCATTCAGTGATAACACAGTTTTTTTTACATCTTAATATTTTATGATGTATTTAAATGAGTATTTATTGTTGCAAACTCCTTTAATTGAGATTAGTTTTGGAATAAGGGAAAGGGGGATGTGATTAAAAAATTGGGTTCAATTTTTCTCATTTGAAATTTCATAAATAAAAAGAAAATTTCTTCAAACTTTTTTGAGAGGATTAATATTCAACAGCATAGTGAATTGCTCTAAGAGAAAACAAAAAAATTAAGTTCATTAGAACACATTCATTCTGTGTCAGAAACCTATGCTGTGTCAACTATTTAATCACAATCCAAATTTAGAGCTGAATCCAGCTTGAATGTTGTGTCCATACTTGCCCCAACCTTTCAGGGTTCAACCTCTGCGGTCGTATAAAGCTACGCCCTGCGGAGCATCTGGTTAATCTTACCTGGCTTATGTCATCACTTGGCATCTATCATGTCCATTGTCATCTGTCGTTGTTGTTAACAATTTCAATAATCTTCTCCTCTGAAAGTACTAAGCTAAATACCTTCAGACTTTTAACTGAATAATCCTTAGGGTATCTTGTTTATAAAGTGTATCCGAAATTTCCATCTATCAACAATTCTACCTGCCATGGCTAAAAATAGAACATAAGGATTAAATGCAGAGCAAATCTGATAGGTAAAAATGTCTATCAGGTTACTGCCACTGAATTGGTAATTTTAAGGAAATTTGGCAGATTTTAACCAGATTTTTTCAAAGTTATGATTTGAGGATGTATGGAAGAAGAGTGGTCAGGCAGCTGCCAAATAGTGTCTGTTATTAACAATTAAAACAATGACAGAATTAAGATAGGTTGTTTGCTGTGACTTAGTGAAGGTCAAGTTTCTTTTGCACGATTTAAGCTGTTCTCGTTTTTGAGTAATAGACATTTTCAGTGGTAAAAGCACTTGTCATATATAAATATGATTTATTCAGTTTGAGTTATTTCCCTTTAAAAAAAAAAAGTATAACTAATTTATAAGTATATGGGTCAAACTAATTTCAACATAAATTGAATGTATATAGGGTTCTTTCAAATGATGAATCTAAATCTGTATTTTAATATTTGATTTATGGACCTAGTTTTCAAGTTGGTTCAGATCAGGGTCCAAAAATTCAACTTTTTTTTATTTCAACACAAATTGCATGTATAGGGTTCTTTGTAATACTGAATTTAATCTCTAGCCATGTATTTAGAGATGTTGGATGTTTGGCTACTTTCATCAATTTGATCAAAATTGAGATCAGTAGGATCCTTAATTAAACTTGTTTGATTTCATCAAACATTGAAGTTTGTGTTTCATCATATGCTGATAATAACAATGTACTAATATTTTGGATACTGGACCATTAAAGGTGAATGTTCAATTTCAAATTTTCAGTTCTTTGACCACATTCAACTTGTGTCACAAAACTATGCTGTATTAAATATTTAATCACAATCAAAATTCAGTGCCGTTTCAGGCTTAAATGTAGCGTCCATATTTGCTCAACTGTTCATGGTTTGATCTCTGTAGAAAAATCTTGGTTTCTGTCAGCCTGACTTCCTCTTATAAAGTTTTCTAGGTACACAAATTAAGCATTTATAGTTAGATAGTACATAAAACCAAAAAGAAATTGATATTTCATCTCTTGTCTTCGATCTATAAGACAAGTATCCATCAGAGAACAAATGCCAATGTTGTACTCAACTATATGGTAATGACCTTGTTGCTTGGTCTTCTTCTCATTTATAGTCAGGCCTATACTCTGTGCTGTTTCATTCAGTCTTGTGGTTTTGTTCTGCAAGCAAGTAGTTCTTGTTGTTGGAAAGTAGACTGATATCATCAACAAAGTCTAAATCCTCTAGAAAGTAATTCATGGTCCATCTGATGCATGTGGCTACATTTCCCAATGCTGTTCTCATACACCAATCTCTTGCTGTGATGAATAAGACAGGAGATATTATCAGCATTTTAGCTGTTATAACAAGTAATTTCATATTCTTCAGTATTGCCTTCCTGATCTCTTCCCCAATTTGTATACATCTAGTTCTATTCCAAACTTCAAATTGGAACAGCTTCCTGGTGTTCAGTGTTCATTGCTTCTTTAGAAGAGTAACGAAAGATACCAGAGGGACAGTCAAACTCATAGATCGAAAATAAACTGACAACGCCATGGCTAAAAATAAAAAAAAGACAAACAGACAAATAATTGTACAGAAAACACAACATAGCAAAATAAAGACAGCAAAACGAACCCCACCAAAAACAGGGGATGATCTCAGGTGCTAATTCGGTAGGTCACATTCATGAAAAGGGAAGGGTATTGTAGTTACGACATAAGGAACTAATACAATATCATCTGTGAAACGGTTATTCGGTTATTAAAGTGTTCAGTCCACTTTTCCAGTTGTTGACTTTCTGAGGCTTGTACTTTACCATCCTTGGACTAACATGGGACACTGCAGTTTGTGTGTTTACAACTAAGTTCTGTTGTGATTTTATAGACAGCACTAATTGCCCCACTTATAAACTGGTGTCTCTTCTTTATTTGGTAAGTGACTAGCTATATTGCCTTATATAATTTGGCTTAAGTTTTACTCCTTTGTCTTTGACTGAATGTTCTTATCTTAAAGAAGTTTGGATTCGTCATGATTTTCTGCTATTTAGTTTTATCTTCATATCTTTTTTCTGCTGAATGCTTATCCAGGTGTCATAACTTGTCCATTTTTTTCTTTCACGTTTCTTGAGTCCTACATTGTTTCTTGATGATTCTTTAAACACAGTTTTGATCTCACACCATCCCTCTTCTAAACTTTGGTTCTCTGATCACTTGGTGTGTTTGAGCTTTTGTTTTTGCCATTTTATAAGGGAGTTTCCGATTCGAATTTCCCTTGAAGTCAGGCATGGGGTAATCGTAATCAGTAATCGTAATCAGCTGTTACAGTAATCGATTACATTTTGCAGTGTAATCCTATGTAATCAGTAATCATGCCATTTCTGATTACAAGTAATCGTATTGTAATCGATTACATTGCCAAAAACAGGTGTAATCATGATTACTTTTAGATTACTTTAAGATTACATTTATATGATTACTTACTGATTACAATTTTAGATACATATATATGAAAATAGTTTTTGATAAGCAAGATGAAAACAAGAAAATGTAAAGCTTGAATGAAAAATCATGAAACTAGTATTCACAATTTTGGAACCTTGTTTAATGTGATGAATTGTATCATCTTCATAACAAATTTGTATAACCGGGTGTTTTATTTTGTTAACAGTTTACTAAAGGAAATTGCCTCTCCAATATTTCGTTGTGAGATTGAGCTCTTATGATACAAGAATATGCCTTGAAAGCATTTTTTTCTTTGATTGAAAATTTCTGATATTAACTCTAATTTCATATAAGTTTACCAAATATTTTAACATAAATACATTGAAATTCAAATGCAGAAAACATTTAGTTCGAATTTGACCTTGATGGTCGACATAAATATATGAGCCCACATAATTCAAAATGAAAGTTTAAACCAGATTTCATTTATTGACAAATTGAATAAATTTTGGTCTATAAATTCGTGTATAATATGTGCATTCTAATTTTTATTTTTTATTAACTTTGAACCTTACGGCTCATCAGTATAAACAAGTTCATGTACAGTGTTTACATATGGCATAATATTACAAACAATACGCATAGTAAACAATAGGTGACGTCAGAAGTATCATCAATACAAAATATCGTTCTTTACAATAAACTGTTGTTTTAATAGAAATGTATATACTTTCCTAAGTTACAAACTTAGCTGTTTTGTGTTTTCACCTGACAATAATTCTATTAATTATTAATTAGATCAAGTATTAAAATTTTTCAAACAAATAATGACAATCAACCACTTTTAACTTTATTGATATTGTTATTAAGACAATAAAATTTTAATACCCAAGCTCACCTATTCTTTGTTAAAAAAATGGAAGTAGTGATTAACACCTGTAAAAACATTAATGGATGTATCAATTATGTCCCAACAGATGATATAACAATACTTAATTAATTTTTCCTTATTTGTTCAATTTTTTTGTTAATTAGGCAGTTGGTTAAAATTTGTAGAAAAAATCAGCTATTTTTTTACATAGAGTCACTTGTCTATAGATATTTTATGAAGTTACACACAAGTTTCACTGTACTTGTCTATAAATTCTTTTAAATAAGATAAATAAATTGAGGCTTTAAAAAGATCACTAAAATAAGCTTTTTGTGAGGATAAAAAGTTATAAAAGAGAGTTTGATATTGCAATATACAATGTAATCATAAATAATCTAAAGTAATCATGATTACTTTAAAGAAAAGTAATCTAATGTAATCGATTACTTATGAAATAGGGTGTAATTGTAATGTAATCGATTACATTTTATTAGCAAAGTAATTGTAATTTAATCGATTACATTTTAAAGTAATCGACCCCATCCCTGCTGGGAGTATGGTATTATTTTATTTCATTGTGTATTAACTACTATAATAAAGTTAGACATAGTCGGTCCTTCGTAGAAAATAAACTGCAACTTTTTCTCTGAAACACAAAACAAGTCCATCTGCATTGAAAAAAATCCATGACATCTGTATCACATGAATATATCTCTGTAGTATAATATCTGCTGACCTTGAAAATAAACAAAACAGATCAGCAGCTTTCAGATTTGAAATTTTGAATTTATTTTTTTATATTATTTTATCATGAAAAAAATATGTGGATTTGTCCACAAATGCGGGCATCCTTTAGTTCATGAATAAAGGACGCTTCATATTACGAATGGATGATAAAATACGAATCGATTAAGAACTATTTACTGCACAGAGTTAGTTTTCACTTTAAGGGAGCTCGCGGGTCTAAATCAAATTTTTGTATTTAATATAGGATTTCTATACATTTTTCTATAAACGAACTTTTGGATAATAGCTCTTCATCTTTTATATAAGCTTTGGATTTGACATATTTTAGCCATGAGCATCACTGAAGAGACATGTATTGTCGAAATGCGCATCTGGTGCAGAAAAATTGGTACCGTTAATGTTATAACATGTACTACCGCTGGGTCGATGCCTCTGCTGGTGGACTGTTAGTCACCGCCGAGGGTATCACCAGCCAAGTAGCTAGTACTCCGGTACTGTCATGAAAATACGGATATTTTTGTGTTATTAAATTTGCTGTTACAAAATATTAAAAATTATTATAAATTAAGGAATGTATCTCCCTCATGCAAAGCTCTGATTCCTTTCACAGATTTGGCTATACTTTTTGGAGCTTTTGGATAATAGCCCTTCATCTTTTAAATAAGCTTTGGATTTGACATATTTTGGCCACGAGCATCACTGAAGAGACATGTATTGTCGAAATGCGCATCTGATGCAGAAACATTGGTACCGTTAATGTTATAATCTTATACTTAATAGAAAAATGAAATAAAAAAATGGGGCCACCGTTCATTCACGCTCACAATCTGCCTTTGAAAGAAGCATACATTTTTGTAATTGTAATTTTTATTCTGTTAAACTAGCTAATAGGAGAAATAAAAAAAAAGAACTAAATTACAGAAATCGCTTAAATTTTACAATTATTTAGTTTATGTACAGCTTATTCGAAAACAACAATAAAAATTATAGGTCACCGATGAGAAAAAAAGATATTTCAATTTAAATGCAAAAAATGGCATTCTTGCACCAAAGGGAGATAATTTGGAGCTTTTTCAATAATATCTACATTTCAAAAGTCACTTGGGGCCAACACGAATTGATTTTTTTGAATGATTTTTGAAATAAAATATGATAAAGTAACAACTACATAAGGTTATACAAAAAAAATATTATGAAAAATTACTATTTTTTTTTTCTGAAAATCTTATACCCGCGAGCCTCCTTAAATAAATATTATTTTTCTTAAAATTACCAACTATATTATCAAAGTAAGTTTATCATGAAAAGTTAGTCAAGAGGATTTTTTCTGGATTTTTGTTGCTGTTTCAAAATTAGTAAAGAACGTATCAGAATTCTCATTTTAGTGAACTGCAAATGGCTTTACAGTGATTTTGATCTGAGCGTCATTGATGAGTCTTAAGTAGACGAAACGCGCGTCTGGCGTATAGAATTATAAGCTTGGTACCTTTAATAAATTCCTGCTGAATCAATTTCACATTTCGGTACATGCTGAACCATTACAAAGGTAAATACACAAGTTGATTTTCTTTTTGTGTGTAATAGGACTCCTTCTCCGATGATACATATTGCATACATTTAAGTTAGAAGCAACTGTGGATAGCGTATGTTAAAATTCGTTAATCAATAAGATAAAAAATTTAACAAAATCATGTAGTTAGATATATATTTTTTAGTATTGATTGACATAAGAGATTGTAAATATTTCAACAGATTCACGATATATTTTGGAAAATATTGACTCAAATCTTTACTTGCAATCATTTGACTATTATCCGGTTTCCTGTTTTCAGAAAATGTATGATAAAATCTTTGTGTTCGACTCAAAACAGAAATTTCTGGTAATGAAGCTATTTCCGTATACAATATACTTTGTTATGTTTAAAATAGAGTTACTTTTAAGAAATTTTCCGGTTTCGATGAAGGTCCGATAAAGGTTTATTTAAGTACATCTGATGGAAGGTTTTTTAAAGTCTTTAAACACTTTTAACGTGTATACTTAAATCGATTCAATCAATTTATGGTAAAAAAATTAACAGATTTCGTCAGAACAGACACTCAAATCAAAGCTTAAATTTGAAAAAAATTACCATATATGTCATAAACCGTCACTTTTCAGAAGTTTTGTGACCGCATTCGTGAACAGTCTCAACCTTTATAAATGTTATGTTCTATTATAAAAAAGAAAATATATTTAAATAATAAACATGAATACTAATCCGGCCACTTTCATTTTAGACAATAACGTCTACAAATTCTACAAATGCTAATATTGTAAAAATTTAAAAAAAAATGCATGCATTGATGATACTTAAACCTAATTAATGTGCATTCTATTTTCAAAAACTGCCCATATTTATGTTACAAAAGTATTTAAATTTCTACTTAATACTAGTAGCTTAAAGTTTTTTTACTTTAAACGATTTTTTTTATTATAAGCAAAACACAAAAGCTAGTATAAAATCGGATACTATAAGAAGTCAGACAATGTTTTTTGTCGTATTAAACCTATTATATATATCCTGTATAACGATTAAAAGCAAATAGTTTCTACCTAGTAATAAAAATGTTCAAGAATAAAGGTTTCACTAGGAAAATAGTAAAACAAATAGTCTTCCAAGAGAAATAACCTTAAAAGAGTCATATTATACTGACAATAATATGGGAACAATACAAACAAACATAATCTATTTGATGAGTTAAGCATGTTAAGGCGAAACGCGCGTCTGGCGTATAAAATTATAATCCTGGTACTTTTGATAACTATTAAGTCTTTTTCAACTGATTTTTATAGTTCGTTCTTATGTTGTACTGTTATACCACTGTCCCAGGTTAGGGGGAGGGTTGGGATCCCGCTAACATGTTTAACCCCGCCATATTATTTATGTATGTGCCTGTCCCAAGTCAGGAGCCTGTAATTCAGTGGTTGTCGTTTGTTTATGTGTTACATATTTGTTTTTCGTTCATTTTTTTTAACATAAATAAGGCCGTTAATTTTCTCGTTTGAATTGTTTTACATTGTCTTATCTATCGGGGCCTTTTATAGCTGATTATATGCGGTATGGGCTTTGCTCATTGTTGAAGGCGGTACGGTGACCTAAAATTGTTAATGTTTGTGTCATTTTGGTCTTTTGTGGATAGTTGTCTCATTGGAAATCATACCACATCTTCTTTTTTATATTATAAGTTAACATGTCAAAAATTAAGATACAGCATTCAACATATTATAAGCTTATTATAAATCCCTTTTTAGAAAACAAATATTTCTACAACAACAAACCAAATTTGAAATATAAGTATAAACATGAGCAGAGGAAGCCGTGAATGTTGTTTCTTTAATAGATGTTTCTTGGCGACATATTAATGAAACTAAATAAAAATGTTTCGATTGTTAATGTAAAGAACATCTTCAATATATCTGATTAACACATGGCAAGAGTAAAATCTCTTTGTTCTTACTGTGCTATAATCTGGATAATGCACAGCAAAGGTGTGCATTAACTACCTCAGATATACTGCACAGTTCAAATCTATTTTTACCTTAAGGGGCGGTTCCTGAATTTTGAAAGGGGCGTTATTCTATCAAATTAAAAAAAAATATCAGCGAGTGTAGCGAGACTAATGACAATATTTACGATTTTAAGCTAAAACACGATACTTTGTCCAATCAAAGGGTTAACGACCTGTTCGCCCCCACCCCCGAATCCGCCATCTGCCTTGAAATTACGACAAAGTTGAACTTCGTACAAACATCGTAGTTTCAAAATAGGAAAAAGAAAGGTTTCTCATTCCTTTATTTTGTTTTATCTAAGCTGGGACATAAACTATTTTATTATATTTTGTTTACAACGTAAATCTAAATCAGTGTTTTAAAGTTAGAAAGATAGTTAAAACAATTTTTGGTAAATTCTGCCAAAGAAGAAATGTATAATTTATCTAAGAATATCCAAATAAAAGAAATCTGATTTGGATTAGTTTCAGACTCAATGGAATTTATAACGACTTTTTGGATATCTATTCCTATAAACTAAAGGGACTATTTTTGGATCGAATTTAATGAGGACCATATTTAAGTTTGTGTTAAAACAGGGGAATTAGCTGGATCAAGCAGACTTCATTTAGACGGACGTGTGTTAAAAAGTAATACAGTTGATAAAAAGATTATATTTTTTTGGGGGGGGGGGGGGGGGGGTGGACTCTAAGCATATCATTGACGGAAAGAAATTCAAAAACAGTTAATCTAATTTAAACTCAATAACCCTTGCAGTTATGTTTTTTTTTCCATACACCGATTTGAAAGTACACAATTTATCAAAGTCTTAATCGTCACCAATTAAATAAAAATTTGGAATAAATTTAACGGAAACGATAAAAAAAAAAATAGACCATTAAATCGCAATTTTAGAATGAGTCTAAATATAAAAAATAATATTAATTTAAAACTTACCAAAGTCGTATTTCCCCCTTTCGTTATCCTACAAGAAACTTTCCTAGGATCCGTGGATTGCGGAATAACGTCCACATTTCTTAAACGTTCACGTAAATTGATTGCGTCATGTGTTAAAACAGTTATTGGCCAATCAAATCGGTATATGTAATTTAATCTGCACAGCACGAGATGACCAAATAACCCGAACTCCTACGTCGTTCGGGTTATTGGGTCATCTCGTGCTGTGCAGATTAAATGACATATACCGACTTGCTTGGTCAATAACTATAACATATGAAATTAAATAATCTGGCTTCTTTTATCTTTTGTTTCTGACAAATGTTTGAAGAAACTCCGTTTCATAGGAAAATAAGAAGGGGTCGCCAAGGAAAGGTGAACAGTTGGTTCTATTATAATGCCGACAATTTGGTGAAAACGTCTACCTCAACATTAAAAAAATATTGTCATAAGAAACTCCAGCATACTAATCACTTATCCCTCTGGGTAGCTTGTTTTAGCAATTTAGTCACTATTAACAAGATATTCAATACAACTACAAAGTGTACATTTTCATATTTCAATTCCACATATATTCGGATATATAAATACCTTAAGACATTCAAGAATATCACTGTCCAAAGAAAGGAAACAATTAGGTGATAAATAAGAATGCATTTAGTTATTTAGTCGAAAGATCTGAATCTGACCTGCTAAAAGAGATCAATGAATTACTCAATCCCCCCCCCCCCCCCCCAAAAAAAAAGGAGACTCACAATATAACACAACTTAAAGCAAATGGCAATACTTTTCATTACTTTTAACCCGAAGCTTTTCTTTATTTCCTTGTGTTTTTTATGTGAAGTAAATATTATAAACTATTACTTCACTTTAAACTATTCTGTTCATCATTGTTTCAGTCGTTTCGCCTTTTGAGTCACAAAAAAAATTAATACTTATCAAGATATGCTTTACTGTACTGGATGATGGTCTTCACGTCTATTGACAGGAATTCTTCCACTTAAACTAAATTATGAAACAGGAATAGGTGATCACTGCTCACAAGGAAGCTATTAAACCAAGAGTTCCAAATGGTGAAGTTGAAATTATCCCTTCCTAAAATTATTTACGGACGCCATCACGAGTTGGTTGACCGTTATGGAATAACCGTTTCACAAATGATATCGGATTTGTTCCTTACGTCGTAACTACAATCCCCTTCCCTTTCATGAATGTGACCTACCGAATTAGCCTTTTTACCGGATTTGATATCACATAAGCAACACGACGGGTGCCACATGTGGAGCAGGATCTGCTTATCTTTCCGGTACACCTGAGATCACCCCCAGTTTTTGGTGGGGTTCGTGTTGTTTATTCTTTAGTTTTCTATGTTGTGTCAGGTGTACTGTTGTTTTTCTGTTTGTCTTTTTTTCATTTTTAGCCATGGCGTTGTCAGTTTGTATTAGATTTATGAGTTTGACTATCCCTTTGGTATCATTCGTCCCTCTTTTATATTTGTTTTGGCTGAGCAAATTAAACTTGTTTTTTTTGGTCATTCTTCTTAACCTCATAGTTCGTGGGTTGTCCCATGTTTTTTCTTGTGTAGACGTTCTATATTTTACAAAAGTTTTGTACATATGTTATTGGCTCATTTACAATCTAAATGTCGTACCTTGTACCCTTTGTTCTATGACCATCCTAGAGATAGGGGTCATGTTGAATATGTTTATGTCGCTTGGAGGTTAAAGCAGTTAGTCAATAGTACGGTTATTCCAAGAATGTATGTATTTTGTTTTGATTTCCTCTTAATTTGTTTCAACCAAAATTTAATAATGTTTAAAAAGTACATTGAATTTTGCTTAGATTTGATCTCATCTTATTACCAAAAGATATAACGAAAGCATGCTATTTTTGAAATCACAGGTAAATTATTGTCCCTTTTTATTCCAGTTTTTAACTTTGATTTGTTCAAATATGTTCTGAAGATGCTTACTATCGATGTACATTATATTTCAAACAAGCAACATTATTTATTTATTTAACATCTTAAACAGGTGTTTTCGGTGGACCAGGATTTGCTACCATTCAGGAACACTTGCAGTTACAACATATGTTGTAATATGCAATTTGTGTTGTTCAGTCTTTAGTATTCTATGTAAGTGTTTGGTAGACTGTTACTTGTCTCTATTACGCCGTTTTCCGTTGATTTTGAATGATCTCTTTCGTATATTTTATCTTTAAAAATTAAAATCAGACAATCGGGATATTAACACTTTTAACTTATTAACATACTATATAAGAATAAATCATTTGCATCGATCATCCCGGTGGGAAGTAGTCAAGCACACAGTATTATTTTATCTAGGGGTTTCACTTGATAGACGCAATTTTTGATTAGTCTTAACTTCAAGATTAAGCGAGCAAATTTATTTAATAATTGATTTTTACTTTTTTTTTTACTTTACACCTAGCTCATGCGGGTCTTTATATATATGATCTTATTGCTGTGATATTCTACGTATTTCACCTGTATCGGTGTGGACAATTCCATGTTTATATCACATGACACTTCCGCGGGAATTTCTTCTATTGAGACCGTACCAATGGATGTGTATTGTGAAATATATTGTTCTCTGTGTGTATATTTTTGATGAATTGATGGTCACGTTTTCTACAACATAGTTAGATGTCAGGTTTGTACACATTTATAGTCTCTACACTATATAGATATAGGAAGATGTGGTGTGAGTGCCAATGAGACAACTCTCCATCCAAATAACAATTTAAAAATTAAACCATTATAGGTTAAAGTACGGCCTTCAACACGGAGCCTTGGCTCACACCGAACAACAAGCTATAAAGGGCCCCAAAATTACTAGTGTAAAACCATTCAAACGGGAAAACCAACGGTCTAATCTATATAAACAAAACGAGAAACGAGAAACACGTATATATTACATAAACAAACGACAACTACTGTACATCAGATTCCTGACTTAGGACAGGTGCAAACATTTGCAGCGGGATTAAACGTTTTAATGGGCCCAAACCTTCTCCCTTTATCTGAAACAATAGCATAACATCACAACATAGAAAAACACACGATAAAATATCAATTGGCAGACTTAACTCAATCAAAAAACGTATGATTACACAATGAACGAATAAATTTGATCTGCGATATCTGAATACAAGTGCAGAGTTAATTAAATATTAGAGACAAAAAATCATGACCAAAAGGCTAACAAACAAATTCAAACACACTGAGAAATATTTAACCAATCAATGTTCACTTTAGAAAAAAACCCGGTTTTTTATAATCTTGAAGTTTATACAAATGTTGTAAGAATAAGTGAAAAATTGAAGATATTACAAATAATCCAAGCTGGTATACAGACAAGATCCATATAAATAAAAAATGACAAAAAAGCATTATAAACAGTATCAACAGGTCGAATTAACAAGAAAATACGATTTGAGAGTACTCGCAGTTACTGACAGCTAGTTAAAAGCCAAAACCAATTAATAGTAAAAAATCATGCATCAGAGACTAAAATCGACTAAAACACATCACAGGGATTTAGTATTTTAACGTCATTAATAGTCAAAGAAGACATGACTTGTGCAATGCCAAAAATAAATGTATCGACAGGTAGTAGTATAGTGAAGAGCGACTTCTATAGAAATAAAAGTTAACGTGGCTGTGTCCCCTATACATCTCGCCTCAAAAGATAATGAAATTTAGTTATGTTTTAATTTGCTAATCTATATTCAAAACTGAAGCCAGTAAACTGGTGCAGGGATACATGTGCTGCATAATCCCATCACAGTTCAGGGACATTTCAACCAACAAAAAAATATTTAATATTTTATCACCTAAAATAATTTTTTTTGGATCTAATGTCATTCGTACCAACTGATAAAATTTATTTTAGGTGGGCAAATATCCTCTTTTTGATATGGGACGAGCTCTGACGTCCCACAGCAGCTTGTCTTGCGAAACAGCCTTTGGACGTCAGAGTAATCTCGGACTAAGATGTGAAAAACTCGACTATCAAAGTAGAATCAAGCAATAGGGAGGTACACTCAAAGGTACACCCCACCCCCATCCTTATTTTTATCTAGAAAAGGACTGGGAGGGGTATAACCTACATGTATGGTAAATGAACGAGGTGTTACATTATGGTCATTTGCATAAATCATCACTGTTTTCTCGTGGTCACATGATAATCTTTGAAAATGAAAGGCAAAATGCGGAAATCGATTAGTCACTGTGAAAACTGTCCAATAATGAGAAAATAAAGGTTGGCAAGTAGTTGAAACTTACATAAATCAAGGATGTACAAATCCTTGCATAAATGAACAGAAAAATTAACAGATTGATGCCCAATATATATAATTCCAAGGCCGTCAGTCGGCACCAGAAGCGACGAAGCAGCGCATCTATTTTGGGTGGGCAAATATCCACTTTTTGATATGGGACGAGCTCTGACGTCCCACAGCCCCAGCTTGTCCGGCAAAACAGCCTTTGGACGTCAGAGTAATCTCGCACTAAGATATGACAAACTCGACTATCACAGTAGAATCAAGCAATAGGGAGGTACACCCAGGCAAAGGTACACCCCCACCCCCATCCTTATTTTTATCTAGAAAAGGACTGGGGCGGGGTGTTTATAAGGTCGTTCTATGTTAACGAATTTCATTCATATTCACATCGATAAATTAAGAGTAAACGTCAATGAGGACCCAATGGCTCAGAAAACAAAACGACATATAGGGCAATAATCAGTCTTCATGACTATACTATACTATATATAAAAATATTAATTTTCGCGAAGCATTTATTTAGGTCACGGAAATTCCAAAATATGGCATCAGTAAGGAGAGTTGTAAAAAAATGTGAATACACAGAACCCCAATCCAACTCATCTTTAGCTTAAAGTATTCATCATTTTCTATTTTATATGAAATAACAATATTCCATTTTTCTAAAATTCCAATTAAAATGTGACAAAATCTGAGTTAAAATAGGTCGAATGCCCTTAATGAACATTCCCTGATTAGTTGAAGTACTGTGGCGTCGATGTAAAGCATAAAAGCCTTGATGTGAAGCACACGCTTCACGTGAATAAGGAGAGTTTTTCAAATAATGAGAGACCCTCAATCCAATTTATGTATTGCTGAAAATAATCAAGTGTTCATATTTTTTTGTTTTAAGTTTGCTATTAACATCCCTTTTTAGCTCACCTGGCCTAAAAGGCCAAGTGAGCTTTTCTCATCACTTGGCGTCCGTCGTCCGGCGTCCTGCGTCTGTCATCTGTAAACTTTTACAAAAATCTTCTCCTCTGAAACTACGGGGCTAAATTTAACCAAACTTGGCCACAATCATCATAGGGGTATCTAGTTTAAAAATTGTGTCCGATGACCCGGCATAGCAACCAAGATGGCCACCACAGCTAAAAATAGAACATAGGGGGAAAATATCGTTTTTGGCTCATAACTCAAAAACCAAAGCATTTAGAGCAAATCTGACATGGAGTTCAATTGTTTAAGTCAAGATCTATCTGCCCTGAAATTTTCAGATGAATCAGAGACAACCCATTGCTAGGTTACTGCCCCTGAATTGGTAATTTTAAGGAAATTTTGCTGTTTTTGGTTATTATCTTGAATATTATTATAGATAGAGATAAACTGTAAACAGCGATAAAGTTCGGCAAAGTAAGATCTACAAATAAATCAACATGACCAAAATGGTCAATTGACCCCTTTAGAAGTTATTGCCCTTTATAGTCAATTTTTAACCATTTTTCGTAAATCTTAGTTATCTTTTAGAAAAATCTTCTCCCCTGAAACTACCGGGCCAAATTAAAGCAAACTTGACCACAATCATCATAAGGATATCTAGTTTTTAAATTGTGTATGTTGACCCGGCATACCAACCAAGATGGCCGCCACAGCTAAAAATAGAACATAGGGGTAAAATGCAGTTTTTGGCTTATAACTCGAAAACCAAAGCATTAAGAGAAAATCTGACAGGAAGTGAATTTGTTTATCAGGTCTACATCTATTAGCCCTGAAGTTTTAAGATGAATCGAATTACCGGTTGTTAGGTTGCTGACCCTGAATTGGTAATTTTAAGGAAATTTTGGCGTTTTTTGTTATTATCTTGAATATTATTATAGATAGAGATTAACTGCAGACAGCAATAATGTACAGCAAAGTAAGACCTTAAAATAAGTCAACATGACCAAACTGGTCAATTGACCCTCTAAGGAGTTATTGCCCTTTATATTCAAATTTTAACAATTTTCATAAAATTCATAAATTTTCAATTACATTTTCCACTGAAGCTATTGGGCCAAGTTCTTTATAGATAGAGATAATCAACAGCAAGCAAGAATGTTTATAAAACTAAGATAGATCTACAAACACATCCCCATCACCAAAACACAATTTTGTCATAAATCCATCTGTGTCCTTTGTTTAATATTCACATAGACCAAGGTGAGCAACACAGGCTCTTTGGAGCCTCTAGTCTTCTATAATTCCGATTTAAATATGTGAAACCCCATAATAAAAATAGATGGCCTCAATGATTTAAAAGCAACGCAAAAAAATCCGTTAATATGTTGAAGTCATAAGAAACCTCAATTCAAAAAAATATAGCACATGTTTTTTCATAACTCAATGGATAGTTTTCATTATAAAACTTAATCTGTACATATACTTTTTTCTGAAGAAAATTCTTTAATTTATTCATATTTAGAAGAAGTTTACTTTATTTTAATTGGTTCCTTTCAGGAAGCAATCCCCCCCCCCCCCCCGACATAATTTCCGTATGCAAAGTGACCTCAGTGTGACCCATCTCGTAAAAATCCGGTGATTACAATACGCTGGATAGTAAACCAAACTGTGTTAAAATTAGATTTATTCATATACAAATTATGATTTGTTGTTAGTTTTCATTAACACACGTCTGTCTACACTTTATCAGTCTGTCTACATGTTTATCTAATTCACTTGTTCAAACGAACATAAAGTATTTATGTGCACATCGCTACTTATTTTCTAAAACCTTCTTCAAACCCAAACTGTATACTATATATTTTGTAATAAAATAAAGAAACACATTTCTGATTTTGTCCAGCACGGTGACCATGTCCATTTTATTAAACATTTATTTATACAAACTAAATCATCATTAATTTTCATTGTCCACTAAATAAAAAAATATTCATGGTACTGTGAAAGTACTTTTATTCGTGGGGTACCAATTTTCGTGGTTTTCGTGGATGACTTTATCCACGAATTTAAGTGTCCAACGAAATAAAACTACCATTGTCCAAATCAAGACATGGAAATATCCCCATCGGTAGGTTTGACTACTGATATGCATCTAGAGAATATATTGAATAACGCCAAATCTAAAAAGACTTTCATAGCAGTCACAGAATTACAACCGCATGTAGGATTATACTCATTTTATCTTTAATAATCTCAACTGTACAACTTTTGATCTTTTAATTCTCTTAAAAAAATATGTTTGATCGATGAAAGTCAGATTTTCGGTATTAATATGCTTGTATGATAAAGTGTTCATTTTATATCCTCATAGTTCTCATACATATGGGAAATTATAATTTCATGCTGGGCTTGATTTTGATAAGAATTATTTGACAATTCAAGATACTTTTTATAGTATTTGTTTATGTTACTGTTTTCTGTAGGTGACATGTTTATGGCCTAATTAACACCTTTGATGGTCTTTAATCTGTTGATCACTTTATCTTGGGTTAATTAGTGTTATCACTACGGGTCAATGTTTACTTTGCAATTTCCTCAATCCAGACTATTTGTAACCTTCGTTTCTAAGGCTTTAATTTAAAAAAAATTTTAGAAACTAAAATCCACGAATTTAAAAACCCACGAACATGTAAATATTGCTCAAACCACGAAAATTGATACCCACGAATTAAAGTACTTTCACAGTAGTACCCTGGCCTTACAGAATATCTAAAAATAAACAAATATCATAATTAATACACAATCATCCAATTGATCTCTGAACTACATAACAATTCTACACTACTGTAAATATGTCTACACTGTAGTAGTAATCAATAGTGGTCATGCACCGCCTGAACGAAAGCTATGTAAGCCGAAATCTTTTTCGGAACATCCGATACTACGAAGAGCCTCTTTTATCACTTCTCTTGCTCGTGTATATGATAATTTCTCATTTTTAGAGCGTAACATAAATATATTGGATTTTCTAAAAAATGTTAATGACCTGAAAATGTACATATCAGAATTCATCTCTATTTTAGCTTCCGTCAAATAAGACTTTATAATATTTACAGGACACAGAGGACTATCTAATTTAGCAATATAAACATTCTTTCCTTTTCTTTAACAATCAGTTTTACTCTTTTCTATAAAAATATCTGCATATTCGACAGTAAAAGAAATATGTTTGGCCTTAATATTACATAGTTCATTATATCTGAAAAAAACAGTGTAAGCTAAATCACACATGCACAATAAACGCAAATCTTTAAGTGATCTCGACTTCTTGTCATAAAATTTAAAAAGTTTTTTCATAATCTCTGGATCCACTGGTGTCTTTTTCTGAATCGGTCTAGATAACAAACGTTTAGATGCATCACTTATACTTCTTACAAAATCTGAATCACAAGGATTCTTTACACCTGCTATATGATGTGCCCACTTAATACCGTAAAATGCGGCCTCAACGACACTGTAATGACTACTGTTATCTATTAGATGTTGTAAATATAAACTGACAAGTAATTCATTACACGGAAGTATCGAAGTTATCTCTGAATATTTTCGTGTCCATAATACAAATCTTTTGAAATACCCAATGTACTTTGATACTGTAGTTTTAGGCCTTGAATCTAGTACTGTTGATGAAAGTTTTTTGAAAAAGCATTTCAACTGTGGATGAGAAATTATGTGACTCTGTTTCCAAAAACGAGTTGTAAAAATTTTCTGTAATAAAAGAAAATTACGGAAATAGTAATTTTAAAACAGTAATAATAAAATATATCTATATCTACCTTGTAAATTCCTAATCCATTTCGTCGGTCCAGTGACCTTAACTGCGTAGTCCAACTACTACAATACTCTTGGTCCAGTGACCATAACAATTAATATGTCCAGTGACAAACATAACACAATAAACAAGTACAAGTCCAGTGACGTTCCTATGCCGAATCATTAACAGTCCAGTGACCATCATTACCAAATAAAAAACTGTTGTCCAGTGACCAATATGGATAATCTGTAAAATATACATATAATATTACATATCTAAAGCATTTAATCTCACTGCTAAAACAGTTCCTTTAAAATCACCTTGAGCAAAAATAGAATTTACGTTATGTCCAGCAACAAATATTCTATTTGCCTCAAAAAAACTCAAAAACATCTTCAACATATGGTTTATAATGTAAACCTTCCTCAAACAGTAACGGCCAAAACGGCGATGAGGACCACTTTGGAACTATTTGAGTTCCAACAGCTCTACATTTGACTAAATGATTAATGACTTTAGCTGCTAGTGTTACTGGTGGTACTAACCAGTTATTTTCTTCATGCCAGTTACATGTAAATGAATCTATACTTTCCGAACCCGGATTCCAATATAAAGAATTAAATCTAAGCAGTTTTCTATTTTCCATATTGGCAAACCTGTCAAAGGAATGAGGACAAGTGTCAATATTAAATTGTTCATGTACCTGAAAAATATCTTGATTGTTTTCTTTAAGAAGGAGGTGCTCTGGGTACTACTCTGTTCTTGCTTTGTCTGTGACATTCTCTCGCCTAATGCCCATAGAATGCACACGTATAACAGACGTCGGAAGGTTTTGCTGGGCTCTGCTGGCCTTGGGCTCCGCCGGCAGATGCCCCTGCACGAAAGGGCTGGAGATTCAAACCATTACCGCCAGAATTTCCACCACCGTGCGCCTGTTGATATGACGAACCAGCCGCTTCTGCGGGTCTTTTTCTACCATGCGGTTGTTTTTTCCGTCTTAGCTGCCTTGAGTTTCTTGACTGCCCTGCTGTCCGCGGCCCTAATGCGTTTCTCATCTTCGGAATCACTCGCTGGCTCATCAGATAAGTATTCACTGACCGTCTGCCAACCCCCTTCGGACTTATCCGCGATCCTTACATGCTTATTGCGTTTGTTCAGCAGCTCTTTTGAATCTTCTAAGTACGAATTGGCTTTATTCGGGCGTTTCTTTTCGATACAGGATATAGCTGAGTCTAAATTGTCCAGCACATCTATGTTAAGGTCAAACTAGACCTTGTTAACTTTGAATTTAAAGTTGTTTTCTGACTTCTTTACCTTTTTCGCTAAACTATGGGTCGAATCGTTTAAATTCTTCTCGAGTCCGGCGATTTTGTTGTTCATGTAGGTCTTCATTAGCGACAAAAGATAAGCATTTGACACTTCTTCTCCCACGGTATCTTCCACTATATCTTCACACATATCTTCACTATTAGGATTCTTTTCGTTGTCGGACATGTCTACACTGTATTAGTAATCAACGTAGTGGTCACCGCCTAACCTCGATAACTGAAAAACGTGCTCCTTTACTTATATACTACCCGCCAAATCTAAACCGGTTCTTACAATATGTACTACGAGTCTAAAAATAACTACGCGTAGAGCACATAAATATATCTATCTACATGTGTATCAGTCTGTCCATAGGTAAACGTGTCTGTCTTTCTGTTCACCAGTCTTTCCATGTGTCCCCTAGTCTTTCTACATTATTAACTATTAATTGTCTATAGATATTAGAAGATGTAGTATGAGTGCCAATGAGACAACTCTCCATCTAAGTATCAATTTATAAAAGTAAAAACCATTATAGTTCAAGGTGTTTAAGGCCTAAATTAAAATATTGTTCGTTTCCCCAATCCTGACCCGGCCAAGCCAGGTGTGGATAGGTAGGTAAATAATTTTATTTTTCTAAAAAGCTTGAACATTATCGGACGATTCGGCAAGCCTGACAATCCAAAATGAATAAAATAATATTTGACTTTAATAGTTTTTGACAATAAAATTTTATGAGTAGCACCAATTTTGCAGGGTCGGTCGGGATTGGGGAATCAAACAATATTTTATGTAAGGCTTAAGGCCTTTAACACGGAGCCTTAGCTCACACCGACAGCAAAGTATAAAGGGCCCCAAAAATTACTATTTTTGTTAGTCAGTGATACCAAGGGTTCACACAAGAGAATGGATGTAATTACCACATCAGCATGTGCTTCACGTGTATAATATAACAGGTATATATCTATAAATACATATCAAATGTATAATAAGCTTTTGTAACTTTAAACTAATACCAAAAAGTTACCTTTTTTTCAATTCTAGCTGACGTCTCCGACGTTATATTACAAGGCCAAAAAATAAAGCTTCTTGCGCTACTAAAGGGGGAATTGGCCTGGGCCTGCGTCCCCCCACCCAATACGCTGAGGGGAACAAGTTGGATCATGCCAATTTTTCAGGGGATTAGAAAAGCTCACTTGGCCCTGTGGGCAAGGTGGGCTAAAATCTAGATATTAAATAAATAACACTACTAATGCTCAGATTGGTTGTCATCGTGCAACAGTTAATAACACCATATAGGAAAAACATAGAACTCCTTTTTTCATAAGACATTGTCAAACATCCAAACATACTATCCACACTCATCTGTGTCCACACTTGTTTAAATGAAATAAAAACTTTCCCGGTAATACTAAACAAATATAAACCACATCTCCTTATTTGTTTTTGTATGTGCCTTCCTAACAGATGACACGGAAATATTTATCCAGAACGGATTAAAGAACATAAAAGTATAGCTATACAAGGTAAGAACGCTGTCAAAAATATACTCTACAAGGCATTACAGACATTACAAAAATCGTAACAAATGATATTTCCGGTAAGAATATCACCTCTATCATTCATTGATATTTTTTAAAGGCAGAAACAAGTATTCTCAAGCAATTTTTAGTAGAACTAAAAATGCTCTAACCATTCGTTTAGGAAAGTAAATTTTGACGTATGTCTAATGTTTCTGGCAAATGAAAAATATTGCTATAAATTATTAGGAAAAAATAAAATGAAAAGAACCTAAAATTCCTAAAAGGAGCATGATAATATCATGCTGAGTTCCTGGCATACGTAACTGAAATGAGAACAAATATGATAAATGATTGCAATAGTAAAAAGTTAACAACTCTTTTGTTGTTGAATATAGTAAATGATATAGGGTGATCGATACTTATTGTTTTAAATCATCTTTAGACAAAGTACAAGTACGGACAATCTTTAATCAGAATGGAAACGCCCTGGTAAATTAAAAGTAAAATATCAAAACAATTATGGCTATTCAGAATTAGATAGTTTAGGTCTGGAAAATTTTCATTGTGTATGATAAAAATGAGTTTAAGTGTACACTACCATTAAACTTTTATATACGTATTTGCACCAGGGAGAAGTTTTAAAACAACAAAAACAATATACATGTATAATGCAATACAATTAAAATTTATCACCCATCGAAACAAGATGTATTCTGACAGGTTCTTAGTCATACTTTTGAGTCATCATTGTGTAAGTACCCATTGTTAAGTAGGCGAAGAGGCACATGCAGGGTTTCCTTATTTACTATAAATAAATATGTTTAATCTAAAGAGGAAACAGATATATACTGACACTTTCTTAGTCATAATTTTGAGTCATCATTGTGTAAGTACCCATTGTTAAGTAGGCGAAGAGGCACACGCAGGGTTTCCTTATTTAATATAAATAAATATGTTTAATCTAAAGAGGAAACAGATATATACTGACACTTTCTTAGTCATAATTTTGAGTCATCATTGTGTACGTACCCATTGTTAAGTAGGCGAAGAGGCACATGCAGGGTTTCCTTATTTACTATAAATAAATATGTTTAATCTAAAGAGGAAACAGATATATACTGACACTTTCTTAGTCATAATTTTGAGTCATCATTGTGTAAGTATCCATTGTTAAGTAGGCGAAGAGGCACACGCAGGGTCTCCTTATTTACTATAAATAAATAAGTTAAATCTAAAAGGAAACAGATATATACTGACACTTTCTTCGTCATCATTGTGTAACTATCTATTGTTAAGTAGGCTAAGAGGCACACGCAGGGTAAGTGAATAATTCGTCGTGTAATTGGATCTTTTAAAAAGCATATACGATGCATAATTGCTTATACATCCCCTTATTATGCAATTGCAAAACTTATTTGTTACTTGTCTTTTGCTTTATTTTTGTCTATATGCCTTTTTATGTTTCGTTGTTACATATATGACGTGTAAATGTACAATGGTAAATTTGCGTATTCTAATCTATAATTTTTGTTAATACTATTTTATGTTTCTTTGTTAAATATTTGGTTTGTAATTTTAGTGATTAAGATTATAACACAATGTTGACTGCTGTATATTTGACATTTATTTCTATCATGTCTGTTTGTTTTGTTCACGCATCGTTGTTTATATAATGGAATATGATGCAACTTTCATACGAGTGAGAGATTTATCTAGCTATATAACCAGGTTCAATCAATCATTTTCTACATAAGAAATACACTAATTATCGATTCGTTTGATGTGTTTGAACTTTTGATTTTACTATTTGATCAGGAACTTTCCTTATTGAATGTTCCTCGGAGTTCATTTTATCTTTTCATTCAAAATTTGAAGTGGTAAATTCAACAAAAAATCTTCCAATGTTTACAACATGTTCAATGGAAACCTATTTCTTGAATACAATTTACACCTGGTTTGCCTTTAGTAATCATTCATTAATTAAAAAGTGTTGCCACATTTGTGCAATGATCAAAACATCACATATATTGTGGTTGTGCAAGATGTCGCTTAGATTGTTGCATATGATATCGAACATTTATTAAGCTTTTAAAACTGACCCTGTTTAAACAAACGCTTTTAAAAAGTAATCACCCAAAAGCACTATATGTCATGTACGTGTGCGGATGTCTTTCGTAACCGTAAATACTACGGAAAAATTATTTCACTAATTTGCTCGTTATATCCTTAGGATCTTAAAAAAAATTGACCGAGGCGGTCCGGAGTTTCCATATGAGAGTTATTTTTCCTTTAATATTTTAAATAAGCAATACGTAATAGTAAATGCTAGCTGGTTAACCATAAGTGGTCCGCAAAAAAACGAATATGGGGTTAAGTTCAAAGATTAAGGTAAGATACTTTTTTGTCTTAATATTGTTTCTTTTAACTGTATACAATATCGAGAAAAATTATTCACTAAAAATAAATTTACGACATGTTGTAGCATACATAATTTGGTTCAAAGGGTGCCTTGGCATTTGATGGGAGTTCCTTCCCCTCTTATACTCATAATAAGCTGTATTGGTTATCTTTCTAACTTATTTCAAGCGAAAGCATATTTATTCTTTAGTTTTTCTATGTTGTGTCGTGTGTACCATTGTTTGTCTGTTTTTCTTTTTCATTTTTAGCCTTGGCGTTGTAAGTTTGTTTTAGATTTATGAGTTTGACTATCCCTTTGGTATCTTTCGTCCCTCTTTTTTGGAATCATATATATTTTTGAAGTCAGTGTGACTTCATCTATCATATGAGACTAAAAGGGACATTTCTAAATCGGTACTCGCAAATTATCTCCAATATTTCAGACATAAGAACATTGAAACCATTATTTTATAAGAAGAAACCGATGATTCGACACCAATTGTAGTATATTTGAGTAAAGTGCAGCTAAGATTTTTATCAATTAACTAGAAATTTAAAGTTGAAAAACCTTTATGTTCTATGTACACTTAGTTTATAATTTAGGTTCTTTTTCTTAATAGATGGCTACCTTTTCGACAGAAGAGGAAACAAATTATCTTCGAATGGTGGCATTGATAATTGGCGTTTGTCCAAAAGCAGTGCGCACCTATTTTGATGGTATATTCCCTCCGGCAAATCTGGCTGCTGATTTACATACGCATATCACAGCACTAAATAAGATAAAAAAGAAAAATGTATTGACTTCGTCTCAATGGGCACTTTTATTTCCTACAGGTAATTATAGTATGCAAAATACATAAAATCATCATACACTAGATCAAGTTTTGTTGCAATATCAATAGAATACACACGGAATAATGATGATGATATGCCATACTCGTGCACATCGTGAAGAACTCAACATACAGGGGTGTCGGCTATGTTTAATAGAAGGTACCGCTTTTGATGCAGAGAGAAACGATCAAGGAAAGTATCAAAATATCTTTTTTGAGAATTGTCAATACTATCTAATGTATTGCACAACAAAAACCGAAATATATTCTATTTCTATCAAGTAAAAGTATTCGTTTAAGTGCTCTGTTTTCTCAAAAAACACTCTCTAATGTTTCGTGTTGCAGTTTTGAGGCTTCATATGTAAGTTTCAAGATAAAAACCCTACTTTTGACGATTTTCTTTCGTATGATTGATTCAAAAATGAATTCCTATCATGGAATTTAAACAAATGCCATCCATCTTCTTAGTAAACATTTTTTTAAAGCTATTTCTTGGGGTGTCAGATTTTGCATCTCAAGGGGTAGAATACCTTTGAAAAAAAGTAAATTTGCATATTATTTGGCCTTTATCTGATACTTTGTAATTTAAGCACATCTTATCTATTATGATGTTGATACACTCATATGTAGTTGTTTCCAACAATTCGATTTGCGTTGTCTTCAACAGAGTAGGTACGAGCTAAATAAAATTCAATCTGATGGAAAAATATTAGATTTCGTTTTAGAAAAATCGCTTTAAAATTAATATATTTTCTCTGAAATATAATTGTACAGGTTCCACAAACGTAACTTCTACCAACTTCGACTTGACGCTACTGATATGCCTGTTAAGGAACATTTCAAAAATAGGCAAACCCTCCAGAGGTTTTGATGTCCTTCCCGCCATAACAGATGTTAGTCCAGCAGACGATCTTGCAAGGATAAAGTATTACAGGAATATGATTGCTCATTCAGATGACAGCAAAATGTCGAATCAAACTTTTCATGACGCTTGGATCGATGTTGTTGAGGTATAACCATCGTTATTCTTTTTATATATCTTATTTATTCAATAATGCTTGGTTCATAATGGATTAGACACAGTGATATAATGAACACCTCAATTACTGCAATATCTATAGACAAATATATCATTCGTAAGAGTAGTGATGATTCGTATACTTGTTTCGTTTTCAAAACCTCCTTTTAAATCTAGTTTTTATACATGTTACTCAATGAAAATTGAGATTCATTATACATCCGGAAAGTAGTTAATTTATTAGATTGTTGAGCATTTTCAATTCAGATAGGTTTTTTTTCCCAAAGTTTACTATAAATATACGCCAGCCATTGAAACTGTGACATCGGTCCGAACGCTGTTGTCATTCTGCAAATCTGAATGAATGCATGTGATGTTTACTTTGGAGACTAGTGTGAATCAATCTATGCCAGCAAACAATGGATAAAGAATATATCATTTAAAGCTGTTTTTCTTCATATACATCTAGAAATTTACAATAAGGGTCGGCTAAAAAACGAAACTTTACGACAAACGAGACGATTTCAGCTTTCCAATTGTGAACTTTAAATTTCATTGCAGCTAATCTCCAGCAGTGTCTTTATACGTAGTATAATTAAATATCCCAGTTCATACGATAATAAAGGACTTGTATATCCTAGCATCCCACCCTTTTCCCCCAATTGTGACCTACCGAACCATACGTATAACTTGGTTTGTACTAACACGAGGACAAGAGCGGGGACCATCGAATGTAAAGGCAAGATCCGTTTACCCTTCCGGAGCACCTGATATCGCACCCAATTTTTGGTGGATTTCTTTTACACAATCTTGAGGGTTTTTTTGTAATTTGTGTAATATTGTTTGTCTGAAATGTTTTTTCTCGTTTATCCACGGCGTTGTCAATCAATTTTCAACTAAAAAAAATTAATGTCCCTTAAGTTTCTGTCGCCTCTCTTTAATATATACTAAGGCTTTACAGGAATGGAATACCTTAGCTGTATTTGGCCAAACATTTAGTCATTTTTTTTTATCCTCAATCCTCTTCAACCTCGTTCTATATTTAAATATTGTTTTATTCGAGCGTCACTGATGAGTCTTTTATAGACGAAACACGCGTCTGGCGCAAAAGTACATTTCAATCCTGATATCTATGATGTTAAAAAAAGAAGATGTGGTATGATTGCCAATGAAACATCTATCAATAGAGTCTGTTGTTCTCATTCTGTACCGATTGAGTATGTGATCAGACTAATTTTCCTACGAATTTATTATAAAAACTCTTAAAGTACTTTAAAGCCTTTTTACAAAATATTTTCAAGTTTTAACACCTTGGTTCTGATTAAAATAAATAGATGAAGTTTAATTCGGACACCTTTCATTACTGTTATTCATAGTACTATTCATTGATTGATAAAAATAGCACGTTTTCTCCTGTCAGTGCAATGACTTTAGATCGACAATACCAATTCTTTTTTTAAATTTGAGATGCTGTTTCTAAACACGACAATGAATTTTCAATATTACAATTTTCCAGTTTTGCAGTTCTTAAATTTTGGTCTTAGATTGATAAATTCCATTTTATTATGTCACATTACGATAAATCGCGTATGTTCACGTCTTTTCAAATTTTAATATGCAGTTTAACAATTTATGTCAATGCTGTTCAGGAGTTAAGACAGCTAAACGTAAGAAAAACCACAAACGTTAGTTTTGGTTTTGACAGACACCTGTTCCAATTGATGAGAACACATTAAGAAATATTTTATCATCATTACAAGAAAAAACAAAATATCAAATCTGTTGACGTTAAACATATTATTATCTGATGAAGGCGACAGCAAGACTTGGTGGATCACTGTTTCAACAGAAGTGTGCCGATTTAAAAATTGCCAGTTTGGACAGAGAGTCATTGGAAGATTTGATGATCAACCTGAAGCAAATCAATGAAGACAGATTTAAGGAACTTACTGACAAAGTTCAAAATGTAGAAGCAGTTGTAGTCGATCCTGTGCCTGTGCACAAGAGAGGTAGATAATCCAGTACTTTAAACTTATTACAAATTCCTCTATCTATATATTTTCATATTCTTTAGAAAACATGGGATTATTTTATATGAAGAACACTTTGTATAGTTTCGATGTTTCAGTATCTTAGAAAATCAGAGTTTAGAATACCATCAATTTTGCAATACTTCAAAGCTGAGTGCTCTTCAACATTTCAATGACAACAATGTATATACACCAAGTTATTTTTATTATTTGAATAATTGTGTTACGCACTTCTGTGTTAAAGAGAGTTATTATTGATTTGTTCATAATTATAGATGATTTGTTTCGAAATACCAATCATTTTCTATTGCTTGAATATATCTGTATTCGGCAACATTATTTTTTTCTGGAATATCTGGTCTGTCTTTAATGCTCTCCAACTTAATTTATAGTAATGTTAAAAATGGCTCTTACAATTGTTTTGAAGTAGGATAATAAAAAAAAGGATCTAAATTGGGATATTCGTATTAATGTCATATCTATGATAATGTAATATCGGATATTGCTTATTTGTCATTGGAAAAACTATTGAAAGCGTTCAGACCATGTTTTGCTATATCAAATTTATTATAATGTAATTGGTACAGTAAGCACATTGGCTCCCGTGACTATTCCGGTTCACTTTTTGTTGGGGAGGGAATACATTTTATGTCTATGATAGTTTAATGTCGTGTGTGCTGTGTGTTTCTTTTTATACGAATATGCATAACATATAAAAAAAGAAGATGTTGTATAATTGTCAATGAGACAACTCTTCACAAGAACCCAAAATGACACAGAAATTAACAACTATAGGTTACCGTACAGCTTTCAACAATGAGCAAAGCCCATACCACAAAGTTAGCTATAAAAGGCTCTGAAAAAACAATCATAAAATAATTCCAACAAAAAAAACCCCCAAAAACTAACGGCCTATTTTAAATACAAAAAAGGTTGAAAAACAAATATATAACCCATCAACATACGACAACCACTGAATGACAGGCTCCTAACTTGGGACATGCACATACAGAATGTGGCGGGGTTAAACATGTTTGCGAGATCAAAACCCTCCCCTAACCTGGGACAGTGGTCTCTACATTACAAATTAAAACATCAGTTGAAAAAGGCTTAACTCTTCAGATGGATACAAACAGAAATACTACACTGACTGGACGTGGCCGAGTACTTGTATATCCTTACAACAAAAAGACAATAAATACTCGCAGTTTCTGACAGTTAGTTCAAAGCCACTAACATCTAATAAAACAAACCATGCATCTAAGACGAAATATTTCAATATAGAATATGATAATTCATATGAAGTGTCGCATTAATCCTATTACATAAAAATGAAAATCATCATTACCCAATTTTCACAAGGCGTAAATTCTTACTGTAAAATTACATTCCTTCCATGCATACTAGTTCGTGTTAGTCCTACAGCAATTACTATATGTCTGTCTGAGCGCCAACATTTTTTATGTCGTTTTTATAAACTAGACATTCTCATCTGATATCAATCATTTTTATAAATTTTTTTCTCATCATTAAAAAGGGCGGAACAGGTTTGAGAAAAGTCACTTTTCAGTTGGAATTCAATGTATTTTAAATGTACGCCTTGTGAAAAATAGTTATTGATAATTTTCATCTTTATGCTATAGGACTGATGCCACAATTTATATTAAAGACAGTCATGAAATAACGTATTGAATCCAAGACTAAAACACATCATATAATTGAAGAAACTCCTCAAATTCGACGTAAACTTGACCGCGTACCTAAACATAAAAAGATGTCAAAAGGTTGACGGTCTTATAAATAAATATATAATAACTGATGCAGCCGGTGGCGAAATTCTGTTATATGCCAATTTCTCGGTTGTCAACCCCACTTAAACTTGTTGTGTCGTAAAACTAAACTAATCTTCACAATGGTGTATAACTACTCTTGTTGTCGGAATTATCCGTAGCAAGCCTCCCCAAGTATGTCAATCAAATTATTTCGTCTATCGACGATGAATTAGAAATAAACGTCTCGTCTCTTTATATATCTCGGTCTCCGATTGGTCAATTTTATGGGAAAGTTTTAATGATTCTCGGAGTTATCTGATTTTGTTTCATTTCATATGTAAGGTCAAGAGAGAGTCTGAATGACATTGACGTCATTGGAAAATAGGTGTCTAAAATGGAAACTCGTGGCTATTAGACATACCACAAATAACACTTGTTAGATATTTTTTCACGGTATCTTAAAGAACTGGGTGATAAGTTCTATTCAGACAAAAACTTAACATTTTTTGTGAAACTATTTTTATAATTATAGCTGTGTGTTTCCAATCCAATGTCGATAGACGAAATAAATACGATTGACATACATAAGATGGATTGCTACGGATGATTCCGACAACAAAAGTAGGCGAGATATACACCCTTATGAAGATAAATTAATTTAGATTCACGACATAACAAGTTTGAGTGGGGATGACAGCCAAGCAATCGGCATTTAACGAAATTTCGCCACCGGCTGACATTTTTCTAAATCGCGAATAAATACCCTGTGTTATATAAAGGTATATATGAATTTTTTACTGAGCCTTTGCTTTGACCTATGGAAGCCAAATTCTGAGCATTCTGAATTTTATGAAAATTAAAACTTTTGCTTTTAAAAAACCCTTTGATGGGTCTAGATATTTGTCTATACCATTTTACATCATGTTTGTGTATATCTATCTTATATTAGTATCTTTGCACAAGTGTATGTACACATATAATTATATATTTGTAGCTAGAATTAAAAAAGTTATATCAGATTGGCAATCTGTAGATGAAAAATTTGTGGAAACAAATAGTTCAAAACAATTGTACAAGTGCTTAAAGGAGAATGATTTTGTGTCTGTTACTGGAAGTGCAGGAATAGGAAAGTCCATAACATCAAGACATGTGGCTCTCCAAATGATGATTGAAGGCTATGATGTAATACCAGTTAAGTCTCCAAGTGAGATTTTCGTTTCTAAATATAAAACCTTATATATATATGACGACATTTGTGGTAGGTATGAAGCTATTCAGCATGAAATCGAAGATTGGGAAAGATATATTGACGTCATTTTAGACTGTTATTCTTTATCACCGATAAAAATATTGGCCAATTGCCGACTTCAAGTTTATCAAAGTCCTAAATTCCAAACTCAAGAACTATTAACTAAGTGCAAGTTTGATATGTCAATCGGAAAAAATGCAATATGTACAACACAAAAGAAAAATTGCCCTCAAATACATTCCTGCCATGTATACAAAACAAATGTCTAACGAATATATAGAACAATATGATTGTTTTCCTTTATTATGCAGCATGGTTGAAAATTTTGATGAGAGTAAGATAATGATTGTTTTGAAAAAAGGACCTTATGACATTTTTGAGAAAGAGTATGATAAAATGAAGAACATAGGTAGTGAAATGAATTACTGTGCGTTGGCAGTAACAACTATTTTCAACAATAAATTAAACGAACGTTTATTAACTAACGAAATATCAGAAAAAGAAAAGGAAATATTCACAGATATATTTGAAGCCTGTGGACAAAATACTTGCACGTCTCGAATATCTTTAAAAACACACCTTGATTCCTTAATAGGATCCTTCATTTCAAAAGAAGACAACGTTTATAGTTTTCGTCATGAAAAACTTTTTGATATAAGCTGCCTTTATTTTTCTAAGAAATTTATAAGCTGTATGGTGAAAAATTGTGAAATTGTATTGCTATTCGAACGGTTTGGTTTAGAGTGCTCCAGAAAAGAAGATCAAGGTGGAGATTCTATAGTTCTACCAAAGAAACTTGAGGAGCTATTCTTTCATAGGTTAATTAATGAAGCAACAGACGAAACTATTTTAGATATATTCGGATGCAAACAAATGGGAAACTATCAGTTTAGAGAACGATTATTACATTCTCTTAAAACGAAAAATGAAGAATTCATATCGAAAGTATTGCACATGAACCATTTTGGGAAAACAGTTTTTCATTTGATGTGTCAGCTAGGATTTACAGATATCCTATCATTTTGCATCAGTAAAAATGTCGATATTGATGATTACGACGAAATAGGAATGACACCCCTTCATTATGCCTGTAGATATGAAACTGAATCTGTAGTTGATTTTTTAATCGCGGCAGATGTTAAAATTAACATTTACAAACGTCGGGGATTCACACCACTTTATGAGGCTTGCAAGCAGGAAAATATAGATATAGTTAAAAAACTTCTTCAACATGGAGCATGTCCGAATTTATCTACTCAAAGGTCATCAATTCCGTTAATTGTATCAACAGAGAATGGTAATCTTGAAATCATAAAAATGCTAATTGAACATAAGGCAGATGTAAATAAACAAAACAGAGATGGACGATCTGCCTTACATTATGCATGCTGTCTCGGTCAAAAGGATATAGCAGATCTCCTTATAACACATGGTGCCGATATTGATTTAAACACAAAACACAATGAATCTCCTTTACATCTTGCTTGCATTGGACTTCATGGTTCAATTATTGATATACTTATTTCAGACACCACGGATATATTTCAACGTTGTAAAAATTCAAATATGTCAACTTTTGCAACAATCGTAGAGAAAAATGAAAAAGAAATTCTTAGAAAACTTCTTAAAACGGTATCAGATAAAAATATGTTTTACCCTGAAATAGAATTTGCATGCACAACCAAGAACGTACTTGTTCTTAAAGGGATTTTGGAAGTAGGTATCGATGTTAATACACGTTTATCAAAGGGTGATTCCGCTCTACATATCACGTGCAGGAATGGATTTTATTTAGGTGCTGAAATGTTAATAGGAATAGGGGCTAATATAAATGAATATTCTAAAGACGGACTTACAACAATTCAGCTTGCTTGCGTGACACCAACAAGCAGCTTGTTGATTTACTAATTTCAAACGGAGCAAGTGTGAATAATTGGCGCAAAGGAAGTGCAATTCCACACGCACTCCATATAACATGTATAATGAAAGAAGATGAAATGGCGATAGCACTTATAAATGGAAATGCTGATGTTAATCAAATTGCAGAACTTAAAAGAAACACAGTGTATAAGTCAGAAAAAAGACATTGTATAACAAATATTTATGATGAAGTCTATTCTCACACAAGATTGATGATAAGCCCGCTTGAAATTGTGTGCATCGGAAAAATGTTAAATCTTAATCTTGTCGAAGTTCTTTTAAATAACGGCGCAAATTCGAATATCAAAAGCTTAAGCGGCATAAAACCTTTACTTATTGCAAGTTTTTATAAATATGACCCATTGGTAAAACTTCTTTTGAACAATAAAGCGGATGCTAACGTGTGCGACAACATTGACATTTTGTGCTTGTCTAACATGCATTATAAAGGAGATGAAGACATAAGCGAATTTTTATCGTATGGTAATGTTTGCTTCAACAACACTAAAACCACACCATTACACGTAGCCATCATAAACAATTCGCAATCTATTGTAAATGAATTACTACAAAACCGTGCAAGAAATGACATCGCGTGTGATATTTCGCCTTTTATGTTCGCTATTCAGAACGACCGTAGGAATATTCCAACAGATCGCCAGCAGATTATTGATTTTTACCGCAATTACAAGAAAATTGAAAATATTCTTCCTCTTCATGCAGCATGTCTTTTAGGATTTAGAACTATTGCTGAAATTTTAGTTAAGAAAACATTGCCACATGATAAAGAAGCAGTTATTCTAATTCGTCCATTCCAAGTAGCCTGCATTAAAGGACATATGTACGAAAAATGGCCTTATATTACAAACAAACCATTTTCATTATCTGCTTTACAGATTGCATGTCTTGGGCAATACTGGGATACATGTAAAATGTTAATACAGAACGGAGTTGTTAGAAAAAGCACATTCGAGGTGTCAGACCTGTTGGTAGCTTCATTTTTGGGTGACAAGAAAAATATAGAATTAACTATGTGCGACAAAAGAATCTATGAAACATCTGTTCTTCGTTTCGCTTACGAAAACAAAGGAATAGAAATTGTTAAACAATTGCTAGAAACCAATAAAGAGGATGAATTTGGTGATGATTTAAAAACTTTGTTTTTCATAGCCTGCTCAAAAGGAGACACTGAAACTGTTTCTCACATTTTAGTATTGTACACAAACATAATATTAATTAAAAACCAATTGTTCAAAGAACAATTGAAGGTCTTTCAACTAATAAAGATCTATTTTGATATGAAAATATTAAAATTCAGTTCAAAATGTCAGTTCCTATGGCTTAATGATGTATAAATATGAATTTAAAGCAAAGGTCAAAATCTAGAACGTCCAATTAACCTTTGACCTTGACCTCAATTTCAAGGTCATAGACTAAACATCTCGAATCAAAAGACACTAGTTCCTTAATATGTATGGTTCATGAGTAATATCACTTAACGCATAATTCTAAATATAAGAGGGGCGAAAACTACCGTTTATTGTCTATGCACCCTTGTAACCAAAATTTATAAGTTACGACATGTCACAACTAACAATTTAGTAAAAATAATTTGTCGATATCTTATAAGGTTAATGAAAATAAGTGAAAATAAGCCAAAATCAAAATTTAGAATTTGACCTTGACCTTTGACCTTGACCTAATTTTCATTTTTTTGGACCAAGGATCTTAAATCAAAAGACCCTGGGTCTCTATCACTTATGGTTTACCAGTTAGAAATGCAAATCACTTATATCATATATAAAAGGGGGATAACTCTCATATGGAGTCTCCGGATAGCTTCGGTCCAAATGAAACAGAACATCCTGAGGATATAACGAGCAATTTGGAAAAATAAATTTGTCGGTTTCTTATACGGTTGCGAAGCCTTAGAGATAACAAGAAAAACAGTGTTCGGGAGATAACTCTTACAAGGTAAAGTTTTTTGTTACGCGGTGTCAGTTTCAGAAGCGTATTAACTGTTCGATATCATATACCATATATCTTAGCGACATCTTGCGAAACAAAAAAACAGTGAAGGAACAAAAAGTTGGCGGAAGAAAAAAAAAAATAATTAAAAACCAATTGTTCAGAGAACAATTGAAGGTCTTTCAACCAAAAAGGATCTATTTTGATATGAAAATATTAAAATTCAGTTGAAAATGTCAGTTCTTATGGCTTTATGATGTAGAAATATGAATTTCGAGCAAAGGTCAAAATCTAGAACGTCCAATTAACCTTTGACCTTGACCTCAATTTCAAGGTCATAGACTAAACATCTCGAATCAAAAGACACTAGTTCCTTAATATGTATGGTTCATGAGTAATATCGCTTTACGCATAATTCTAAATATAAGAGGGGCCAAAACTCCCGTTTATTGTCTACGCACCCTTGCAACCAAAATTTATAAGTTACGACATGTCGCAACTTACAATTTAGTAAAAATAATTTGTCGATATCTTATAAGGTTAATGAAAATAAGTGAAAATAAGCCAAAATCAAAATTTAGAATTTGACCTTGACCTTTGACCTTGACCTAATTTTATTTTTTTTGGACCAAGGATCTTAAATCAAAAGACCCTAGGTCTCTATTACTTATGGTTTACCTGTTAGAAATGCATATCACTTATATCATATACAAAAGGGGGATAACGCTCATATGGAGTCTCCGGATAGCTTCGTTCAAAATAAAACAGAACATCCTGAGGATATAACGAGCAATTTGGAAAAATAAATTTGTCGGTTTCTTATACGGTTGCGAAGCCTTAGAGATAACAAGAAAAACAGTGTTCGGGGAGATAACTCTTACAAGGTGAAGGTTTTTGTTACGCGGTGTCAGTTTCAGAAGCGTATCAACTGTTCGATATCATATACCATATATATAAGCGACATCTTGCGAAACAAAAAAACAGTGAAGGAAAAAATATTTGGCGGAAGAAAAAAAAAAATAATTAAAAACCAATTGTTCAAAGAACAATTGAAGGTCTTTCAACCAATAAGGATCTATTTTGAAATGAAAATATTAAGATTCAGTTGAAATTGTCAGTTGCTATGTCTTTATGATATAAAAATATGAATTTCGAGCAAAGGTCAAAATCTAGAACGTCCAATTTACCTATGACCTTGACCTCAATTTCAAGGTCATAAACTAAGGATCCCAAATCAAAAGACCCTAGGTCAGTATTATGTATGGTTCATGAGTAATATCACTTTACGCATAATTCTAAATATAAGAGGGGCAAAAACTCCCATTTATTGTCTACGCACCCTTCCAATCAAAATTTATAAGTTACGACATGTCGCAACTATCAATTTAGTAAAAATAATTTGTTGATATCTTATAAGGTTAATGAAAATAAGTGAAAATAAGCCAAAATCAAAATTTAGAATTTGACCTTGACCTTTGACCTTGACCTAATTTTCATTTTTTTGGACCAAGGATCTTAAATCAAAAGCCCCTTGGTCTCTATCACTTATGGTTTACCAGTTAGAAATGCATATCACCTATATCATATACAAAAGGGGGGATAACTCTCATATGGAGTCTCCGGATAGCTTCGGTCAAAATTAATCAAATCATCCTGAGGATGTAACGAGCAATTTGATCAAATAAATTTGTCGGTTTCTTATACGGTTGCGAAGCCTTAGAGATAACAAGAAAAACAGTGTTCGGGGAGATAACTCTTACAAGGTAAAGTTTTTTGTTACGCGGTGTCGGTTTGAGAAGCGTATTAACTGTTCGATATCATATACCATATATCTAAGCGACATCTTGGGAAACAAAAAAACAGTGAAGGAAAAAAAAGTTGGCGGAAGAAAAAAAATAATAATTAAACTGTCAATTGTTCTTGAACAATTGAGAGGTCTTTCCTTTTTGTAATGTAAAATACATGTTCCTACAGACGTAGGATGTATTGAAAAGGTCAAGGTCAACCTTAAAAACTCGAAAACACACTAAAAATCCTTTATATAAGGTTAAAAACACTAAATTCGCTATCTGGGACATGACCTTGACCTTTGACCTTTTGACCTTTGTCAAGGTCATTAGTCCCCAATGCCATTACTGAAGACCCCAAGGGTCTAGGACCTTGGGTTATATTGTAAAAGCTGATTTTGTCTTTTCAGAAACCTAAAACAGGGGTTATGCCCCTTATAGAAAGGTCAAATCTATTTGGTCAAAATGTAACAAAGTTGCGCCATAATGACCCAAACATTTTCCACTATTTAAAACTTATGTAAGTATAATGGTTTCTGAGATAATCCCATAACAAGGTGTTAAGTCAAAGGTCAAGGTCAGCATACAAATTTGACCTTGAGATATTTTTCAAAGATACATGAATTGATGATGATTGGTGAAGATCCTAGGTGTCTACGACTTACGGTTTCTGAGTTTTGGTGGCCAACCGACACCGGTTAATTTTCATAGGGGCATAACCCTATCAATGAGTCGTTGAATCTTTTCGATCCAAATGTAACGAAGAACCAGGGTCTGGTCCTGAACAAATTTCACCCTTCGTTTTATTTCTACCCATTATGGTTACGGTGTTGGAACGATAACAAGGTTTTTGGGTTTCGGAGGGATTACTCCGAACCGACAAAATATTTCGACTAACAGGGTGAGTTCAGGATAGGTATTCATGAGACCGATACAAACTGTGAACATGAAAGCGACACGCCTTACGGTTAGCAAGGATAAATTTGTCAAAGTTTGGCGGAAGAATAATAATAAACAGAAGAAATACAGTAAGGTCTTTCCCTTTTGTAAAAGGAAAGACCTTAATTAAAAACCAATTGTTCAAAGAACAATTGAAGGTCTTTCAACTAAAGATCTATTTTGATATGAAAATATTAAAATTTAGTTAAAAATGTCAGTTCCTATGGCTCAATGATGTATAAATATGAATTTAAAGCAAAGGTCAAAATCTAGAACGTCCAATTAACCTTTGACCTTGACCTCAATTTCAAGGTCATAGACTAAACATCTCGAATCAAAAGACACTAGTTCCTTAATATGTATGGTTCATGAGTAATATCACTTTACGCATAATTCTAAATATAAGAGAGGCAAAAACTCCCATGTATTGTCTACGCACCCTTCCAATCAAAATTTATCAGTTACGACATGTCGCAACTAACAATTTAGTAAAAATAATTTGTCGAAATCTGATAAAGTTAATGAAGTAAGTGAAAATAAGCCAAAATCAAAATTTAAAATTTGACCTTGACCTTTGACCTTGACCTAATTTTCATTTTTTTGGACCAAGGATCTTAAATCAAAAGACCCTAGGTCTCTATCACTTATGGTTTACCAGTTAGAAATGCAAATCACTTATATCATATATAAAAGGGGGGATATCTCTCATATGGAGTCTCCGGATAGCTTCGGTCCAAATGAAACAGAACATCCTGAGGATATAACGAGCAATTTGGAAAAATAAATTTGTCGGTTTCTTATACGGTTGCGAAGCCTTAGAGATAACAAGAAAAACAGTGTTCGGGGAGATAACTCTTACAAGGTAAAGTTTTTTGTTACGCGGTGTCAGTTTCAGAAGCGTATCAACTGTTCGATATCATATACCATATATCTTAGCGACATCTTGGGAAACAAAAAAACAGTGAAGGAAAAAAAAGTTGGCGGAAAGAAAAAAAATAATAATTAAAAACCAATTGTTCAAAGAACAATTGAAGGTCTTTCAACTAATAAAGATCTATTTTGATATGAAAATATTAAAATTCAGTTAAAAATGTCAGTTCCTATGGCTTTATGATGTATAAATATGAATTTCAAGCAAAGGTCAAAATCTAGAACGTCCAATTAACCTATGACCTTGACCTCAATTTCAAGGTCATAAACCAAGGATCCCAAATCAAAAGTCCCTTGGTCTGTATTATGTATGGTTCATGATGATGAGTAATATCACTTTACGCATAATTCTAAATATAAGAGGGGCGAAAACTCCCATTTATTGTCTACGCACCCTTGCAACCAAAATTTATAAGTTACGACATGTCGCAACTAACAATTTAGTAAAAATAAATTGTCGATATCTTATAAGGTTAATGAAAATAAGTGAAAATAAGCCAAAATCAAAATTTAGAATTTGACCTTGACCTTTGACCTTGACCTAATTTTCATTTTTTTGGACCAAGGATCTTAAATCAAAAGACCCTAGGTCTCTATCACTTATAGTTTACCAGTTAGAAATGCATATCACTTATATCATATATAAAAGGGGGGATAACTCTCATATGGAGTCTCCGGATAGCTTCCGTTGAAATGAAACAGAACATCCTAAGGATATAACGAGCAATTTGGAAAAATAAATTTGTCGGTTTCTTATACGGTTGCGAAGCCTTAGACATAACAAGAAAAACAGTGTTCGGGGAGATAACTCTTACATGGTACAGGTTTTTGTTACGCGGTGTCAGTTTCAGAAGCGTATCAACTGTTCCATATCATATACTATATATCTAAGCGACATCTTGCGAAACAAAAAAACAGTGAAGGAAAAAAAATTTGGCGGAAGAAAAAAAAAAATAATTAAAAACCAATTGTTCAAAGAACAATTGAAGGTCTTTCAACTAATAAAGATCTATTTTGATATGAAAATATTAAAATTCAGTTGAAAATGTCAGTTCCTATGGCTTTATGATGTATAAATATGAATTTAAAGCAAAGGTCAAAATCTAGAACGTCCAATTAAACTTTGACCTTGACCTCAATTTCAAGGTCATAGACTAAACATCTCGAATCAAAAGACACTAGTTCCTTAATATGTATGGTTCATGAGTAATATCACTTTACGCATAATTCTAAATATAAGAGGGGCGAAAACTCCCGTTTATTGTCTACGCACCCTTGCAACCAAAATTTATAAGTTACGACATGTCGCAACTAACAATTTAGTAAAAATAATTTGTCGATATCTTATAAGGTTAATGAAAATAAGTGAAAATAAGCCAAAATCAAAATTTAGAATTTGACCTTGACCTTTGACCTTGACCTAATTTTCATTTTTTTGGACCAAGGATCTTAAATCAAAAGACCTAGGTCTCTATCACTTATGGTTTACCAGTTAGAAATGCATATCACCTATATCATATATAAAAGGGGGGATAACTCTCATATGGAGTTTCCGGATAGCTTCGGTCAAAATTAATCAAATCATCTTGAGGATGTAACGAGCAATTTGGTAAAATAAATTTGTCTGTTTCTTATACGGTTGCAAAGCCTTAGAGATAACAAGAAAAACAGTGTTCGGGAGATAACTCTTACAAGGTAAAGGTTTTTGTTACGCGGTGTCAGTTTCAGAAGCGTATTAACTGTTCGATATCATATACCATATATCTAAGCGACATCTTGCGAAACAAAAAAACAGTGAAGGAGAAAAAAGTTGGCGGAAGAAAAAAAATAATAATAATAATAATAATTAAACTGTCAATTGTTCTTGAACAATTGAGAGGTCTTTCCTTTTCGTAATGTAAAATACATGTTTCAACAGACGTAGAATGTATTGAAAAGGTCAAGGTCAACCTTAAAAAGCTCGAAAACACATTAAAAATCCTTTAAATAAGGTTAAAAACACTAAATTCACTATCTGGGACATGACCTTGACCTTTGACCTTTTGACCTTTGTCAAGGTCATTGGTCCCCAATGCCATTACTGAAGACCCCAAGGGTCTAGGACCTTTGGTTATATAGTAAAAGCTGATTTTGTCTTTTCAAAAACCTAAAACAGGGGTTATGCCCCTTATAGAAAGGTCAAATCTCTTCGGTCAAAATGTAACAAAGTTGCGCCATAATGACCCAAACATTTTCCACCATTTAAAACTTCTGTAAGTATAATGGTTTCTGAGATTATCCCATAACAAGGTGTTAGGTCAAAGGTCAAGGTCAACATACAAATTTGACCTTGAGGTATTTTTGAAAGTCTCATGAAATGTTGATGAATGGTGAAGATCCTAGGTCTCTACGATTTACGGTTTCTGAGTTTTGGTGGTCCACCGACACCGGTTAATTTTCAAAGGGGCATAACCCTACCAATGAGTCGTTGAATCTTTTCGAATCAAATGTAACGAAGAACCGGGGTCTGGTCCTGAACAAATTTCACCCTTCGTTTTTTTTCTATCTATTACGGTTACGGTGTTGGAACGATAACAAGGTTTTTTGGTTTCGGAGGGATTACTCCGAACCGACAAAATATTTCGACTAACAGGGTGAGTTCCGGATAGGTATTCATGACACCGATACAAAGTGAGAACATGAAAGCGACACGTCTTACGGTTTAGGCTGCTAACTTCGTCAAAGTTTGGCGGAAAAAGAATAATAATAAACAGAAGAAATACAGTAAGGTCTTTCCTTATAGAAAAAGGAAAGACCTTAATAATTAAAAACCAATTGTTCAGAGAACCATTGATGGTCTTTCCACCAGTAATGATTTTTTTTATATGAAAATATTTAAATTTGGTTTTAAATGTCAATTTCAACGTCAAATGACAACTTATTGTACGCTGATTCAAAAAATATAAGGTTTCTACACAAGAAGATATAAATAAGGGAGATAATTTTCTACTTCCGGTTCAAAATATGTTACTTCCGGTATTGTCTTATAGTTTACTTGACGCTGATTCCAAAAATATATGGTTTTACATACTTTTACAACAATTTATTACAAAAATTAGCTACTTCCGGTTGACAAAAGGTCACTTCCGGTTAGCTTTTTCAACGTCATATTGCTTGCAACCTAATGCAAAAAGTCTGATAGCTTTAACATGAATACATATGAGGTAAAAGCAAAGGTCAAAATCTAGAACGTTAAATTAACATATGACCTTGAGCTCAATTTCAAGGTCATAAACCAAGGACCTCAAATCAAAAGACTCTAGGTATTTACTTTATATTGTTTATGAGTTATATTACCATACAACCGATATTAGATATAAAAGGGGGGAAAACTCGCATCAAACATCTACTTATCATTTCGACTAAAATTTATGTGTAACTACATGTCGCGACTAACTATTGTGTAAAAATATTTTGTCGATATCTTATAAGATTTCTAAAAATGAGAGATAACAAGCCAAATTCAAAATTTTGAACATGACCTTGACCTTTGACCTTGACCTAATTTTCATTTTTTTGAACCAAGGACCTCAAATCAAAAGACCCTAGGCCTCTATCACTTATGGTTTACCAGTTAGAAATGCATATTCTAATATCAAACATAAAAGGGGGAAAACTCTCATATGGAATCTATATACGGCTTCGGTCAAAATAAAACAGAACATCCTGAGGATGTAACGAGCAATTTGGAAAAATCAATTTGTCGGTTTCTTATACGGTTGCGAAGCCTTAGAGATAACAAGAAAAACAGTGTTCGGGGAGATAACTCTTATATGGTAAAGTATTCGGTTTAGCAGAGTTGGTTTCAAAAGCGTATAAACTGTTCGATATCATATTCCAAATTTCTAAGCGACATCTTGCAAAACAAAAAAACAGCGAAGGAAAAAAATTAGGCGGAAGAAAAAAAAAAAAATAAATAATTAAAAACCAATTGTTCAAAGAACAATTGAAGGTCTTTCAACTAATAAAGATCTATTTTGACATGAAAATATTAAAATTCAGTTAAAAATGTCAGTTCCTATGGCTTTATGATGTATAAATATGAATTTAAAGCAAAGGTCAAAATCTAGAACGTCCAATTAACCTTTGACCTTGACCTCAATTTCAAGGTCATAGACTTAACATCTCGAATCAAAAGACACTAGTTCCTTAATATGTATGGTTCATGAGTAATATCACTTTACGCATAATTCTAAATATAAGAGAGGCAAAAACTCCCATTTATTGTCTACGCACCCTTCCAATCAAAATTTATGAGTTACGACATGTCGCAACTAACAATTTAGTAAAAATAATTTGTCGAAATCTTATAAAGTTAATGAAGTAAGTGAAAATAAGCCAAAATCAAAATTTAAAATTTGACCTTGACCTTTGACCTTGACCTAATTTTCATTTTTTTGGACCAAGGATCTTAAATCAAAAGACCCTAGGTCTCTATCACTTATGGTTTACCAGTTAGAAATGCAAATCACTTATATCATATATAAAAGGGGGATAACTCTCATATGGAGTCTCCGGATAGCTTCGGTCAAAATAAATCAAATCATCCTGAGGATGTAACGAGCAATTTGGTAAAATAAATTTGCTGTTTTTTTATACGGTTGCGAAGCCTTAGAGATAACAAGAAAAACAGTGTTCGGGGAGATAACTCTTACAAGGTAAAGTTTTTTGTTACGCGGTGTCAGTTTCAGAAGCGTATTAACTGTTCGATATCATATACCATATATCTAAGCGACATCTTGCGAAACAAAAAAACAGCGAAGGTAAAAAAAGTTGGCGGAAAAAAAAAATAATAATAATAATAATAATTAAAAACCAATTGTTCAAAGAACAATTGAAGGTCTTTCAACTAATAAATATCTATTTTGATATGAAAATATTAAAATTCCGTTGAAAATGTCAGTTCCTATGGCTTTATGATGTATAAATATGAATTTAAAGCAAGGGACAAAATCTAGAACGTCAAATTAACCTTTGACCTTGACCTTAATTTCAAGGTCATAAACCAAGGATCCCAAATCAAAAGACCCTTGGTCTGTTTTATGTATGGTTCATGAGTAATATCACTTTAAACATAATTCTAAATATAAGAGGGGCGAACACTCCCATTTATTGTCTACGCACCCTTGCAACCAAAATTTATAAGTTACGACATGTCGCAACTAACAATTTAGTAAAAATAATTTGTCGATATCTTATAAGGTTAATGAAATAAGTGAAAATAGGCCAAAATCAAAATTTAAAATTTGACCTTGACCTTTGACCTTGACCTAATTTTCATTTTTTTAGACCAAGGATCTTAAATCAAAAGACCCTAGGTCTCTATCACTTATGGTTAACCAGTTAGAAATGCATATCACTTATATCATATACAAAAGGGGGGATAACGCTCATATGGAGTCTCCGGATAGCTTCGGTCAAAATAAAACTGAACATCCTGAGGATATAACGAGCAATTTGGAAAAATAAATTTGTCGGTTTCTTATACGGTTGCGAAGCCTTAGAGATAACAAGAAAAACAGTGTTCGGGGAGATAACTCTTATTTGGGAAAGTATGCAGTTAAGCAGAGTTGGTTTCAAAAGCGTATAAACTGTTCGATATCATATACCATATATCTAAGCGACATCTTGCGAAACAAAAAAACAGCGAAGGAAAAAAAATGTGGCGGAAGAAAAAAAAAAATAATAATAATAATAATAATAATTAAAAACCAATTGTTCAAAGAACAATTGAAGGTCTTTCAACTAATAAAGATCTATTTTGATATGAAAATATTAAAATTCAGTTGAAAATGTCAGTTCCTATGGCTTAATGATGTATAAATATGAATTTCAAGCAAAGGTCAAAATCTAGAACGTCCAATTAACCTATGACCTTGACCTCAATTTCAAGGTCATAAACCAAGGATCCCAAATCAAAAGACCCTTGGTCTGTATTATGTATGGTTCATGAGTAATATCACTTTAAACATAATTCTAAATATAAGAGGGGCGAACACTCCCATTTATTGTCTACGCACACTTGCAACCAAAATTTATAAGTTACGACATGTCGCAACTAACAATTTAGTAAAAATAATTTGTCGATATCTTATAAGGTTAATGAAAATAAGTGAAAATAGGCCAAAATCAAAATTTAAAATTTGACCTTGACCTTTGACCTTGACCTAATTTTCATTTTTTTAGACCAAGGATCTTAAATCAAAAGACCCTAGGTCTCTATCACCTATGGTTTACCAGTTAGAAATGCATATCACTTATATCATATACAAAAGGGGGGATAACGCTCATATGGAGTCTCCGGATAGCTTCGGTCAAAATAAAACTGAACATCCTGAGGATATAACGAGCAATTTGGAAAAATAAATTTGTCGGTTTCTTATACGGTTGCGAAGCCTTAGAGATAACAAGAAAAACAGTGTTCGGGGAGATAACTCTTATTTGGGAAAGTATGCAGTTAAGCAGAGTTGGTTTCAAAAGCGTATAAACTGTTCGATATCATATACCATATATCTAAGCGACATCTTGCGAAACAAAAAAACAGCGAAGGAAAAAAAATGTGGCGGAAGAAAAAAAAAATAATAATAATAATTAAAAACCAATTGTTCAAAGAACAATTGAAGGTCTTTCAACCAATAAGGGTCTATTTAGATATGAAAATATTAAAATTCAGTTGAAAATGTCAGTTCCTATGGCTTAATGATGTATAAATATGAATTTTAAGCAAAGGTCAAAATCTAGAACGTCCAATTTACCTATGACCTTGACCTCAATTTCAAGGTCATAGACTAAACATCTCAAATAAAAAGACACTAGTTCCTTAATATGTATGGTTCATGAGTAAAATCACTTTACGCATAATTCTTAATATAAGAGGGGCGAAAACTCCCTTTTATTGTTTACGCACCCTCGCAACCAAAATTTATAAGTTACGACATGTCGCAACTAACAATTTAGTAAAAAGAAATTGTCGATATCTTATAAGGTTAATGAAAAAAGGTGAAAATAAGCCAAAATCAAAATTAAGAATTTGACCTTGACCTTTGACCTTGACCTAATTTTCATTTTTTTGAACCAAGGATCTTAAATCAAAAGACCCTAGGTCTCTATCACTTATAGTTTACCAGTTAGAAATGCATATCACTGATATCATATATAAAAGGGGGATAACTCTCATATGGAGTCTCCGGATAGCTTCCGTTGAAATAAAACAGAACATCCTGAGGATATAACGAGCAATTTGGAAAAATAAATTTGTCGGTTTCTTATACGGTTGCGAAGCCTTAGAGATAACAAGAAAAACAGTGTTCGGGGAGATAACTCTTATATGGGAAAGTAATCGGTTAAGCAGAGTTGGTTTCAAAAGCGTATAAACTGTTCGATATCATATTACAAATATCTAAGTGACATCTTGCGAAACAAAAAAACAGCGAAGGTAAAAAAAGTTGGCGGAAGAAAAAAAAAAATAATAATAATAATAATAATAATAATCAGAACAAAACCTATAGGTCTTTCAACTGAAAGGTTGAAAGACCTAATAATAATAATAATCAGAACAAAACCTATAGGTCTTTCAACTGAAAGGTTGAAAGACCTAATAATCAGAACAAAACCTATAGGTCTTTCAACTGAAAGGTTGAAAGACCTAATTAAAAACCAATTGTTCAAAGAACAATTGAAGGTCTTTCAACCAATAAGGATCTATTTTGATATAAAAATATTAAGATTCAATTGAAAATGTCAGTTGCTATGTCTTTATGATATAAAAATATGAATTTCGAAGAAAGGTTAAAATCTAGAACGTCCAATTAACCTATGACCTTGACCTCAATTTCAAGGTCATAAACTAAGGATCCCAAATCAAAAGACCCTAGGTCAGTATTATGTATGGTTTATGAGTAATATCACTTTACGCATAATTCTAAATATAAGAGGGGCAAAAACTCCCATTTATTGTCTACGCACCCTTCCAATCAAAATTTATAAGTTACGACATGTCGCAACTAACAATTTAGTAAAAATAATTTGTCGCAATCTTATAAAATTAATGAAGTAAGTGAAAATAAGCCAAAAATCAAAATTTAAAATTTGACCTTGACCTTTGACCTCGACCTAATTTTCATTTTTTTGGACCAAGGATCTTAAATCAAAAGACCCTAGGTCTCTATCACTTATGGTTAACCAGTTAGAAATGCAAATCACTTATATCATATATAAAAGGGGGGATAACTCTCATATGGAGTCTCCGGATAGCTTCGGTCCAAATGAAACAGAACATCCTGAGGATATAACGAGCAATTTGGAAAAATAAATTTGTCGGTTTCTTATACGGTTGCGAAGCCTTAGACATAACAAGAAAAACAGTGTTCGGGGAGATAACTCTTACATGGTAAAGGTTTTTGTTACGCGGTGTCAGTTTCAGAAGCGTATGAACTGTTCGATATCATATACCATATATCTAAGCGACATCTTGGGAAACAAAAAAAACAGTGAAGGAAAAAAAATTTGGCGGAAGAAAAAAAAAAATAATTAAAAACCAATTGTTCAGAGAACAATTGAAGGTCTTTCAACCAAAATGGATCTATTTTGATATGAAAATATTAAAATTCAGTTGAAAATGTCAGTTCCTATGGCTTTATGATGTAGAAATATGAATTTCGAGCAAAGGTCAAAATCTAGAACGTCCAATTAACCTATGACCTTGACCTCAATTTCAAGGTCATAGACTAAACATCTCAGATCAAAAGACACTAGTTCCTTAATATGTATGGTTCATGAGTAATATCACTTTACGCATAATTCTAAATATAAGAGGGGCGAAAACTCCCATTTATTGTCTACGCACCCTTGCAACCAAAATTTATAAGTTACGACATGTCGCAACTAACAATTTAGTAAAAATAATTTGTCGATATCTTATAAGGTTAATGAAAATAAGTGAAAATAAGCCAGAATCAAAATTTAGAATTTGACCTTGACCTTTGACCTTGACCTAATATTCATTTTTTTTGGACCAAGGATCTTAAATCAAAAGACCCTGGGTCTCTATTACTTATGGTTTACCAGTTAGAAATGCATATCACCTATATCATATATAAAAGGGGGGATAACTCTCATATGGAGTCTCCGGATAGCTTCGGTCAAAATTAATCAAATCATCTTGAGGATGTAACGAGCAATTTGGTAAAATAAATTTGTCGGTTTCTTATACGGTTGCGAAGCCTTAGAGATAACAAGAAAAACAGTGTTCGGGGAGATAACTCTTACAAGGTAAAGTTTTTTGTTACGCGGTGTCAGTTTCAGAAGCGTATTAACTGTTCCATATCATATACTATATATCTAAGCGACATCTTGCGAAACAAAAAAAACAGTGAAGGAAAAATAATTTGGCGGAAGAAAAAAAAAATAATAATCAGAACAAAAACAATAGGTCTTTCACCTGAAAGGTTGAAAGACCTAATAATCAGAACAAAAACAATAGGTCTTTCACCTGAAAGGTTGAAAGACCTAATAATTAAAAACCAATTGTTCAAAGAACAATTGAAGGTCTTTCAACTAATAAAGATCTATTTTGATATGAAAATATTGAAATTCAGTTGAAAATGTCAGTTCCTATGGCTTTATGATGTATAAATATGAATTTAAAGCAAAGGTCAAAATCTAGAACGTCCAATTAACCTTTGACCTTGACCTCAATTTCAAGGTCATAGACTAAACATCTCGAATCAAAAGACACTAGTTCCTTAATATGTATGGTTCATGAGTAATATCACTTTACGCATAATTGTAAATATAAGAGGGGCGAAAACTCCTGTTTATTGTCTACGCACCCTTGCAACCAAAATTTATAAGTTACGACATGTCGCAACTAACAATTTAGTAAAAATAATTTGTCGATATCTTATAAGGTTAATGAAAATAAGTGAAAATAAGCCAAAATCAAAATTTAGAATTTGACCTTGACCTTTGACCTTGACCTAATTTTCATTTTTTTGGACCAAGGATCTTAAATCAAAAGACCCTAGGTCTCTATCACTTATGGTTTACAGTTAGAAATGCATATAACCTATATCATATATAAAAGGGGGGATAACTCTCATATGGAGTCTCCGGATAGCTTCGGTCAAAATTAATCAAATCATCTTGAGGATGTAACGAGCAATTTGGTAAAATAAATTTGTCGGTTTCTTATACGGTTGCGAAGCCTTAGAGATAACAAGAAAAACAGTGTTTGGGGAGATAACTCTTACAAGGTAAAGGTTTTTGTTACGCGGTGTCAGTTTCATAAGCGTATTAACTGTTCGATATCATATACCATATATCTAAGCGACATCTTGCGAAACAAAAAAACAGTGAAGGAAAAAAAAGTTGGCGGAAGAAAAAAAATAATAATAATAATAATAATAATAATAATAATTAAAAACCAATTGTTCAAAGAACAATTGAAGGTCTTTCAACTAATAAAGATCTATTTTGATATGAAAATATTAAAATTCAGTTAAAAATGTCAGTTCCTATGGCTTTATGATGTATAAATATGAATTTAAAGCAAAGGTCAAAATCTAGAACGTCCAATTAACCTTTGACCTTGACCTCAATTTCAAGGTCATAAACCAAGGATCTCAAATCAAAAGACCCTAGGTCTGTATTATGTATGGTTTATGAGTAATATCACTTTACGCATAATTCTAAATATAAGAGGGTCAAGAACTCCCATTTATTGTTTACGCATCTTTCCAATCAAAATTTACAAGTTACGACATGTCGCAACTAACAATTTAGTAAAAATAATTTGTCGAAATCTTATAAAAGTTAATGAAAATAACTGAAAATAAGCCAAAATCAAAATTTAGAATTTGACCTTGACCTTTGACCTTGACCTAATTTTCATTTTTTTGGACCAAGGATCTTAAATCAAAAGACCCTAGGTCTCTATCACTTATGGTTTACCAGTTAGAAATGCAAATCACTTATATCATATATAAAAGGGGGGATAACTCTCATATGGAGTCTCCGGATAGCTTCGGTCCAAATGAAACAGAACATCCTGAGGATATAACGAGCAATTTGGAAAAATAAATTTGTCGGTTTCTTATACGGTTGCGAAGCCTTAGACATAACAAGAAAAACAGTGTTCGGGGAGATAACTCTTACATGGTAAAGGTTTTTGTTACGCGGTGTCAGTTTCAGAAGCGTATGAACTGTTCGATATCATATACCATATATCTAAGCGACATCTTGGGAAACAAAAAAACAGTGAAGGAAAAAAAATTTGGCGGAAGAAAAAAAAAAAATAATTAAAAACCAATTGTTCAAAGAACAATTGAAGGTCTTTCAACTAATAAATATCTATTTTGATATGAAAATATTAAAATTCCGTTGAAAATGTCAGTTCCTATGGCTTTATGATGTATAAATATGAATTTAAAGCAAAGGACAAAATCTAGAACGTCAAATTAACCTTTGACCTTGACCTTAATTTCAAGGTCATAAACCAAGGATCCCAAATCAAAAGACCCTTGGTCTGTTTTATGTATGGTTCATGAGTAATATCACTTTAAACATAATTCTAAATATAAGAGGGGCGAACACTCCCATTTATTGTCTACGCACCCTTGCAACCAAAATTTATAAGTTACGACATGTCGCAACTAACAATTTAGTAAAAATAATTTGTCGATATCTTATAAGGTTAATGAAAATAAGTGAAAATAGGCCAAAATCAAAATTTAAAATTTGACCTTGACCTTTGACCTTGACCTAATTTTCATTTTTTTAGACCAAGGATCTTAAATCAAAAGACCCTAGGTCTCTATCACTTATGGTTAACCAGTTAGAAATGCATATCACTTATATCATATACAAAAGGGGGGATAACGCTCATATGGAGTCTCCGGATAGCTTCGGTCCAAATGAAACAGAACATCCTGAGGATATAACGAGCAATTTGGAAAAATAAATTTGTCGGTTTCTTATACGGTTGCGAAGCCTTAGACATAACAAGAAAAACAGTGTTCGGGGAGATAACTCTTACATGGTAAAGGTTTTTGTTACGTGGTGTCAGTTTCAGAAGCGTATGAACTGTTCGATATCATATACCATATATCTAAGCGACATCTTGGGAAACAAAAAAACAGTGAAGGAAAAAAAATTTGGCGGAAGAAAAAAAAAAATAATTAAAAACCAATTGTTCAAAGAACAATTGAAGGTCTTTCAACTAATAAATATCTATTTTGATATGAAAATATTAAAATTCCGTTGAAAATGTCAGTTCCTATGGCTTTATGATGTATAAATATGAATTTAAAGCAAAGGACAAAATCTAGAACGTCAAATTAACCTTTGACCTTGACCTTAATTTCAAGGTCATAAACCAAGGATCCCAAATCAAAAGACCCTTGGTCTGTTTTATGTATGGTTCATGAGTAATATCACTTTAAACATAATTCTAAATATAAGAGGGGCGAACACTCCCATTTATTGTCTACGCACCCTTGCAACCAAAATTTATAAGTTACGACATGTCGCAACTAACAATTTAGTAAAAATAATTTGTCGATATCTTATAAGGTTAATGAAAATAAGTGAAAATAGGCCAAAATCAAAATTTAAAATTTGACCTTGACCTTTGACCTTGACCTAATTTTCATTTTTTTAGACCAAGGATCTTAAATCAAAAGACCCTAGGTCTCTATCACTTATGGTTAACCAGTTAGAAATGCATATCACTTATATCATATACAAAAGGGGGGATAACGCTCATATGGAGTCTCCGGATAGCTTCGGTCAAAATAAAACTGAACATCCTGAGGATATAACGAGCAATTTGGAAAAATAAATTTGTCGGTTTCTTATACGGTTGCGAAGCCTTAGAGATAACAAGAAAAACAGTGTTCGGGGAGATAACTCTTATTTGGGAAAGTATGCAGTTAAGCAGAGTTGGTTTCAAAAGCGTATAAACTGTTCGATATCATATACCATATATCTAAGCGACATCTTGCGAACACAAAAAAACAGCGAAGGAAAAAAAATGTGGCGGAAGAAAAAAAAAAATAATAATAATAATAATAATAATAATCAGAACAAAACCTATAGGTCTTTCAACTGAAAGGTTGAAAGACCTAATTAAAAACCAATTGTTCAAAGAACAATTGAAGGTCTTTCAACTAATAAATATCTATTTTGATATGAAAATATTAAAATTCCGTTGAAAATGTCAGTTCCTATGGCTTTATGATGTATAAATATGAATTTAAAGCAAAGGACAAAATCTAGAACGTCAAATTAACCTTTGACCTTGACCTTAATTTCAAGGTCATAAACCAAGGATCCCAAATCAAAAGACCCTTGGTCTGTTTTATGTATGGTTCATGAGTAATATCACTTTAAACATAATTCTAAATATAAGAGGGGCGAACACTCCCATTTATTGTCTACGCACCCTTGCAACCAAAATTTATAAGTTACGACATGTCGCAACTAACAATTTAGTAAAAATAATTTGTCGATATCTTATAAGGTTAATGAAAATAAGTGAAAATAGGCCAAAATCAAAATTTAAAATTTGACCTTGACCTTTGACCTTGACCTAATTTTCATTTTTTTAGACCAAGGATCTTAAATCAAAAGACCCTAGGTCTCTATCACTTATGGTTAACCAGTTAGAAATGCATATCACTTATATCATATACAAAAGGGGGGATAACGCTCATATGGAGTCTCCGGATAGCTTCGGTCAAAATAAAACTGAACATCCTGAGGATATAACGAGCAATTTGGAAAAATAAATTTGTCGGTTTCTTATACGGTTGCGAAGCCTTAGAGATAACAAGAAAAACAGTGTTCGGGGAGATAACTCTTATTTGGGAAAGTATGCAGTTAAGCAGAGTTGGTTTCAAAAGCGTATAAACTGTTCGATATCATATACCATATATCTAAGCGACATCTTGCGAAACAAAAAAACAGCGAAGGAAAAAAAATGTGGCGGAAGAAAAAAAAAAATAATTAAAAACCAATTGTTCAAAGAACAATTGAAGGTCTTTCAACTAATAAAGATCTATTTTTATATGAAAATATTAAAATTCAGTTGAAAATGTCAGTTCCAATGGCTTTATGATGTATAAATATGAATTTTAAGCAAAGGTCAAAATCTAGAACGTCCAATTAACCTTTGACCTTGACCTCAATTTCAAGGTCATAGACTAAACATCTCGAATCAAAAGACACTAGTTCCTTAATATGTATGGTTCATTAGTAATATCACTTTACGCATAATTCTAAATATAAGAGGGGCGAAAACTCCCGTTTATTGTCTACGCACCCTTGCAACCAAAATTTATAAGTTACGACATGTCGCAACTAACAATTTAGTAAAAATAATTTGTCGATATCTTATAAGGTTAATGAAAATAAGTTAAAATAAGCCAAAATCAAAATTTAGAATTTGACCTTGACCTTTGACCTTGACCTAATTTTCATTTTTTTGGACCAAGGATCTTAAATCACAAGACCCTAGGTCTTTATCACTTATGGTTTACCAGTTAGAAATGCATATCACTTATATCATATACAAAAGGGGGGATAACGCTCATATGGAGTCTCCGGATAGCTTCGGTCAAAATAAAACAGAACATCCTGAGGATATAACGAGCAATTTGGAAAAATAAATTTGTCGGTTTCTTATACGGTTGCGAAGCCTTAGAGATAACAAGAAAAACAGTGTTCGGGGAGATAACTCTTACAAGATAAAGTTTTTTGTTACGCGGTGTCAGTTTGAGAAGCGTATTAACTGTTCGATATCATATACCATATATCTAAGCGACATCTTGGGAAACAAAAAAACAGTGAAGGAAAAAAAGTTGGCGGAAGAAAAAAAATAATAATTAAAAAGTCAATTGTTCTTGAACAATTGAGAGGTCTTTCCTTTTATAATGTAAAATACATGTTCCACTAGACGTAAAATGTATTGAAAAGCTTTAAAACACACTGAAAATCCTTTAAATAAGGTCAAAAACACATAATTCGCTATATGGGACTTGACCTTGACCTTTGACCTTTTGACCTTTGTCAAGGTCATTAGTCCCCAATGTCATTGCTGGAGACCCCATGGGTCTAGGACCTTTGGTTATGTAGTAAAAGCTGATTTTCTCTTATCAGAAACCTAAAACAGGGGTTATGCCCCTTAAAAAAAGGTCAAATCTCTTCGGTCAAAATGTAACAAAGTTGCGCCGTAATGACCCAAACATTTTCCAGTATTTGAATCCTCTGTAAGTATTAAGGTTGCTGAGATTATACCATAACAAGGTATTAGGTCAAAGGTCAAGGTCAACATACACATTTGACCTTGAGGTATTTTTCAAAGTCACATGAATTGATGATGAATGGTGAAGATCCTAGGTGTCTACGACTTACGGTTTCTGAGTTTTGGTGGCCAACCGACACCAGTTAATTTTGATAGGGGCATAACCCTACCAATGAGTCGTTGAATCTTTTCGGTCCAAATGTAACGAAGAACCGGGGTCTGGTCCTGAACAAATTTCACCCTTCATTTTTTTTCTACCTATTACGGTTACGGTGTTGGAACGATAACAAGGTTTTTGGGTTTCGGAGGGATTACTCCGAACCGACAAAATATTTCGACTCACAGGGTGAGTTCAGGATAGGTATTCATGACACCGATACAAAGTGTGAACATGAAAGCGACACGTCTTACGGTTACGGAGGGAAATTTTGTCAAAGTTTGGCGGAACAAGAAGAATAATAATTAAACTGTCAATTGTTCTTGAACAATTGAGAGGTCTTTCCTTTTTTAATGTAAAATACATGTTCCAACAGACCTAGAATGTATTGAAAAGGTCAAGGTCAACCTTAAAAAGCTCGAAAACACACTAAAAATTCTTTAAATAAGGTTAAAAACACTAAATTCGCTATCTGGGACATGACCTTGACCTTTGACCTTTTGACCTTTGTCAAGGTCATTGGTCCCCAATGCCATTACTGAAGACCTTAAGGGTCTAGGACCTTTGGTTATATAGTAAAAGCTGATTTTGCCTTTTCAAAAACCTAAAACAGGGGTTATGCCCCTTATAGAAAGGTCAAATCTCTTTGGTCAAAATGTAACAAAGTTGCGCCATAATGACCCAAACATTTTCCACCATTTAAAACTTCTGTAAGTATAATGGTTTCTGAGATTATCCATAACAAGGTGGTAGGTCAAAGGTCAAGGTCAACATACAAATTTGACCTTGAAGTATTTTTTAAAGATACATGAAATGATGATGATTGGTGAAGATCCTATGTGTCTACGACTTACGGTTTCTGAGTTTTGGTGGCCAACCGACACCGGTTAATTTTCATAGGGGCATAACCCTACCAATGAGTCGTTGAATCTTTTCGATCCAAATGTAACGAAGAACCGGAGTCTGGTCCTGAACAAATTTCACCCTTCATTTTTTTTCTACTTATTACGGTTACGGTGTTGGAACGATAACAAGGTTTTTGGGTTTCGGAGGGATTACTCCGAACCGACAAAATATTTCGACTCACAGGGTGAGTTCCGGATAGGTATTCATGACACCGATACAAAGTGTGAACATGAAAGCGACACGTCTTACGGTTACGGAGGGAAATTTTGTCAAAGTTTGGCGGAACAAGAAGAATAATAATAATAATCAGAAGAAATACAGTAAGGTCTTTCCCTTTAGTAAAAGGAAAGACCTTAATAATAATAATAATAATAATAATCAGAACAAATACAATAGGTCTTTCAACTGAAAGGTTGAAAGACCTAATAATAATAATAATAATAATAATCAGAACAAAACCTATAGGTCTTTCAACTGAAAGGTTGAAAGACCTAATAATCAGAACAAAAACAATAGGTCTTTCACCTGAAAGGTTGAAAGACCTAATAATAATAATCAGAACAAATACAATAGGTCTTTCACCTGAAAGGTTGAAAGACCTAATAATAATAATAATAATAATTAAAGTTCAATTCTTCTTGAATAATTGATAGGTCTTTCCTTCCATTTTCTTTTATTTATACTGTCATAAATAAAAATATCATATATATTGATTGATTAATTTATTGATTAGTTGGTTGGTTGGTTGGATGATTGGTTTATTAATTAAACACTTGATATAGGGTCTCTTGAAACAAGCGAAAAAAAAAGAGACCTTGGATTCCGTATTAAACACATGAAACGGAAACATGCATTGATTGATTGGTTGGCTGGTTAAACACATTGGTTGGTTAGTTAAATACGTTTGTTAAACATGTTGGTTAAACACGTTGGTTAAACATGTTGGTTAAACACGTTGGCTGGATAGGCTCAATTAAAACAAGCGGAAAAAAAACTTGGATCCCGTATGAAACACATGAAACGTGACATGCATTGATTGATTGGTTGGTTGGTTGTGTTAAACACGTTGGTTGGTTAGTTAAACACGTTGGTTAAACATGTTGGTTAAACACGTTGGTTAAATACGTTGGTTAAACACGTTGGTTGGATAGGCTCAATTAAAACAAGCGAAAAAAAAAAACTTGGATCCCGTATGAAACACATGAAACGTGACATGCATTGATTGATTGGTTGGTTGGTTAAACACGTTGGTTGGTTAGTTAAACACGTTGGTTAAACATGTTGGTTAAACACGTTGGTTAAACACGTTGGTTAAACACGTTGATTGGATAGGCTCAATTAAAACAAGCGAAAAAAAAAACTTGGATCCCGTATGAAACACATGAAACGTGACATGCATTGATTGATTGGTTGGTTGGTTAAACACGTTGGTTGGTTAGTTAAACACGTTGGTTAAACATGTTGGTTAAACATGTTGGTTAAACATGTTGGTTAAACACGTTGGTTAAACACGTTGGAAAGGGTCAATTAAAACGAGCAAAAAAAACAACCTTGGATCCCGTATTAAACACATGATACGGAAACAAGCATTGATTGATTGATTGGTTGGTTGGTTAAACACGTTGGTTTAACATGTTGGTTAAACACGTTGGTTAAACACGTACGTTGGTTAAACACGTTGAAAAGGGTCAATTAAAACAAGCAACAAAAAAAACCTTGGATCCAGTATGAAACACATGAAACGGAAACGTGCATTGATTGATTGATTGATTGATTGATTGATTGATTGATTGATTGATTGATTGATTGGAATTCAAAAACTCATAAAACTGTTTAAATAGTGCCAAAAAACACATAATTTGATGACCTTGACCTTTGACCTTGTGACCTTCGTCAAGGTCATTGCTCCACAAGGTCATTGCAAAAGACCGTATGGGTCAAGGACCTTTTGTTAAAGAGTTTTGCCTAAAAATGGCTTTTTAAAAACCATCAATGGGAGTTATGTCCCTTACATGATGGTAAAATCAGTATAGTCATAATGTAAAAAAGTTGCCCCTTGAAGTACCAATCATTTTTTACTGCTTAATTTTTCTGTATCTATAACCGTTCAATAGTTATAGGGAAATGAAAAACTTTTGAAAATCTAAAATATGACCTTGACCTTTGACCTTGACCTATATTTTCTAGTTTTGGTCCAATGAACTCAAATCTGAAGACCCGCAGTCTTTATGACTTACGGTTCATGAGATTTATATGCATATCGAAAATTTAAATATTCAAGGGGAAATAACTCCTATAATAGGTCACTGGATCGCTTCGGTTAAATTTATTTGAAGTTGTAACTTTTGACAAGGAACATTTAAAAAAAAACCATTTGCCGCTAAGTCTTATAGTTTATGAGGAGTAGTGATAACAGTGTTTTTTTGTAATTGGGGAGATAACTCCTATAAGGTAAATAGTAAATCTTGGTTCTTCTAATACAAGAAAGATATTATACCCTTGATACATGATACCAAAGATCATTTGTATATGTTGCGTACTTTTCTTGTTTTTCGACTTTGAAAACGGCGGAAGAAAAAGAATAATAATAATAATAATAATAATAATTAAAGTTCAATTCTTCTTGAATAATTGATAGGTCTTTCCTTCCATTTTCTTTTAATTATACTGTCATAAATAAATATATCATATATATCGATTGATTAATTTATTGATTAGTTGGTTGGTTGGTTGGTTGGATGATTGGTTTATTAATTAAACACTTGATATAGGGTCTCTTGAAACAAGCGAAAAAAAAAGAGACCTTGGATTCCGTATTAAACACATGAAACGGAAACATGCATTGATTGATTGGTTGGCTGGTTAAACACGTTGGTTGGTTAGTTAAATACGTTTGTTAAACATGTTGGTTAAACACGTTGGTTAAACATGTTGGTAAAACACGTTGGTTGGATAGGCTCAATTAAAACAAGCGAAAAAAAACCTTGGATCCCGTATGAAACACATGAAACGTGACATGCATTGATTGTTTGGTTGGTTGGTTGTGTTAAACACGTTGGTTGGTTAGTTAAACACGTTGGTTAAACATGCTGGTTAAACACGTTGGTTGAATACGTTGGTTAAACACGTTGGTTGGATAGGCTCAATTAAAACAAGCGGAAAAAAAAACCTTGGATCCCGTATGAAACAAATGAAACGTGACATGCATTGATTGATTGGTGGGTTGGTTAAACACGTTGGTTGGTTAGTTAAACACGTTGGTTAAACATGTTGGTTAAACACGTTGGTTGGATAGGCTCAATTAAAACAAGCGAAAAAAAATCTTGGATCCCGTATGAAACACATGAAACGTGACATGCATTGATTGATTGGTTGGTTGGTTAAACACGTTGGTTGGTTAGTTAAACAAGTTGATTGGTTAGTTAAACACGTTGGTTAAACACGTCGGTTAAACACGTTGGTTAAACACGTTGGTTGGATAGGCTCAATGAAAACAAGCGGGAAAAAATCCTTGGATCCCGTATGAAACACATGAAACGTGACATGCATTGATTGATTGGTTGGTTGGTTAAACACGTTGGTTGGTTAGTTAAACACGTTGGTTAAACATGTTGGTTAAACACGTTGGTTAAACACGTTGGTTGGATAGGCTCAATTAAAACAAGCGAAAAAAAAAACCTTGGATCCCGTATGAAACACATGAAACGTGACATGCATTGATTGATTGGTTGGTTGGTTAAACACGTTGGTTGGTTAGTTAAACACGTTGGTTAAACATGTTAGTGAAACTCGTTGGTTAAACACGTTGATTGATTAAACACGTTGGAAAAGGTCAATTAAAACAAGCAAAAAAAAAAACCTTGGATCCCGTATGAAACACATGAAACGTGACATGCATTGATTGATTGGTTGGTTGGTTAAACACGTTGGTTGGTTAGTTAAACACGTTGGTTAAACATGTTGGTTAAACACGTTGTTTAAACACGTTGGTTAAACACGTTGGTTGGATAGGCTCAATTAAAACAAGCGAAAAAAAACCTTGGATCCCGTATGAAACACATGAAACGGAAACATGCATTGATTGATTGGTTAGTTAAACACGTTGGTTGGTTAGTTAAACACGTTGGTTAAACACGTTGGTTTAACACGTTGGTTAAACACGTTGGTTAAACACGTTGGTTAAACACGTTGGTTGGATAGGCTGAATTAAAACAAGCGAAAAAAAACAACATTGGATCCCGTATGAAACACATGAAACAGAAACATGCATTGATTGATTGGTTGGTTGGTTGGTTGGTTAGTTAAACACGTTGGTAAAACATGTTGGTAAAACACGTTGGTTAAACACGTTGGTTAAACACGTTGGAAAGTGTCAATTAAAACAAGCGAAAAAAAGAGACCTTGGATCCCGTATTAAACACATGAAACGGAAACTTGCTTTGATTGATTGATTGATTGATTGATTGATTGATTGATTGATTGATTGATTGATTAATTGATTGATTGATTGATTGATTGATTGATTGATTGATTGATTGATTGATTGATTGGTTGGAATTCAAACACACATAAAACTGTTTAAATAGTGCCAAAAAACACATAATTTGATGACCTTGACCTTTGACCTTGTGACCTTCGTCAAGGTCATTGCTCCACAAGGTCATTGCAAAAGACCGTATGGGTCAAGGACCTTTTGTTAATGAGTTTTGCCTAAAAATGGCTTTTTAAAAACCATCAATGGGAGTTATGTCCCTTACATGATGGTAAAATCAGTATAGTCATAATGTAAAAAAGTTGCCCCTTGAAGTACCAATCATTTTCAACTGCTTAATTTTTCTGTATCTATAACCGTTCAATAGTTATAGGGAAATGAAAAACTTTTGAAAATCTAAAATATGACCTTGACCTTTGACCTTGACCTATATTTTCTAGTTTTGGTCCAATGAACTCAAATCTGAAGACCCGCAGTCTTTATGACTTACGGTTCATGAGATTTATATGCATATCGAAAATTTAAATATTCAAGGGGAAATAACTCCTATAAAAGGTCACTGGATCGCTTCGGTTAAAGTTATTTGAAGTTGTAACTTTTGGCAAGGAACATTTTAAAAAAAACCATTTGCCGCTAAGTCTTATAGTTTATGAGGAGTAGTGATAACAGTGTTTTTTGTAATTGGGGAGATAACTCCTATAAGGTAAACAGTAAACCTTGGTTATTCTAATACAAGCTAGATATTATACCTCCGATACATGATACCAAAGATCATTTGGATATGTTGCGTACTTTTCTTGATTTTGGACTTTGAAAACGGACGAGGAAAAAGAATAATAATAATAATAATAAACAAACGAAATACAGTAAGGTCTTTCCATTTAAGAAAGGAAAGACCTTAATTAAAAACCAATTGTTCAGAGAACAATTGTAGGTCTTTCCACCCCAAAAAATCCCATAAAATGTCTACGTACCTTTTCAGCTTAAATTTAAAAAACCTGTCACAACTATCAATTCTCTAAAAACACCTGATTCACATTTTTATTGTTTGCTGACTAATCATTATCAACTATTTCACCTCATGGCATTTGCACTTTTATATATAAAACAATGCACAAGAGCTAAAACAATTGAGATTTAAATCTCTCTTCTCACTGCTAAGAAAAACTGTCTTGGAAATGTTGATTTTTATTCTGAAAAAAAAAAAGATATTCATTAAAACTTTTTTCCATTTTTAACAAAAATGTTATGCTGATGCTTATTATCATTATTGAAAGTTCCTCATTTTTTGAATCCTCAAATTTGAGTCATTGATTGAAAAGGTGAGACTAAAACACAGCATTATGAAAAAGCATTGAATTAATAAATAGAACACCTACACTGATTGTCTGCTAAACATGCTGTTACAAATATTCCATGCACATTCAGCAAGACCAAACACTGATCACTGCCAGGGCCCTGTTTGTTATCAGCACTAAATTATGCGTTAGTGCTGATATCCGCCTCCTACGACGGGGACGAAGGGTTGGACTTTAGGAGGCATTATTTTTATATTTTTTCTGTGTTTGAAATCAAAATTAAAACATTTTTTTTAAATGTTTGAAATCAAAATTAAAACAAACTGTTTTTCTTTTAACATTTTCATGTACAAATCTTTGTTGGGTCTTCAACTTTTAAGTACTATTCTAAGTGCCTCATGATAGCTGTAATATGTGGGCATTATTGCAACTGATATATTAGGACATCCTCTGACATACACATGATCAATTAGTGTACCACCCTCTGTTGTTGGACTATTGACAAGCTGGTTGAAACCTTTTGATTGCATGAAATTTAGTACTGTATAATATCCTTTTAAAATATCTTGATTAAAATCACCAATAATTACAATTTTTTCTGATAATTCTTGCATCTTACAGATTAATGTCTCTAAGTTCTCCAAAAATTTTCCGACATTATACTTCTGAGTTCTGTAGATCGTAGCAACTAAAATATTTTCAGTTTTAATCTTGAAAATTATACATTCCAAGTTTGAGGCCAAGTTGCATAGTTCAGTTTCTGATGAATGCTTATAAAATACACACACACCACCATGCTGCATTTCCTTTAAAGATGAATAGTAAGAGTTGTCATTTTCAAAAGCTTGAGATCGCGGCAAATGAAAACCATCATATCCAATCATTTCAAAGCAAGCAAATTCCTGATTAGCCCAGGTTTCAGTAAGACAAATGAAATCGACACCAATAACGTCTGGATTTTGTTTAAGATCTTCTGCATGAGCCTGCAAACCTTGAATATTGTGATACATTATCTGGACAATATCTTTCTGTTCCTCTCTTTCATCCTCAACTTCAGGTAAAAATCTAGTCATTTCTGCAACACCCTTTACAATATCAGGATCACAGAAAATTTTCTTGTCAAGTTTTTCAGTTTCTATGCTTTTAATATGAAGACCTGATTTTGAGGTAACTCTGCTAAGGGCAACGTATGCTTGACCATAAGTGAAACATTTATTTAAATCAACAACACATTCTTCAACTGTCAATCCTTGAACTTTATGAATAGTGCAAGCCCAGGCTAGTTTCAATGGGAACTGTTTACGTACACAGGTGCTTAAGGGAATGTCTTCACTTGAAGGCTTTAAACCAACACAGCGTTTTCCACAGATGATTTTTTGCAACTTTGCATTTTTTCCAACTCTTTCATTGTCAAAGAAAACAAATATGGCACTTGGGAGTGAATTAACTGAGTAGTCTTTTATAGAAATTACTGTTCCCATTACTCCATTTACTAAACCATCTGATGTGTCCTCATTCTTGATAAGCATTACTCTTGCTCCCTCAGCTAAAAGAATAGATATTGGAAGACAGACATCTGACTTTGTACAATGGACTTTTTTCAGGGTCAATTTTCCTGATGTTTTGTTTTTTTCATAGTCTTCTGCTTCAATTAGTTTTGGTTCTGTACATAACTTCAATATCATCTCCTTGTTAAAAGTATCAACCTCTGCATTTGTAGAGTATATGTGCAAGGCTTCATCGTGTCCATCACCTACACATCTGATTAAAGTTTCCATATCAAAAGAAGTCAAATTTTCATTTTTTTGTTTAACACGTAACCTGTTTAAAAGTTCTGCAAACAAGCTATCCTCGCGTTGACGCATAATTTCATCCAACTCAGCAATTTCAAATAAACCATTCCAAAGGTGATTTGAGGGATTAGAGGGGTCGTTTACATATAATTTGTCTACCCTTTTCGTTCTTACTGGTGGCAGCTGATAAAAATCGCCAACAGCAATTATTGAAACACCTCCAAATAAACAATTATCTGGTCTTTTTTTCACTTGTCTAAGGCGCTCATGAATGAAAAACAACAATTTCTTGTTGACCATTGAAATTTCATCGATGATCAGGATTTGCAAATTTTCTAACTTTGTTCTGAGTGAATTTATTTTGTCTTCACTTAGAGTTGCATGATCAGCTGAAAGTGATTTGAAAATTCCAAGAGCACTGTGAATCGTCAATCCATGGATATTAAATGCAGCTGTACCAGTTGGAGCTGTTAACAATACTGTTAGATCATCTGGATTCTCTGAAGTTTGTGCTAATATTCGAGTTGCTTCATATTGTATACACTTGATCAAGTGACTTTTACCCGTTCCAGCTCCTCCTGTTATGAATACATGTAAAGGCTTTGGTCTTTTTCCATTTGCTTTCTGAATGCACCAATCTCTCACTTTATAGAGAATTCGTCTCTGCTTCACATTCAAACTTCTGAGTCTTGGAATAATTTCATTTTTTGTGAGGGAAACTGACAGCAGATTAGTTCCAACAGATGATGAGCTTTTTGCATTATTCAAATCTGGTATTGTTGCTTCTGACAAATCTTCTTCAATCACACTTGTTACTTTCCCTTCATCAATACATTCTTTTCTGTTCAGTTCTGATTCTGGACATAATTCACACCATGCATCTTCTTTTGGATCTGTTTCATGCAATTGATTTTCTGCATCCTCTAACTCTTGACCAGTTTTTACAAAATCTGCCATGTTTTTGATAACAACTTCCTTTACAGAAGTCAAAGTATTATCCCCTGTAAACTTAACTCTACCACAAGTGAAGAAATTTTCATATGTATTAAATAGTGGAGGTTTTAACTGTTCATCATGCCTGTATGGTAAAAATAGTTGCAATATGCTTTGAAAGTATTTCTCAGGAGAAGTTTCCTGTGAGAAACGTGGATATTTGATAACTGCAGGTGAGGTTCTTGTGCGCTTTCTAATATGTCCAAGGTTGCCATCAAGTTTGAAGGTTGTTTCTTCATTAATTTTCTGGGGTAACTGTGACTCTCGTAACACACTGTATTCTGAACCAAAACTTGCAAGGCACATTTTGATAAACAAATCAATGTGTGGTCTACCTTTATACCTATCAACTATATTGTTCATCCAAATTTTATTTTCATCATCATTTTCATCTTCACTGTCACTATTACTCCTTTTCCTGTTGGAGGATTTATAACTTTGTTGTTTCTCAAGGTCTTTCAGAGGAATGCTCATTCTACATGGGTTTTCACCAACAGGTATAAATTCTACTTTTCTAGAACATTCTCTTAGTCTTAATCCAGTAACTCTAAAAACAGCTTCTTGTGCACTAACCTCTCTATGATGAAGGTATGAAGTTCCAATTTTTTTCATAGTCTGTTGTGCATTTAAATTTCCTTCTTCAGCTTCATTTTTGGTTTGTTGGAGGAGTAATCCTAGCTCTCGCTCAGATTTACTTATGTAACTTATAATGTATACAACACAGGAAAATGCATCCAAAATATACTGTATGTCCATGTTTGCATTCCAAGCCCTTAAAAGATGTGGATTATACTGATTGGTGTAAATTTCATTTGGCTCACGTTTAAGAACTACTGTGTTTCGATTGGTGATGAAACGAAAATACTTTTCAAAGCTTTCTTGAGTAAGACCTGACTTATTGAAAATTTCAGATACATCTAAGTTTTCATTTTCATGCTCTTTTATAACTTTCCACAATCCAGACAATATTTCTTTTGCTACTTTTTCGTCTTTTTTAGTATCCTTATCTGGTTTACTTGGTTCAGAGATGAATGTTTTAGTTGAAGGAGGTCTTGGGAAATTAAAACGACATACTGTTCCTTTTTTCTTACAGGTTTTTGAATGATTTTTGCTGTGTTGGTGTACTGCCATAACAATGTCATGTAATTCTTTATCTACCTTTTCATCTGGTATCTCGCATTTAACATACTTGTCAATAAAACTCATAACTTCTTCATTGTTATCTTCACCATATTTTGGAGCATTTTCTACCCAAAACAAACAATGGGTGTGGAGGAGAACCTCTTTGTTGGAATTCAACTCTGTAAAAATAGTCAATTATTTTCCCGATTGGTTCAGCTTCCGACATGATAACATCCTTTAGAAATGTATTGAATCTATTATTAAACATTCTTGCTGCTGTAACAGGATTGCTACAAAGAACTTTACATTTTTCATCCCATGTCATATTTTCAGTATTTCTTATGTCACCCTGTTGTTTTAAAATTGTATTAACAATTTCAGACCATCTGAAGTCTGCTGAAGAAAAAGAACAGAAGAATGTTGGCACACCTAACTGTCTGATCATTGCAAATATATCTTTCTGTGAGCTTTGCCAGTATGGGGGAGTTCCTCTAATAGGTTTTAAATATTTAATAGCTTCATCTTTTTTAAACAACTCTTTCAAGGTTTCCTTATTGCACAGCATTTCTCCAGTAATTTTATTTCCCTCTTTAGAAAAAGGGCATTCTTTTCTGAGAGATATCTGTACATTTGAAATCACACTGTTGAGTTCTGTTAAATATTGACTGAAAAATATGTAGGATGTATCCCTTGCAAATCTATTTTCAACACTCATCAATCGAAGATTAAAGTACCTTCCAATTGTCAGTTTTTCTTCACGGATTTCATCAAATGTATTTTTACCGGTTGGAAAATGTACAGGAAAAGTTTTAGCTTCAATTCCTGATTCTTGGAGAACACTAAGAGGACTGTTATTTTCTGCTGGAGCAATGTTAAAAACTTGGTCAAAGCATAAATCTAAAGCCTCTTGTCCAATATCAGCAGGTTGTAAACAAGTATCTAACTGAACACCACGTAATCTATCATCAATATAGCTAGCAGGTTCGCTTTCAATTTCTCTTTCATTGCCTGTTGTAGAGGACGTTGTTTTAATTTTTTCTTCCTCTTTTATGTTTTCCCTCACTAGCTCAGTATCATCAGATTCCGATTCATCATCTACTACTTGATCATCATTTAATACAGGAATTGGATTCAACCATTCTTTGTTGATAGCCACATCTTTATACCATATGTTTTGATCCTTTAAATACAAAAGAGCTTGCTCTAAATGGTTTGGTCTTACAAATTGATATTTGTCATATCCTTTGTAGCTAAGCTTTCTCTTTAACTTAACTTTTAGTAATAGACTTTCATCTTCAGATCGGGGTAATATAGAAGTTACTTTTTTCAAATCAGATGGCACACACACTACAGGTCCGTGAACCCCTTTTTGTCCTCCTTTTGGTAAAGCCATTATTTTCATAAAAGGAATGTTCTGGGCGATAAGTTGTTGCTCGATTGAATTAAGCTGTTTTAACTCTACTGGAACATCTTCTAGTAATAGACTATTTGAAAAGGAGTCTGCAGGTATTTTACCTTTCAACATTTTACGATGACAAGTATAACAGATCCACAGACTTGTTCTACATGTTCCTTCAAAAGCACAATTTGTCTTACAATCATCTGTACATTTGTGTTGGTATTTATCTGTTGTAACTAAATCAAATATGGAATTATCATAATACTCTTTCTTGCAGATCTGAACCTGTTTTTCAAAAAACAACCTCAAACAACAAGCACACACACATTCTGGACCTTTGTTAACTTCAACTTTAAATTTTCTAATTACCTCATTTATTTGCTTGTTTTCTACCTGAAGATTTTCACGACGTACTGATGTTTGTTGTTTAATCTTAATTCTGTGTGCATCATCATTTGCATACTTGTGTATACTTGCTTGTTTCACATGTTCCTTGTGCTTTTCTTCCGTTTTATATTTGTGCATACTTTCTTGTTTAACATGTTCCTTGTGCTTTTCATCTGTTTTATACTTGTGTATACTTTCTTGTTTGACATGTTCCTTGTGCTTTTCATCTGTTTTATACTTGTGTATACTTTCTTGTTTGACATGTTCCTTGTGCTTTTCATCTGTTTTATACTTGTGTATACTTTCTTGTTTGACATGTTCCTTGTGCTTTTCATCTGTTTTATACTTGTGTTTACTTTCTTGTATTACATGTTCCTTGTGCTTTTCATCTGTTTTATACTTGTGTATACTTTCTTGTTTTACATGTTCTTTGTGCTTTTTATTTGCTTTATACTTGTGTTTACTAGCTTGTTTCAGCTTTTCCCTGTACTCATTGTCTTCTTTATATTTCTCAATTCCTGCTTGTATTAAGATATTTCTGTAATCTTCATCTTCTTCATATTTCTGAATACCTGCTTGTATCAAATTATCTCTGTATGTTTCATTTTCTTCATATTTTTTGATACCTGAACATATTTTTTTTGAACGTATTCCTTTATTCTCCTGATATTTTCTTTTAGATGTGTCTATCTTTCTAGCTCTAAATTTATCATCTGTCATGTACCTGATCCTTTCTTTTTCATTTTTGAAAACTTTTGAATCAGTATTGTTGAGGGAGTCATTCATTTGATTTTCGTCAATTTTCATTTTCTTGGTTGATACCTCAGATTTCCTTGAAATGTCATACTCATGTTCTTGTCTAGATTGTAATCCATTTGATGATATAGTCTTTTGTTTTACAGCTGTGACAACTTCATAATGATTGATATCTCCATTATGTTGAAGATAAATTGCTTGATCATTAACACAATTATTGCTGTTTATTTGAGATGAAGAATATTTAATCCATGTACCATTAAAAAAAGTATAAATGTCTGTTTTAAGGAGGTCAGCACAAGCTACTATTTCCAGTTCAGTTCCCCATACATTATTTTCTTCCATTCTGAGAGTTTGTATATGCTCTTCTACAGTTTTAAATCTTGGCTGTAAAAATGACTTGAAAACTTCTGCATTTCTTAACAAATGATCAACTATTGCCCTTCGTATGTCTCCAAAATATTCTTGTCTATTAGAGAGTGAATATGAAATGGCTCGAAATAAACAATTTCCATCACCTGTGATAGTCTTGCAAGCAGTTGGTTGGCCTATGTTATAAAAATTTGTAGAATTCTGTTTGGATATGTTCTTGCTTGGTATATTAACAAATTTACAAAGCTTCCTCTTTAAAAGTGTCTTCAAGGGTATGAAATCATAAAAACATTCTGCTGTAGATAATATCTCAATATCAGATTCATCATCATTAATAACCTCATTAATGTGTACTTCATTAACGTTCTCAGTGTCATTACTGCAAATGTTCAACTGGAGTATTTCTGGTGATATATTGCTGATATGAGTAACATTTTCTTGACTTTTAGGAATCTCATCTTTATTTACAGTTTCTAAAATTTCAGACAATCTAAATTCACTGGTGATTAATGGTTTATGATTTCCGGAAAGTTCATCGTTAGTTTTGATCTTAGGTTCTTGTCCAGAAATACAAATACTGACTCCTGTCACTTCAAACCATTGATTTTGACTTGCACCAGCCATCATGTTGCAACAGTACTGGTATAGGTGATCCAGATTGCTTAACTTTAAAAGTAAACTTTTACCATCGCTGTCCTTAAAGCCAAGCTTATTTCGTGCATGAGAATCAAACAAAAGTAAATCTTGATTATGTTTCAAGGCTAAAAAAGTAGTGTCATATGCACATATAAAGCAAGCATCATAGTCTATGAGAGACTCTTGTAAAGCTTGGTCTAAAGGTAAAGAATTTCCAAATTCACTAAAATTTATAGTTCCAGAAGTATCTACAACAGCTGTTATTGATTCTTTTCTTGATATTTTCAGTAACATTCCTGACATGTCAATCATGTCTGGTAGGTCTGATACAAGTAAATGAATATTATCACCATGAATACGGCTATATATTTTGTTTCCATCTATCAAAACATTGTCTAAATAAATCTGATTCCAATCATTTAGATCTTTAAATTTACTATGGGCCAGAGCTGATAAACAGTTTGCAACACATTGCTTCCCACTGTTAATTCCAAATCTGATATCTCCTTGATGAAAACTACCTTGAACTACCCAATTATCAAAAAGTGATCTACGAGACTCTATACTGTTTTCAGGTATTGTTCTTTTGTTCCTTTGACTATTTAGTTGCAGCAAATTGTCATCTTGTTCAAATACTAAAAAATCGTTAAAATCCATCTGTATATTTTCTTTTTCATTAATTATGCTCCCAATATTCTTCAAGAATTCAAGACTATTTGTGTGTTCATTTTTTGCATCACTTGATTTTTTTTCCAAGTTTGTACCCAATTGGATTGTATCATTAAAATTTGAAACCATAGTTTCTTTTAAATTGTATGTGCTTTTCGAACTCTGTTTTGATTTCCTTGATTCATAGCCCAGATTTGTTTTAACCTTTTCTTTATCCAGAGTTCTATTAACCACTTCATAATCCAGATTTGTTCCATTTGATTCAAAAGCATAATTTGTTTCAACAGATTCAAAATCCAGATTTATTCTAACTGATTCATTATCCAGATTATTTCTAATTGATTCAACTGATTCATAATCTAGTTTTGATGTAGATGATTCAGGATCTACTTTTGATTTCATTGATTTAGTTGTTTTATTTAATTTTATTGATATAGTTGATTCAGATTTGATTGATCGATTTGATTCTGATTTGATTGATGGATTTAATTTGATTGTTTCAGTATCATAAGGGCAGTTTAGAGAGTTGACACTCTGATCATTGTTTGTAAAACAGTTTAGAGAGTTGACACTCTGATCATTGTTGGTAGAACAGTTTATAGAGTTGACGCTCTGAAAATTGTTTGTAGGATAGTTTATAGAGTTGACGCTCTGATCTTGTTCAAAAGGACAGTTTAGAGAGTTGACGCTCTGATCTTGTTCAAAAGGACAGTTTAGAGAGTTGACGCTCTGATCATTGCTTGTAAAACAGTTTATAGAGTTGACGCTCTGATCAGTGCTTGTAAAACAGTTTATAGAGTCGACGCTCTGATCTTGTTGTATAGGACAGTTTATAGAGTTGACGCTCTGATCATTGTTTGTAGGACAGTTTATAGAGTTGACGCTCTGATCTTGTTGTATAGGACAGTTTATAGAGTTGATGCTCTGATCTTTGTTTGTAGGACAGTTTATAGAGTTAACGCTCTGATCATTGTTTTTAGAACAGTTTATAGAGTTGATGCTCTGATCAATATTTATAGAACAGTTTATAGAGTTGACGCTCTGATCTTGTTGTATAGGACAGTTTAAAGAGTTGAGGCTCTGATCATTATTTATAGGACAGTTTTGAGAGATGACGCTCTGATCGTTATGTATAGGACAGTTTTGAGAGATGACGCTCTGATCATTATGTATAGGACAGTTTTGAGAGATGACGCTCTGATCATTATTTATTGGACAGTTTAGAGAGGTGCCACTCTGATTGACCGTGGAGATGAGGTTCTTGTCATCAGTCTGCTTAACTCTTCTCTCTCTCATTCTATCTCTTTGCTCTTTCCTTTTTGTCAAATCACTTTTTTTACTACCTCTACGTGGCATTGTCTAAAAATATAACAACAACCTTGATATCAACTATTAGAGAATTAGAATGAATAAAAAGAGAGTAAAATTCCTGGAATATCAATTCATTGTATAAATAAATACTTGGATAAAAAATTCACAAACCATTGTAATATTCATAAGTTCAGGGAACTTATGAGTACATCTTAACAACCTAAGCTAAGAAAATTTGTGCAATTTTATTAGAGTTATGAATGATAAAGCGATTTATCAGAATAAAGTATATATAAATAGAATAGACACCATAAAAGTAACTTCAAGAAGATCTTCAAAGAATTGTATAGCAAATACATCATGATGTAAACATAAATATCAATTCACATGATACACCAGCAAGCACATGCAATGGTGTAAGTAAATTGACAATTTTTCTAGGTTTGATTTCATGTCATAATATTAATAAAAAATGTATATATCGTTTTACATGTGTTTAATTATTTTTTTTGTGATTGAACAAGTTAAAAAAAAAAAAGGAATCATCACAGTGGCTGCCTAGTTTCTCTTTCCTTTTTAATAACTTTTTACTTTCAAGTCAATAATACATCAATGTTTTTAAGATTATTTTTACAAATTAGAATCAAAACAGACTGCTAACAAAAAGTATTTCACAATTTCACTTTTAGAAAGTTTTGAAACAAACAAATAATTGTATTTGAATTTTTGTCAACTATATAACTAAATCAAATGTTCCTTCAACATCTGAAAAAGCTGTATTAACTTACCACAACTATATCAGTTCTTGATATAAAGTTGGATTCAAATGTAAGCAAAAACCTCTGTCACTCCAACAAGTTAGAACTGAAGAAATACCTGTAAAAAGAGGTGTTATCAGTACACAGTACTTTACTTTATCATGTTTATCTTTTTCAAATTTTATTATTTTTAACCAAGATTTAAAAAAAAATCAATTTACTTTTATTTGATTTTTTTTTTTTTTAACATCTATAACAATTACTGTTTAAAACAAGAGACTAACTAGTACTTGAGGCTGTACCACACACCTGGCAAATAAAATCTGTGAATGAGGACCTTTAAATAAAATTCAGGGTTGCTTGTACATACATGACGTATGATGAGTTTATGCACTACATATTTTTTATAACCAATTTTCAAATTTTCGGGATGAAATTTCTTTAGTTAACATGGTCATGGACCAGATATGGGGGTTAAGTGCTTTGAAATCTTAATAAGCTTACCACAATGTTAATTTTACGTTACAAAATAAATGTAACCAGTTTTACATTCAGCTTTCAATGTAGTCAAAATGTAGTCAAGAACCTTTGCCTCTCCAACAACACAAACTGATGAAATACCTGTAAATAGTATTAATACATGTAGCAGTGTTAACAATAACATAACATGTTTATCTTTTTTTCCACCTTTTTTTTGTTATGCTTAAAGATATTGATTTGATAATTGGTTTATAGTTTTATCATGACAATTTACAGATTTTGTTCTAGTGTGATGATTTTGTGCAGAGTTATGGTGCTTGGACTTGGAAAATATACTGAAATAATCAGTTTTCAACATTTTTTTCGTCTTGCTAAAAGATATTGATTTGATATTTGTTTAATATAGTGTACATATAGTTGTCAGTTTATTTTTCGATTTATGAGTTTGACTGTTCATCTGGTATCTTTTGCCCCTCTTTTACATCATGTTTGATGTTATATATATAGCTCAAATTAGAATTTTGTTCCAAAAATTAAATTTTTAACCAGAAGTGGACTATGTATTGCCATGCAATACTCACACAATGTTTGTTATATCAAATTCTAGACAAACCCTATTCTGCTATTTTACAATCCAAAAAAGCAGAAGATCTACCTTGAGTGCTTTCATATATATCTGAAAAAAATATATTTACTTACCAATGCTTACTATATATGTTCCAAAATCAAATAAACCAGCTTTAACTGTCAGTGTCAAATTTAATTGAAAACTGATGTCACTCACAATATTGCCTGCAAATAGAAGTGTTATCATTACAGTCAGTTGCCTTTATTTGGTTGAGAACTAAAAAATATACAATTTTTCAATTTATAAAGGGACTCAATCATGTCAATCACATGACATTAACCATGTTCACACAAACAAGTAAAACATACCTGGAACAAAAATAACACATTTGTAGATCTATGACCATGATGACACAGTGGTAATACAAAATCAATAAAAAAAGAGCCTGTGTCGCTTACCTTGGTCTATGTGAAAATTAAACAAAGGACGCAGATGGATTCATGACAAAATTGTGTTTTGTTGATGGTGATGTGTTTGTACATCTAACTTTACTGAACATTCTTGCTGCTTACAATTATCTCTACCTATAATGAACTTGGCCCAGTAGTTTCGGTGGAAAATGTTAGAAAAAATTTACAAATTTAATGAAAATTGCTAAAAATTGACTATAAAGGACAATTACTCCTTAAGGGGTCAATTGACAATTTTGGTCATGTTGACTTATTTTTAGGTCTTACTTTTGCTGTACATTATTGCTGTTTACAGTTTATCTCATCTATAATAATATTCAAGATAATAACAAAAACGGCAAATTTTCCTTAAAATTACCAATGTAGGGGCAGCAACCTAACAACAGGTTGTCCAATCAATCTGAAAATTTCAGGGCAGATAGATCTTGACCTGATTAACAATTAAACCCCGTCAGATTTGCTCTAAATGCTTTGGTCTTTGAGTTATAAGCAAAAAACTGCATTTTACCCCTATGTTTTATTTTTAGCTTTGGCCGCCAACTTGGTTGGATTAACGGGTCACCGGACACATTTTTTAAACTAGATACCCCAAAGATGATTGTGGCCAAGTTTGGAATAATTTATCCCTGTAGTTTTAGAGGAGAAGATTTTTGTAAAAGATTACTTAGATTTACAAAAAATGGTTAAAAATTTACTATAAAGGGCAATAACTCCTAACGGGGTCAACTGACCATTTAGGTCATGTTGACCTATTTGTCAATCTTACTTTGCTGAACATTATTGCTGTTTACAGTTTATCTCTATCTATAATAATACTCAAGATTATATCCAAAAACAGCAAAATTTCCTTCGGGCCAGGTGAGCTAAAAAGGGCCAGTTGATAAACAATACTAGGACGACAATATATGTCTTGTTCAAAATGCCTCCAAATAAACTATAAATAACTTACACAGGAAAATGAAAATGACTTTATTGTACTTAACATGCGGTATACAGAAATCATGGTAATGGAGACTTTACAAAATAAATAATTGTGTTGATAGTCATTATACATGTACATAATTTAAGTTCATTACATGATTAAGTTTAACTTTTGGTAACACATGTCACAGGTCAACAGAGGGCTAGAAAATTTTGCATATACAAAAATGCTTACCCTTTACAAAAATGTATGCGTGTGTTTGTACAAAATTTTCAATAAATCCCTCTTGTAATGAAAAAATAATTTACAATTCCATCCGAGGCCGGTGATTATTTTCTGCTATTTTAAAAATGTTTATCCATGTCATCTGATTTCTTTTTAGGAGAATATAAAAATAAATGTACGCAACAAACTCTGATTTGACACACCCAAACATGCCAAATTTTGCAGAATGTCCATTTTCTTTTATTTAGAAAGTTCCGTCAAATTTTACTGAGTTTAATGCAAAAAATATATTTTATATTCCTAAAAGAGGGTGGTTACAAAAAAAGGGATAATTCGTGTAACGTGTTTTGTCATTTTTATTTCATGTGCAGCAGTTCGTTATTCACTGTGTTTCGTGAAATCAGTTTAAATTTCTACGTTCAAGACATGTTTAATTGTTAGTTCAACGTGAAATGGCAATTTTATTTCATGTTCTTTTGTACAGATACCCCCTTACTGCCCCTCCTTAAAGGAGGCATATTATAGAGAAATCAGCTAAACATTTTAATAAACATAAACATAATGTACCCGGCCACGTCCACTTGTATTTTTTGTCTAACTGATGAGTTAAGCCTTTTTCAACTGATTTTTATATTTCGTTCTTATGTTGTACTGTTATACATGTACCACTGTCCCAGGTTAGGGGAGGGTTGGGATCCCGCTAACATGTTTAACCCCGCCACATTATTTATGTATGTGCCTGTCCCAAGTCAGGAGCCTGTATTTCAGTGGTTGTCGTTTGTTTATGTGTTACATATTTGTTTTTCCTTCATTATTTTACTTAAATAAGGCCGTTAGTTTTCTCGTTTGAATTGTTTTACATTGTCTTATCGGGGCCTTTTATAGCTGACTATGTGGTATGGGCTTTGTTGAAGGTCGTACGGTGACCTATAGTTTTTAATGTTTGTGTCATTTTGGTCTTTTGTGCTGTCTCATTGGCAATCATTCTACATCTTCTTTTTTATATAATGATACAGCTGTAAATTCACTCTGAAATTGCAACTGAAAATATGAGTTTGGTGTTTTGACGTCAATTTAAGGCAGGTGTCAAAGAAAAAAAGTATAAATATTAATAGCCTTTCAAGACGTCATAATGATTTGCATTGATTTGGACAATCAAGTTCATGCCAAGTTAAAAATAAACAAAATCTATCATGTACTAACAGTAACAGGAATGAAAACAAACATAATTGTGTGATCATGTTTGTACAACTGTACAGGGTTCAAATCAGGTGATAATAGTTTTGACTGACTCAGACTTACAAAATGTACATGTACAGACTATGGCATCTATAAAAGGTAAATTATAATTTCAGTGGCGATGACCTGAAATAATTTATGAAATACAAAAATATCTGGTCAAATAACTATGCCTCACAGTGGGTCTCATTTCGGTCTAAGCGTGACACGGGATAGCCGATTTTTTGTAAGCGTGACACGTGAAAGTCAAATTATTGTGCCGTAAAAACAGGAAATCAAGTCGAACGTACATGGGAAATAACAAAACAATGAGAATTGCTTAAATACGTAGTGTACGTGGCGTAAGCGGGATACAGGAATCTGACAAAACAGCAAGTGGGATTCGGGATCAGAAATCCCAATGAGACCCCCCTGACAGGCTCACACTAGTCACAGGCACTTTTTTTCAATACACTAATAGGTCGACCTCCCAAATTAAAAACAAGTGTTTGTGTTTAACATGTTTAACCCGGCCGCATTTTTGCGCCTGTCCTAAGTCAGGAGCCTCTGGCCTTTGTTAGTCTTGTATTATTTTAACCTTTAGTTTCTTGTGTACAATTTGAAGTTTAGTATGGCGTTCATTATCACTGAACTAGTATATTTTTGTTTAGGGGCCAGCTGAAGGACGACTCCGTGTACGGGAATTTCTCGTTGCATTGAAGACCTGTTGGTGACCTTCTGTTGTTGTCTGCTCTATGGTCGGGTTGTTGTCTCCTCGGCACATTCCCTATTTCCATTCTCAATTTTATTGTGTTTATCCTTCTTTAGTGAAGTCATGTATATAAATTATTTTGTCAAATTTGAAATTATGGCAAATGATGTGTACATTGCTACATGTATGTTTACCTGTTGTCAGTGTCACTGTTGAACGACAAATGACGATACTCTCAGTCTCTTTTTTTCAAATACGTGGTATATACCAGAAAAGTCTATTCAAAACACCTCAAAGTCTACCAACACTTTTCAATAATAAATATCAATATAAACGAAAGAATATCAAAATCGTACAACATGCACCGGAAATGGTAGGAGGTGAGTTCGTACCTTGTCTGGGTATCATGTCCGTTCGTACCTCTTCTATTTCGTACCTTATATTGAATGTCCTTTAGTCTTTTGTCTATCTTTAATCATGCCATAATTTCTCTTCCAGATGAACAAATATTGTAAAGCTATAAGGGTGTGGATGTAGGTTAACATTATAAAGAAAAAGTTATCGTCAAACAAAGAGTAGAGAATGATGACATGATAAATGTATATGGTTAATGAGTAATATCACTTTACGCATAATTTTAGATATGATAGGGGCTAAAACTCCCAGTCTTTGTCTACGCACCCTTTCAACCAAAATTATTATGTTATGACATGTCGCAACGAACAATTTAGTAAAAATAATTTGTCGATATCTTATAAGGTTTATGAAAATGAGTGAAAATAAGCCAAAATCAAAATTTAAAATATGACCTTGACCTTTGACCTTGACCTAATTTTCATTTTTTTGGACCAAGGATCTCAAATCAAAAGACCCTAGGTCTCTATCACTTATGGTTTTCCAGTTTAAAATACATTTCAAAATTTCAAATACAAAAGGGGAAATAACTCTCATATGGAATCTCGATACGGCTTCAGTCTTAAAAAACCAGAACATCCTGAGGATATAACGAGCAATTTGGAAAAATAAATTTGTCAGTTTCTTATACGGTTGCGAAGCCTTAGAGATAACAAGAAAAACAGTGTTCGGGGAGATAACTCTTATATGGTAAAGTATTCGGTTAAGCAGAGTTGGTTTCAAAAGCGTATAGACTGTTCGATATCATATTCCAAATTTCTAAGCGACATTTTGCAAAACAAAAAAACAGCGAAGGAAAAAAAAGTTGGCGGAAGAAAAAAAAAAAAAATAATAATAATAATAATAATAATCAGAACAAAACCTATAGGTCTTTCCACGGAAAGGTGGAAAGACCTAATAATAATAATCAGAACAAATACAATAGGTCTTTCACCTGAAAGGTTGAAAGACCTAATAATCAGAACAAAAACAATAGGTCTTTCACCTGAAAGGTTGAAAGACCTAATAATCAGAACAAAAACAATAGGTCTTTCAACTGAAAGGTTGAAAGACCTAATAATAATAATAATAATAATAATAATAATAATAATCAGAACAAATACAATAGGTCTTTCAACTGAAAGGTTGAAAGACCTAATAATCAGAACAAAAACAATAGGTCTTTCACCTGAAAGGTTGAAAGACCTAATAATAATAATAATCAGAACAAAAACAATAGGTCTTTCACCTGAAAGGTTGAAAGACCTAATGATTATATCGATGTAACACCATTGCATACTGCTTGTGAAAATGGCAATGCTGAAACTGTTCAATTTCTCTTATCACAGAATGCATATGTAGATTCAATTTCCATAGAAAACGAAACCCCTCTGCATATAGCATGCAAAAAAGGTCTAAACGATGTTGTTAGGTCATTGCTACAAAGAGGAGCAAAACCGTTTTTAACTAATAAACATGGAGAAAATGTTTATCATTTGGTATCAAGGTATAACTATTTAGACTGTGCAAGAAGTGTATTCGAATTTAGAAAAAAATCTTTGACAAATACAGATGCTGAACCGGGTGTAAATAGTCGTACAGTGGACGGAAAAAATGCTTTGTACTTCTCATTTGAAAATAAAAATAAGAATATGATGAAACTTATTCTAAATTTTGGTGCTAATGCAGATGAAATATTTGATGATATTGAAGAGCCATTATTGCTGAAAGCTTGCAGAGAGGACAGTCTAGAATTGGTAGAAGTACTACTTGAATATTCATCCGCAGTCAATCGAAAAACTTTTGATGGCAAAGATGCTTTGTATTTCTCGTACAAAAACCAGAATAAAATGTTGATGAAATGTCTCCTCAGGTATGGAGCAACAATCAATAATTATTATGGGACAGAAGGGGAAACATTACTATCCAAAGCTTGCAGAAAAGGTTATGTAGACATTGTAAGCATATTACTAGATGAATGTTGTTATGTAAATGCAAAAAACAACAACGGAGAGGCTGCTCTCTGTATTGCATGTCAGTGCAATGAAATTGCAATCGCAACCTTATTGACACAAAACGGTGCAGACATAAACAAAAAATCGTATGAAGGGTTGTGTCCCCTTTATTTTGCATGTATAAATGAAAACGAAAACATGGCAAATTTATTGTTGCAGAACAACGCTTATACCGATATAATGTTTTCTGATTCTCAAAGTATGCTTATGAAATGCTGCACGAACAAATTTTACGGCATCGTTGATCTTTTATTGAAGCATGGAGCAGATGTGAATATTTGTCATTATGCCGGAGAGACTGCTTTGTATAATGCATTTCAAATGGGAGATGCCAAGTTAATGCTAATTTTGCTTAAGTATGATGCTGACTGGGATGTATGTTGTCATGAAAAAGAACAATTTTTGTATGAGGCTTGTGAAAGAGGCTTAGAAGAAATTGTAGAAATTATTTTACAGCGAGATCCAAATATCAACGTCAATGCAATCCTATTCGATAATAAAACGTCGTTATATGCGTGTTATAGTGCAATATCAGATGCCAACTCATCTCAGTATAAAATATACATATCAATAGGATCCTTACTTAGACGTCATGGGGCAAATTTATTTACGTTAACAAAGGCAAATGATTCACCTTTTCATCAATTATGTATGAAATGTAGACCCAACGACATAAAGTAGCGTTAGAAAGCTGTGTGGTTGAAAGAAATGCTTTAGAAATAGTATTTCAATATGCCTGTTCACAGAACGACCAGGATATAGCAGTGTTATTGTGGGACTTCTGTAAACAACCATTCATATCTGAAAACTCGTTAATAAGAGCTGACAATGAAAATAACCATATCACTGCTTTGCCTCTTTTATTACAACTAGATGTAAATATGGTGGATAAAACCGGCAAAACAGCTCTTCATATTGCATGTTTGAACGGAAATAGCTATATGGTAGAACAACTTTTACAATCTCGCAACACAGATGTTGGTATTCAGGCAAATAATGGATATACTGCATTACATTTTGCATGCTTTTATGGACACCTTAGAGTCATACACATGTTGATTGAAAGAGGAGCTAACATACAAACACGTACATATTCTGATGAAACAGTAGTCGAACTGGCGTTTTCTCAGTTAAAGGGAAATGTTATTACTTGTTTGTTAGACTTAAATGAGTTCGAGACATTACAACAGTGTAAGGAAAAAATGCAACTCTTTTTGAAAACATATTGCTGTTCGAATAGCATGAAAAAACCATTAAGGCGAATCCTTATTTTAATGAACCCTAGTTCGTACATTGATACCATTGATTACCCTCTGCACTTTGCTTGCAGGAAAGGCGATGGTGAACTTATTGATCAATTGCTTGAAAACAGATCAAATGTAGACTGTATATCATTTTACGGGGAGACCCCTCTCATAATTTGCATAAGTAACAATGATTTACAAAATGTAAAACTATTATTGGAAAAGGGAGCTTCGGTTAATAAATTGGCAAATATATCCGAATATGGAATCGATCAACTTTTCGTAAACACAAGTATTTATATGCTGAAAGATGTGACTCCAATCTCTTTGGCCTGCTTTTTTGAAAATCTTCCCCTAATTCAAATTCTGATTGATTATAACGCTAAAATCAATACAACAGTCCATATTTGCTACTACAATACGAAAGATTGTCCTTCCAAGTGTGAAATAATGACACCTCTGTTTATATCTGTTATACAAAACAATTTACATTCAGTGCATCTTTTAGTTGAAGGTATTCTGGATTCCTGTCTCAACGATCTAAATTACATACTTATTGGCTCACTCTACAACAACAGTGATTTAACGGAAGAAAACTGTCATAAATATGACAGGCTAGTTCTCACACCATTTCAAGCAGCTTGTGTCACTGACCGGACAGACATCGCGTCGTATTTTGCGCAAACCAACCAGGTAGATGTAAACCTAGCGTTCCAAATATCTCCTGTGTTATTATCTTTGTATTTTCAGTATCCAGACATGATGATACGTGTGATAGATACATATGGATTAGTAAACAAAAATTTTGAAACTGAAGTTACTCCATTAATTTTCTCAGCTCTTGTTGGAAATTTCAGATTGATGGACATCCTGCTAGACAATTCTGGAAACCATGAATGCTATGCTACAATATCTGTTTTGCTAATTGCTGCACTAAGTGAAGATGTTCTCCGTATATTTGACTGTTATTCTGATGATTATTTTGTTTACTCAGAATGTTTTGTAAATCCACTAGCGATATGCCTCTTGCGGAAAAATATGGAAATGGCTTCTTTATTGTTAAATGAATATGCAAGTACTTCCTGTATTTCAGAAATGGATGCTTCACATATTATTTGCTTTAGAAAACAAACAGAACATTTACGTCTTATTTTTGAAAGCAGATTAAATCTCCGAAGAAAATTCAATATTCAGATGTGGCATTTGCTTATAATGGAAGACGATCAAAGTGATTATTATACCTCTAATAATATCAGTGCTCTAAATCCAATTTATTTGTGTGTCACATTAATAGAGCTTTCATGTTTCCTCCGAGATACTGCTTTACTAGAGCTTCTGTTGAAGTCCGAATATACACTTGACGGTGTAATGGAAATTTCCCCGTTATTATTATCCTTATTGTTTATGAATAAGCCTATCGTTTTATCTAATGCACTGCTTCAATTACTAGACACAAACTCATATGGCAGCACTTCGAGGTTATGTAAATCTGCTTGGATGGTTATAGCAATGATTTCAAATAAGCATGCTTTAGATATTCTAACTCTCAGATTGACAGAAGACTCCTTTCAGATGACAAATTCTGCAGATTTGGGTTTAGCTATGTTAGTTGTCTTTTATATGCACCATGATCTTGTTGAAAGACAACTGTATGACATGAAATATCTATCAACAACAGACGTTCTCTGTGAAGTCAGTTTAGCTGAAATAAATGCCATTGAACTTCTTTTTAATGATAACGAAGATGAAAACATTTATAATAATGAAATAGAATACCAGGGTATGAAAAACATACACAACAATGTAATAGAATTCCAGGGTATGAAACTGGATAGATTCAAGATAAATCTAGCATACTTAACATTGCTACGGAATAAGAAATTAAAATGTTTACCGGTACAGGCGTATAATGGATCAATCAATTCTTTACCGTTTTTTGCAGTTGAAATGTTTTATTTGATACAGCAACGAATACCAAGATGTTTGTTATCAGTAAATCAAATTTCTTATGAAAAAACAATTATCACACAACTTATGGTGGCTTGCTTGCTTGACAATAAATCTAATGTGAATTTTTTATGTTATATGGGAAAAAGCGTTCAACTTAATGAAATGTCGTTTTGGCATCTGGCAAGTATACACAAAGTGAAAGTTTGGGATTCATGTCCAACAATATTTGAAATTGCTTGCAATAGCAATTTCAAAGCAACCTTTAATGAGCTACATTTATCCTGTATGAAAGAAAAGATGACAATTGTGAAATATCTTTTAAAAAATAACTGTGACGTGAATGCTTCAGCTTGTCTAACACCGCTCCATATGTTCCCTATTATACTCAGTCATCACTTTTATTTAGAACATTCCCATTTAATAGATAAGTTCATTGATATTATTGATTCTCTGAAGAGTTCAAGAAGCAACATGGATTTTTTAGTTTTACCCGTGGAGTTTAATGCCATTCATTTAGTGATGTTTTCAGACGACATAGAATATATGAAACTATTGATTCAAAAAAGATGTGATCTGAATGCAGTAGCAAAATTATCAACCTTATCCTTATATTTGCTTCATTTCTTTGAAGATGATAGTTTAATATCATTTAATACAGTAAATGCCATATCAGAGGTGACGGCAATGCACATCGCCTGTATTTTAGATAAAAGTGATTTCGTTGAGTTTCTTTTATCAAACAAAAGTAATATAAACTCATACGGATCAATTCATCCTTTGCATTTAAATGCATTCCACTGCGAGGATATTTTGGAATTGATAACTGACAAATCGTTTTTTACGTTGACAGTATTTCATACTGCTATTTTGTGTCGAAACACATATATAGCAGAAATTCTTATTGAAAACGGCACAAACTTTGAAATGACTGCATCGTTATATTTGGAACTGTACATACAAAATGACAAACACATCTCTACTCAGTCGTCAGTTAAATCGCTGCACTTGGCGTATTTATTTGGAAATGAACACATTTTCAGGACAATTCTGTCTAAAACTTTACTCATGAATATAAACGAGAAAGTGTCTTTATCAGCATGGCATTTATTTGACAGTGACTCAATTCACGACATGACTTCACATTATACATCCAAGGGAGATATCCAATTGACATTCAACATTCTTCACATAGCTTGTATTACTGGGGATAGTTTATATGCAAATGTGTTGATCAATGAAGAGGCTAATGTAAATTTAGAAGCAGAAATGTGTACAACCGATTTTACAGGAAATGAAATTATAATTACAAAATGCCCCTTGCATTTTGCAGCAGAGATAGGAAGTTTAGATTTATGCAAGATATTAATAGAGAATGGAGCCAAACTGGATGTCAAAACTAATGTAATAGGATTTCAGCCATGGCATTTGGCGTTATATCATGGATATGATGAGGTTGTGTATTTTCTTCTTACATATTGTCGATTAACAAATTTTAATAGGAAGCAATTTTTGTTAGTTTTTATTTTATTCCTACTACGCAAAAATTTCAGTAAGATTGTTCTTCCATTTATAGCAAAATCAAAACACTTTCTTATACTTTTAGCATTTTATAAATACTTACTGAATGTACTTGGATTTACTGGTGATCTTAATTTTCACTCAAGAAGGATAACCAGTTCAGAATATACTCCACTTACAACAATTGACAATGGATCGCTATATCATGTATATGAAGAGTTAATGAGTGTATATGAAACAATAGACAAAAGCGACAGTTTGGATTTGAGCGATATTGATTATGATTATCGTTAAAAAGCAGGGAGCGTTTGGGGTGCCAAATTATAAACCATTTATCTTTTATGAGTTTTCAATTGTACCTCTGTAAACTTTGGATAACAAACTCTACACCAACATTCGAAAGAAGTTCATAGTTGAAAAAACGTTTGAGAAATATAATCATAATCATATATGATTTATTAAACAGTGAACAGTATAATCGCGATGAATTCGAATATGAAAACGTGTTAATTGATAATCAGATAGTTATTGTGAATTAGTACAATGTAGCGCATATGTCAGTGAAATGACCCCCTCAACTACAAGTTCAAACAGTTTGGTGTGTATAAAGTGCCTAGTTGAAAATCCAAAATTATATGTGGTAAAGTTATTTTTTTTTGCACTTAAAGAATAAGGAAATTATTTAATAATTATTTTCGTTGAGATAGTTATCTTTTATGTTCCCTGTGATTAATCATTACACTGTGTCATAAAATAACAGATGATTTTATATCTTGAAGTTGATTTCATTAGAATTTTAAATAAAGGAGCAGCGGTTAACTTTCATATGATTTCGCATAGCCAGTCCTACGCTTTATTATACAAATGTTAGGGATATTTGTCATGAGACAGCAACCATCTTTCCCCCCTGAGTATGAAAGAGTTTTGAATAGATAACAGAGGCTATATTTCTAATACACAACAAAGTTTCAAAATTGCAAAAAAAAAAACATAATTGAAGACAACTCCTGACGATCAATTTTCCTGACTTCAAACAGGCACATGTTCCGTGGTGTTAAAATGCAAAATCTGGAGCAATTGTGGAAAACAAAATAAACATAAAAGAATGTAAGTTGAAAATCAAAGGAGAATAAGCACTTCAAATCTGTGATTAGATCTAATATCAGGCAACAGTAGCTTACCTATGTTCAAAACTGTAGATGCACTCAGGGAATCGGATAAGCTCCAAACAGTCAATCGATAGGGTAAATGTCTCCATCGTGTAGTATCATCACCGGATATAGGTACATGTGCACATTAAAAAGCAAAAGGTATGTATTCTCCTTACAGTAAAACACTATACGTCGTACAATTTAAACGCTTTACCTACATGAATTTCTCTGTGAAAACAATAGTTTATTTCGAAATAGAGTGTTGTGTTTGCTTAAATATAATATGGCTTTGTTCTACGAAAGGGCCAAATTAATAGCTATATATAATAGATGAAGTATATATGTGTTTCAACATATTTGAACTCGTCACATGTTTCTTTGAACAGGCCCAATTCTGACATTTTGATGTGAGAGAAAGCCAATTAATGATCTTAAATACTACCTATATTATTAAGAAGTAGTATCACACAAACGTAGAATATACCGAAACTAAGAAGAGCGTGACCTTACCGGACTTCACATTTGGTTTACCCATCGCTACAGGGGTACCTATATCCAATCATAATGCTACACAGTGGTCTGTTGTCCTGTCAAATATATTGCTATTATCGAGAATTCGGCACAATTATTATTTCCCAAAAGGGCACAATTCTGGTTAAAATGTTAGACTACGTGAAGAGGTTTTTGATAAATTGGGACATATACACCCTTGTATTGGTCAACCAATTCGTGATGGTAATCGGTAAACATGATTATCGTCGATTTTAGTTGATCTTCCTCATAATCATGCTGGAGAAGTTTTTGTGTTGGGACAACATCACTGTTTATGACGTATGTATGATGTAGATATGCACCCTTATGAAGGATTAATTTAAATGTTTAAACCCCAAACGATGTGTTTGATGGTATCACGCTTCTATGATACAGGAAGTTGACAATTTGAACACACTGAATCGTCATGTTTACGTATGACATATGACAAATAATCCTCCTCTTACAATACATCTCCAACAGACACGTTGATTTGGAATCTGCGACACCTTTAGACGCTAGTGACGAAATAGTTGAGACTGTTGGTATTCTATATCGAGTCATCTGCAGCTGAGTGTATGTGATGATTTTTCTCGTGTCTGCTCATTGTCGTAGACGCAGTCGTGGTCGTAGTTATGGTATGAATACATCACCTTATCTTCGGGATGTCTGTCTGTAAATGACATACCACTTTAACAGATGCCATCATGTGCAATGAACTACATTCCATGTGCAATGAACTATATTCCCTGCCCTTTTTGAAACTTTGTTATTTGTTAAAGTAATGGTAGGAAAACCTTGTTGCAAACGTCTATTCATGTTAAAGCAAACTAATAGCTATCATTTCAAATATTGCTCATCATAGACTTTGCAGACCGGATGTGTGTAGTTTTCTCGTTTGAATTGTTATACATTTGTCATTTCGGGTCTTTTGTAGCTGGATATGCGGTTTGTTGGATTTGCTCATTGTTTAATGCCGAACGGTTACCTTTAGTTGCTAACCTTCTATTTCATATAAAAAAGAAGATGTGGTATTATTGCCAATGAGACAACTATCAGTTGGTTTCTTGTGTAGCGTTGTCTCTTTGGCAATCATACCACATCTTCTTATTTGATATTAACAACAACCGCAATCAAAACAAAAATTTTCAACAAGACCGTAACACGGACTTAAATTCATTACACCTAAAGGATAAGAAATTTCTTTTGTACTTGTAGATTTAATATTTATATTTATTTTTATAATTTTCAATGATATTCTTATTCATTATTCAGAATTCTGAGAAAACCACTACAAAACATGAAAAATAAATGTTGGAAAACACAAAAATTAGAAACAGTTAAACTTTTCAGAACATTCATTTCTAAATCCATTTAGAATATGGCAAAGTGCTCTCGACCAATGAATGTAGAATTTGGTGTTCCTTAATTGTGAAGAATGAATGTAATTTATATTATTAGTAAGGGATTATCCTTTTGTATAGGCCGATTTACATTTTATAACAAAGAATTTCTATAAATGAGTTACAACTGCCAGAAGAACATTTATTCGGATTATTGATTGAAAGTTGAATTTTTGATTAAAGGCAACAGTAGCATACCGCTGTTCAAAAGTGAAAAATCGATTGAGAGTAAACAAATCCGGGTTACAAACTAAAACCGAGGGAAACACATCAACTGTAAGAGGAAAACAACGGAACAACAGAAACATGAAGAGCAACAAAAACAAACGTCAACATACATAGAAACGGACTATTTGATAACAACTGCCATATTACTGACTTGGTACAGGACATTTTAAGAAAAAATGGTGGGGTGAACCTGTTTTTAAGTTTACTTTACAATTTATACCGTTTGAGTTATCATGTGAATATTTAGAACTTTCAAATTACCAAAAAAATAAATAAGCAATATTAAAGAGAAAAAAGGGAAAAACAAAAGGTTTAAGATTAGATAGATTGAATTGACTTTTGAATCTCTTATCAATTGCATTTTCTCACGGGTAGTAAGGTCGTCATATCGAGGGGCGTTTAGTACAGTGATTTTGTCATAGTCTGGTTAAGTTAGCCATGGCTGTGTTAAGAGTTTTTATTGACAATCAATGACAAAACATAAACATTCGGTTGTTTCGCTAAAGGAACCTCTGAATGTAAAATCAAGCGGGTAAGTATCTTTGTTTACTGCTTATATGTTAGTACATTAAATTTTTCATCATATAGTTGTCATTTGACATAGAATAATGCTTGTCAATGCGTATGTAAAAATTTATAAGTTGTTGTTCGTTACTAATGCATAAAGTACAGTTATTTTTTAACTGTCTGTTACATCCCATATTTCATTGTGGTATATATCTGCCGTCAATTATTCCTAAAAACACACACATTTGCACACAATTTAAGATTACAGAAAATTCTGTGTCATGGTTTGGTTGCTTAGTGTCATGGTTTAGTTCATGTTCGACATGGTTCAGTTATGTATTTCCTGTCGTGCATGATGGAAGTGTTATTAATACGATCAAAATAAACAGATATAAACCATTAAAATACTGTTAAACAATATTTTCGCCGATATTGTTTTTCGTGTTAAACCCATTCTTTCTATTTTGAGTCAATACAGTTTCGCTATTTTCAATTATTATGTTGTTGTTTTGTTCCCAGACGAGTAGATCTGAATTTTACATATTAACGAAGATCTTCCACTTGCAAAAATACACCGCTCGAGAAAATTAATCAGTGTCTACAGTAAAGCTAAGAAAATTCATTATAATTATCATAATTATAGAGCAAGCACGTACAAAGAATAACTAGAGTAATATATAATGAATTTCAATTATAGCAAATTTCTTTAAAAGTTGGTGCATTCGGAATTCACTATGACCTAAGAAAGCACATAGTAATATACAATTAGTAAATACAGTATGATTTCCAATGAGACAACTATCCACCCTAGACAAAATAACGTAAATGGTAGGTCACCATACGGCCTTCAAAAATTTACAAAACCCATACCTCTTAGCAAGTTGCAAAAGGCTCCAACAAAATTAAAGATAAAGCAATTCAAATAAAAAATTTACAGCCTGACTTATGTTCCAAACAATAAGCAAAAATAAATATGATATGATACATGTATACAGGAAAAACGACAGCCAAGTGCAGCACAGACTGTACACTTTATACAATGCCTACAGAATGTGACGTGGTTTAAATGTTTGCGGGCTCACAACCAGTACTTGTCTTAATCCGGGCATACAGGTTACATCACAACAAACTATAAAAAAATGTTGAAAAGGACTTGACTGATCAGATCGAAACCGAAAAGAAATCAAGTAAAACAAAAGAAAGAACTTATCTTGGGTATATTCCAAGTCAAAAACAACTAAGACAAAAAAATCTAAGACAAAAGGTTTCTTTTATTTATTTTAGAATGGAACACTGCTACCAATATTCCTCTGATTGTCTGTGATTTCTCGCCTTGTTGGGTCAGAAACGAGACTTTACACAGTTCAAATATACTAGTACTAAGAACAACAGTACGTGTATCATTGAATTCTTTTTGTTCAATTATGTTTTTCAATCACATTTAATAATGTACATTTTTACATACTTAATACTAAACCGACAGAGCTTTTTCTGATATCGAAACTTTATGGGATACAAGAAAAATAGTTTAACGAGTTAAGTGGTACTGCATAATACACTTATACAATATGAAAAATACAATCATTTTTATTCGTTGTAAAAATAGACATAATGGACCTATTTCTAATTCGAACTTGTGATATTTCATACATTTAAATTCCACACTTTGAAATTATTTTTCATATTAATTTCACTTACAGCTTACTCAATAAGTAAGTTTAAACTGTCGCCCAGGTTAACATTTTGTTACGTGAATGTTTGAAGACTATTTTGTGTCCTCTCGATATCGTTTGTTTAATTTTATAGTTGAGTTATTGTATCATGGACGGTATAATTTCTATGTAGTTGGACACTGACGGGGATAATTATCGTGAGAAATGATTAATGACGTCTTCTTAGAGTTGTAAAACGTAACAGTTAGATAGTAAAAAAAATAATCGTTCGGTATTAATTTTCAAATCACGTCCAAAACATGGCTGATATCAACCTATGATTTAACTTTCATAAAATTCTGATATGAATTGTACATATGAGTGCGCTTAAAATGCAGTTCTCCATATAGTCATATTTCTAAGGGACACACCTCTTTTAAAGTTAATTGATCGGCAATAATTTTTGAATTCGTCCAGGCCATTGCTAATATATACTTATGATGTAAGTTTCGTAAAATTCTGGCAAGAATAGTACATTTGAGAGTGCTAATAATGCAATTTTTAATGTAACTAATGTTTCCAAGGGGCAAAACTCTTGTGAACGCCCGATATTTCCATTGACCCCACAAAACGTTACACGGGGTACAAAACTATATGAATGTACGATTTACCGTTTACGCCCAACACATTTGGCATATTTTCCCTTTTAGGCAACACATATGTATTATTTGGATCTAAACCATGACAAATGTAACCAAAACCATGACGAAATTCTAGACTCTTAACTGAACCATGTCAATCGCTTAACCGAACCATGCCAATTTGGACATTTTGGTTATCCTGCGTTAATTTCTTAAAAACAACAATTTCAATTTAGATAGTTTGACTTACAATATAGATTCAAACATTTAATTTGCTTTTTATTTTGCTCATTTGAAAAGAACTGAGGCAATCGTTTTGGGAAGTAACATAACTTATCCATGACCAACTTAACCAAACTATGACAAAATCACTGTACTAAACGCTCCTCGATATGACGACCTTACTGCCCGTGTTTCTTTGAACATTCAAATTGTAAGATTATTATTTTTTTTATATAAAGCTGCACAGGAACGAAATTGAAATTAATGATATGAACATATCAATCTTTTATCTTTCCGTGACTTTTTCAATGTCGTAATAGGAATTTATTTCTATATAAATCATAATGGAAAAAAATCGTCAAAAGTAGTTTTTTTATCCTGAAACTTTCATAAAAAGCCACAAAATCTGCAATACGGAAAACTAGGGAGTGGTGTTTGAGAAAACAGAACACTGAAAACGTCTGCTTCTGCTTGCTGGGAATAGATTATGGTTCGTTTCCTTCCGTGCAATATATTATTTGGTACTAACAATTCTCAAAATTTGAGAAAAGAAATTTGGATACTAGAACTTACATTGATCGTTTTTCTCCGCTTTAAAACCGCCAACCGTGTCAAACATAGATAACACCCGCATGTGGCGTTCTACACGGTGAAGTTGACCGTAAATATTTTTGGCTAATCGTTTTATGAAATGCTTTTGTCATTTAGGTACACAAGTATACATAAATCCACGAACTTCCATATTTTGTATTTGAGTCTTTAATATTTCGCATTTTAGTGTTCTAAACCGGTATCCGTAAAAATCATAAAGTCTATTCACATATATACAAATAAGAAGATGTGGTATAATTGACATTTTGAATACTCTCCACCAGTGACCAAATGCCACAGAAGTTAGCAACTATAGACCACCGTGCGGCCTTCATAAATTAACAAAACCCACACCGCATATAGTAAGCTATAACAAGCCCCGAAATGACAAATGAAAAAAAAAAACCCCTATTCAAACGATAAAAACAAATTGCCTGATTAATATGCAAAACAATAAACAAAAAACGAATATAATTAAAAGCAACAAACGATAACCACTCAATTACAAGCTACTGGCTAGGCACAGAAACAAATATAATTTGGCGGGGTTAAGCCTATTTGTTGGCATCAAACCCTTACCAGAAACATATATAATTTGGCGGGGTTAAGCCTATTTGTTGGCATCAAACCCTTACCAGAAACATATATAATTTGGCGGGGTTAAGCCTATTTGTTGGCATCAAAACTTTACCACAACCCTGGACAGTGATGTAACAGTACAACATAACAACACCTAAAAACCTCCAAACAAGCTAATAATCAACAAAATTCTCATTTGAATTTAACTGTAAATAAACTAATTTAAAATATCTTGTCAAGTTAAAAAACTTTAAAAAACAACATTAAAAAATTGAAACAATAATTGAAACTAACATAATTTAATTATACTTTCAGCAAACAATTGTAAATTACAAATATTATTGTATATCGAAAATACTTGTTACAAAACTTGATTTAAGTGCAATTACTTCCGTGTACTGCATGTCAATTTTATACATTGTTACAATAAAACAAACCGGAAATTAAAAACCAATTGTTCAGAGAACAATTGAAAGTCTTTCCACACCAAAGAAACTATGATTAGAAGATAGTTTCTTCATACTGATGCAATTAATAATGGTTTAATTATATTTTTGAGTGATATAAGGGAAATAATATGCTACTTCCGGTGAAATTAATGTCACTTCCGGTCTCATATAATAGCTTCTTTCACACTGATTCCAAAAATATATAGTTTCTATATACTTTTGTATTTAGAATGGGAGATAATTGGTCACTTCCGGTTTGTTGGAAGTCGTTTTTAGTCGTCAGTAATCAGTTTATGTATCTATATGACAAAATATATGAATTCTGAGTACTTTTAAATGTAAAAATTGCAAAAAAAGGCTACTTCCGGTTTTCTCAAGGTCACTTCCGGTAGTCATTTTTCAAGGTCATTTGTCACCTAACCTTTTGTAAAGGGTCAAATGCCTTTATAATGAACTTAGTTGAAGTTATAATCAAATAACCTCATATCATGACATTTCAGGGGCACCAACTCCTATAAGATGCCATTAAATTGTATAAGACTAAATGTAGCATATCTTCATTACAATAAAGCAGACATTTTGCACTTGTTCTTTTATATGTATCTTTCAAAGTGTCGGAGAAAATGCAAAAACAAGCAATAGTCACAATTGAGAACTTGACCTTGACCTTAGACCTTGACCTCATTTTCTAAGTTACGACCTAGGGGCCCCAAATAAAAACATTCCAGGGTTAAACGGTTAACTGTTTATGAGTTAAAAAAACATACCGACAAATTTATTTTGTAAAGGTAGATAACTCCTATAAAATGTCATTGAATTGCTTCGATTTAAATTAGCCAAAAATTCCTGAGGATGTAACGAACAATTTGTAAAAGGAATTTTGTTGCTATCTTTTTCTGTTACAAAGGAGATGCACACAGATGATAAACAGTGAATAGGGAGATAACTCTTACAAAGAAAATTGTTCGTCTTAGCAGGGTGAGATTTAAAACCGTATAAACTATACGATACAATATACAAAATATCTCAGCGACATATTGCGAAACAAAAATTTCAGAATGTGGCGGAAAAAAAAAATAATAATCAGAAGAAAAACAATAAGTCTTTCCACAGAAAAGTGGAAAGACTTAATAATCATTTAGACAGTCTCAGCATGTCTGTCACGTCATGTAAAAAATCAATAGATAATTTAATAATTACCATACATGTGTCGTTACAAATGCAACCGACTGCACCCTTATGCAGTAATATAAAATAAATTCTCCTACCTTAATTATTTTTTAGAGATTTCTTTGATTCTTGTCATATATATATATAGGTTGACGTGTGCAATACATAAAATTTGATATTCACACACACAGGAATCTAATTTTACAATTTACTCTTGGATATCGTTTTAACTTAGTTTTATATATATTTTGCATGCTAAACTGGTAAAAATTCTAAACCTTTGACACAGACAAGTGTAAGCGGCTCTGTGGCAAAATCGCGTAACAAGAAGACATTCCATCCGAAAAAGGATTACTCGACTTGGAGTCAAGTTGAAAACCGAAAAAGGCTGAACCTGTTGACTGGATGGCTAATCTGGGATCGTTAGATTAAAGGTCTAAAACCATTACAAAAAGGTACAGCATGTATACATAGGGGTTGAAAAAGAGATAAATTTGTGGTTGAAAACAGCAGAGTACCGTTGACTTTAGAAAGATGACAACCCTTCAGGTTCAAGATATTTTGACTTTTCATCAATAATTAAAATTGATGCCATGGTCGAAAAAGATCCATATTGACTAAACTCGAAGTTTATGAAGTGTACTAAATGTACCGCAGTGGACATTGTAAACAAAACATTGAGAGAAAAAAAAACAGTATGAAGGCTAAATAAAATACGTTTATACTAAACAAAATCCTCGGTAAAAGTAAGAGCTTGTCAAGCAAATGATACAGAAATATAAAACATTTAAGAGCACGAAACCAAACTTATGGATAGATAGAACAAACGTGAACGTCTATAGGATGAAGTTTGCCTAAAAGAGTTGCATCGTTAGTGTAGTAACAGTAATTTATTAAATGGAAATTCAGAGACAAAACGCGTTATATAAAACTACATGAAACGGTAAGAATATGAAGTTTTTAAAAAAGAAAGTACGACAAAATAAGTTCAGTAACAGCAGCAGTTTCGTTTACTTCCCTAAGATGGAATATGTTAAAACTGTTTACAAAATTTTGAATCTTTTTAAATACTAAGGCTTTTCTACCTCAGGAATAGATTACCTTAGCTGTATTTGGCAAAACCTTTAGGAACTTTTGGTCCTCTATGCTTTTCAACTTTATTTGGCCTTTTAAACTTTTTTGATTCGAGCGTCACTGATGAGTCTTTTGTAGACAAAACGCGCGTCTGGCGTAAATACTAAATTTCAATCCTGGTATCTATGATGAGTTTATTTACAATTTTAACTGACAATATGAATTAGACATTCATATGAGATACCAGAAGTTGGGAAGTGAAACATTTGGATTTGACCGGAAATTAGACAATGAGCCTCGACAGCCAATTTCATATATACTATATCTAGAGTATCGTAGAAAGTGACAGGTTTGTAAAGATCGAGCCAGAAGTTGAAAAGTTGCATAGTATGTAGGGCAAGTATAATGGATAGTATTTAAGATGGCATTGTCCCTTGTTGTTTTTAAAACATGTCGAAATTGTATATATTGTATATAGTAAAATTCAAGACAGACACTTTTTGATAAAAGTACTACCCAACGATTCGTTCTAACTTCTATCAATTGCTCTACATTTAGATTGGTATGATTTTAATATTGGGAACATTGTTTAAATTAATGAATTATAAGGTTATCATTCCAATGAAATTATCTTTCCTAGCTATAGCAGGTTTTGATTTCTTTTCTGGCGTAATTTGAATTGATTGCAAATTTGATACTTCTAGATTTCAAAAATGTTGGTTTTGAGCAATACCGATGAGAAATTATCTTTTTTATGTAATTTAATACTGTCATTACATGATGCCTGGGAATTGACTACTGTGTGGTATACAGCGGGCAGATATAAAAAAAGCATGCCAGGCATGGATCACTGAAATTGTAAATGTAAATTCTTAACGTAGCTCTAAGGACTTCAATTATAAATCCATGTTCATTTCTCAATACATGTATAATAAAACTTGTCGGTATGAATTTCATATACCATATAACCATCAAAAGACCAAAAGAGGGTGAACGTCATTTTACACGATTTGACATTACACGAAAGAAGAAAATCTAACAGAATAGTTGTGCAGTCCCTCTGGAATGATGATATTGTGCACGTCATTTGCTCACAGTTCCAAATATGTATTCCAAGTAGCCTACCTTTCTCGATATACAAATTTAGATGAGATATGAAAGATAAAATACATTGCGATTGATTACAGATCGTCCAAAGGTACATAGACGTCCTTTAAGAAAGGTTACAGCAGAATGCATTGAGTCTGTTGGTAAAGGTAGAATCTTTGGTTAGCTTGCTTGTTAGCTTAACCGTGAAGTCATTATTAGGTTAGGTATACTACCCTCCTTTCGGAGTAGTCTAGTCCTACAGACAGATAGATTGGTTATTTGTCGGACAGGTCTACTCAAAGGAGGGTAGTTTACCTAACCTAATAATGACTTCACGGTTCAGCTAGCAAGCAAGCTAACCAAAGATATTACCTTTACCTACACACTCAATGCATTCTGCTGTAAACAAAAGGAAATAATGGCCTTGATTTAAAAGTCGGTTAGCCCGTTTTGTTTTTTTTTAGAGATTTGTTTCAAAGGGAGGATAAAATACAAGATAGACTGGGCATCATATATTGTAGTATCTCATTCATGCAATGGCTGACAAATACAATTAAATATCCTTCAACTCCTGTACATATAAGGTGATGTGGTATACTTGCCAATGATACAAGTTCAGTTGACAACTGTCGATATATATACATGTTTGTACTTTGAAGTGAAAGTTTGGTTTCTCAACACATGTTAAATATCATGTGTAAACTTAAGAAATTCAGTAATCTGAGCAAAACCTGTTGAAAAAATTAAGGGATAGCCAACATAAGTGTTAGTGATAGGTCAATTGTGATAGCACCACATAGTTATTCAGCTAGACAGATTATAAACACAAATCACTACGTGTATACTTTGTACCATGACTACGCGTTCTATTTTTTCTGCATATGTCTTTAGTACTATTATCCATGTAACGCTCTCAAACGCGTTCATCCTCCCAGACGTGACCATTACCCCAAACGTGTCCAGTACATTTTTTTTGTAATTACACATCCTCCCAAACGTGTTACATTTAGACATGTATAATAATTGTTCGTCCTTAATTTGCCTTTCTGACATTTATTGCATCGATGGAGTGTTTGTCATTCTAATATCGATTAACCATCAACGCAAAATCGTTTAGCTAAAGTCATTAATGTTTTGCACATTTTTACCTTATTATATTTGCATCAAGTATATCAAGATGTCTGGACGTTTCAATGTCCAAGATGTGATACATTTGTCTAGGAAGGAACTTATTGAGTTTTAAAAGTGAACAAACATGCCGTTACATGTATAAAAATAGATTTATTTACTGTCTGTAGTGATGGGAGATAGAACTGTAGTGGATATTTCTTTGAATAACAAAAGACTATTTTTGTACAGTGAGTGAAAAGTAATATTTTATATTAGGTGCAAATCTCATTATATCTAGAGCGTATGTTTATATGTTTGTCAAATATGCCGAATCCAAATAAAGATTTACTTACTTACTTACTTACTTAGCATGTGCAATGTTTCAGATACAATCGGGTTTATTTTTGTCGATCTCGAGACTTCGAGAGAGAGAGAGATCGAGATCGAGAGAGAGAGAGAGAAGAGAGAGAGAGAGAGAGAGAGAGAGAGAGAGAGAGAGAGAGAAGAGAGAGAGAGAGAGAGAGAGAGAGAGAGAGAGAGAGAGAGAGAGAGAGAGAGAGAGAGAGAGATCCAAGTCAGGAATATGACAGTTGTTTGACTCTCCGTTTTGAATTTTCCTTGGAGTTCGGTATTTTTGTTATTTTACTTTTCACTCACTGTACAAGGATAGATAACTCTTAATTGTTAAAATATAAAAAATACAATTTTATATTTGTAATGAATCAAAACACCAAATTGGTATAGTTATAGCATATATGGTTTACATTTTTTTTTTATCAAAGCATCTAAGCTTGACTATTTGTTTATCAATTAAATTTTTAAGGTTCTGCTGGTTCCACGAGTTGATAGCTTTTTTAAAAGTTCATTTTGGGAAGTCTTAGAGATCTTTCTTCATTTGAGTGTTTATGTTATTTTAAGTGTTTGACTTAGATTCCCTTTATGCTTGCATCTTAATATTTTTGCATTCTACATCAATCTTAAGATGTGTTTTATGGTGCTAGCATAAAAGACATAGAGGTAAAATCAATAACAAACCTGAGATCGAATACACTAATAATAAAATAATAATAATAATAATAATAATAATAATAATAATAATAATAATAATAATAATAATAATAATAATAATAATAATAATAATAAAATAATAATAATAATAATAATAATCGATATGATGATACACCAGATAACTGACCTTTAAGTTAGTATAATTTTCGATACATATATTGGTCGCGTAAATTGACACTGTTGAAGTGTTGTTAATGAAGGTTACATTATATGGCCAACACTTGACAATACAATGCACATATATCCGGTACTAGCACCATTAAGTCATGCTAAATTACTGAAATCCTCATAATCCTAGCATTTTAGTTAAATTTTAGACGGTTTTCGTGTAAAACAAAAGTGGCCGCATTCGTGTTCATCCTTAATATTGAAATGTAAGTTGTATTTTATGATAATACATAACATATATATCATTAGTGTGTCTTTCTTTTCTCTTCGTTGTAATCATTGATTTAATTGTACTCAAATAATTGTAATCATTTTGTAATCATTGTACCAAATTTAACTTGTGATTATTCTGCCTGTAATGGGCGTCTTTAATTGACAATAAGATATATTTGATTTGATTATATAAAGGTTGAGGATGAACACGGATGCGGCCACTTTCATTTTTACCAAAAACCATCTTAAAAGTGACATTTTTCGGCGAATTAGGTAGATTTTTCATATTTGAGCTTGAATCGGATCATTTTTAATGACTAAATCTGTTAAAATCATCACATAAACTAATTAATTCAAATAAAATAGACACTTAAGTGTTAAAAAGTGATCAAAATCTGTCGTCAGATGAACCTGAAATTTGAGGCCAAAATCGGTCCTTACCGGACCTACTCCTTTAATTGATATATCTTTGGTGGTAAATGGAGAATTATTTAACTCGAAAATATTGAGGGGAATAGTTGAAGTTTGTCATAATTCCACAAACATGACTGTAATAATGCACGTAAGAAAAAATGAATGATATTTTGCAAATATTGCGTATTACAGCTTAAACCTCTATGATCCATTGAACTGTATATAAAGGTATTATCAGATTATAACATGCCATTTTACATATCAGATGTATTATCAACCCAATGTTCAATATCAACCCAGGCCAAGGGACGAAGGCTCGAGGGCTGATATTGACCGAGAGCTGATTACCTTTTATAAGACGCATAGACAACACCAATCCTATTTGATTCATATTCAAATTGCTGCTCAGTAATAAATTGATATCTTCATAGCATAACTTATGAAGATCAGTCAACTGAATTAGCTAAAATGTTATATTCTTCGGTAATTTGATCTGGTTATATGATATCCATTACACATTTTGAAATGTTTTTTTGCTGAACAAGCTGACAACATACAAATGTCCTTGTTGAATGAGGAAGTTGCTATTATTTTGATTGGATAAGAAATAAAAAAAATATCTATGTTACACAAGTAAATTTATTGATGACGTTCTTAAAATAGTAACATTTCTTGTTAGATGGGAAATTACGAATAACGATGATAAATTAAAAACATTTTTTCAAACTAAAACTGAAATACAACACTATTATGAAGAATGTTTTTTTAAACAAAATAGGGTAAATCTTAAATTGAAATTTATTAGACATAAAAAGCATTGTATCAGTGTTTCATTTATATAATGGTATAGTTTTGTCAGGATGGTATGTACAGTAACAGTTGAATTACTGTAATAGTTTCATTAACTATTGGCAGTTGAATAGAAACCAAATTTGATGAGGTAGAAGTTGAGATGAAAATACTCTTGTTGGCCACCTTTATAGTTTAAGGAACCGATGTTTAAAAATCTTTAAGAAGGAAAAATTGGAAAGAAAGGTTTTGAAAAGTACGCATACACAATCAACTGGCAGCCTTGTTACGAAAATGACCAATATAAGGTCTCACCAAAGGTTTTGAACTCAATTAACCCATTAAACGCACGCATCTTTATGCGCAGGTCCCAAGTCAGGAAACTCGCTACTGGCTGTATTTTATCATATCACAATGCCTTGTCGTTTTTATAATTTAGATCTGATGTCAGGTCTTGGGGAATCTCTGCTTAAATGATTCCAAATGTTTTGTACTGCAAGAGATTTCATTGTAATGACGTTTTCTATTGTTGAAGTTGAAGAAGACCGTCTGTTGACCTCGAGATGACTTAATGTGTCGTTGGGTTGCTTTCTCATTGACGTATACACACCATCCCTATCGTTCATTTTTTACTGGAGTTGTTTTTGAAAATACTAATTCTTTTAGTGATAAGATTGAGGGTATTCAAATATAGGTCTAAACAGTTCATACAGAATTGTACTTGACGTGAGAATTCGTTTCCATTTATAAGAAAAGCACTTTTCAGTATCTGATGTACTTTTAAATTAACCGTTCACTTGACAATTTTATATTTTAATCAATAATAAACTTTTTAGCTAAGCGTCTGTTACACGTTCAATACAAAATGAATATTCAGTTATGATAAAAAAAAAATTAGCTACGGTATCAACAAAATCTGTTGCATACATGTACATGTAACTCAGTATCAGAATATTGATCAGCATCTCTGATGCATGTGAAACGTTTTTAAAACTAACATGGCCATTAATGTATCCTTGCAGAAGATTTTTTCTCTCTTATATTTATCGATAATTAAAAACTTGTTATCTCTCTGAATATATATATAACAAGTGTCCAATGTAACTAAATATACCGTCTAGCAACACACTTTTTTATTTTATATTTCATATTTTTAAGATAATCTATATTTCTAAAAACAGCAATATTATCATAGCAAAGTAAGAAAACCAATAAAGTGCAACTTTGACCCGTCAAATTTCGATTATAAAGATTTAAGCTTTGAAAATGTTTAATTCAAAGTTTTAAATCTGGTTCGATATTGTGTTATGTCTTATCGTTTGTGGTTTGAATTCCATTATTATATTTTATATGTATGTAAAAGTAAAGATAATTAATCAGCTAGTTCATTTATATGATATTTAGTTTAAAGCAACTATATGCACAGGATTTATTTGTTTTCACTCAGTTTTCATTTAGAAGGAAAAAACCGTCATGGTTAGAAAATACAAATAATTACACCATTAATAAAATTGAGAAAGGAAATGGTGAATATGTCAAAGCGACAACCACCCGACCATAGAGCAAACAACAGCCGAAGGCAACCAATGGGTCTTCAATGTAGCGAGAATTCCCGCACCCGTAGGTGTCCTTCAGCTGGCCCCTAAAATATGCATAAAAGTACAGTGATAATGGACGTCATACTAAACTCCGAATTATACACAAGAAACTAAAATTTAAAATCATACAAGACTAACAAAGGCCAGAGGCTCCTGACTTGGGACAGGCGCAAAATTGCGGCGGGGTTAAACATGTTTATGAGATCTCAACCCTCCCCCTATACCTCTAGCCAATGTAGAAAAGTAAAAGAATAACAATACGCACATTAAAATTCAGTTCAAGAGAAGTCCGAGTCTGATGTCAAAAGATGTAACAAAAGAAAATAAATAAAATGACAATAATACATAAATAACAACAGACTACTAGCAGTTAACTGACATGCCAGCTCCAGACCTCAATTAAACTGATTGAAAGATTATGTCTTCATCATATGAATATCAGGTACAATCCCTCCCGTTAGGGGTTTAGTATCATACTATCATAAAATATATGAGAAGAACATAACCCGTGTCATGCCAACAACTGTTTTTTTTAGAAATAAATGTGTTTAGTTCCGATGCAAAGACCCTATCAGTGAATCAATGTTAAAGCCAAAATATGCAATCTTTAATGACCTGACAACAGTATCGTAACTATATCCCCTTTTAATAAGTCTATTTAAAGGTTTTGTTAGTTTCTGAGGAGAATACTGACATTTTTGTGCTTTATAAAGAATATTTCCATAAAATTTTGGATGTGAAATACCTGAACGTATAAGATGTCTGCATGTTGAGTTATATTTACGAATTATTTCCTTATACCGGTGATAAAATTTAGTAAATGTTTTGACCAGTTTGTGATATCGAAAACCCCGGTGTAATAATTTTTCAGTAATACATAAATTTCTCTCGCTAAAATCTAATACATTGTTACATACACGAGTTAAATATATATATATATATTATACAATGTTTACTGTTATCTAATATCATAAACCAGAAGTTTATAACATTAACTAATGAATGAGTATGGTGTCTCTCCTATAATTTTCATTCTGCAAATTATGTAGTATGTGTCCACGGCTTCTGATTCTTTAAACGTCCAAAAATAAAGAGGTGGTTGAATGAACTAGCAACTTTATCCAAAGAGTGGGGACCATATAAAGAATCAATAAAGGAGAAAAATCATTAAACATTCCTTAATTGTCATGGTCGATCATTTTGCCTATGTTGAGGTGCAGATAATTTTGTAGATTTAAAAATTTTCCAAGGAAAACATATCAACTTTAGCCTTGTGCAACTACATTTATTGTTTAATGCAGTTGTACTGTGATGACTTGAATAGAATTCTCTATTACTGAGAACTTTATATAAAAACTGTCTTGAATTCAGTCCAACAATGTCACAGCAGCGATCAATCTTGATAGCCAAAATGACGACTAAATGTCAAAAGACGATGTCAAGGTTGAATAGAGAAAAAAACTAATAAACCACATAAGGAATAATTTACTGATGACAGAATAAAGATCAATATCTATACACATATTGCTCGTAGATCAGAAGTTTAAATTTCAACGTAAGAACACGGAACGTTCTTTTCAAATGGGTACATTATGTAACTAGAACATTTGTAATATTCTATGACTTATTCTTTTCAACACCAAATGATATTGAATACATACATGTATGTAACACCCAGAAAAGTGTTCATCCCTCTAAAACGTGTCCATATTACGTCACTGAACTTCCAAAAATGTTAAGATGCTACAACACCGCGAAACTTGTCCGTTTTAAGGACGCCAAATCATGCCTATATTAAAAATTAACCACCCAAAATGACTGTCTCGGCAATTTGACGAGGTCCCTATTTTTGATTTTCTTCTCGGTAACTCTTGTATTCCCGACGTCGTCATTGTATTTGGAGTAGATGTTACTGTCGTCATAGAGGACATAGAGGACATATAAGCGCTAAAGATTTAAGACGTTTTGGTGTTTTAAAGTTCCGGCGATAATAAGTTTCGAGCACGTTTTGGATAGAAAAAAATCGGACAGGTTGGAGCGAAGTAAATAATCGGACACGTTTGGGAGGATGTGTAATTACAAAAAAATGTACTGGACACGTTTGGGGTATTGGTCACGTCTGGGAGGATGAACGCGTTTGAGAGCGTTACATGGATAATAGTACTAAAGACATATGCAGAAAAAATAGAATGGTTTTTGATTAGATTAAACTAATACTATCATAGTATCTTTGTACTGAGTATTTACAAAGGTCAAGTGTCGTGGCTTCGGACAAATATCTATGATCAGTCCTATAAAGTAACAGCAATTTCAAGAATTGGTGTTATAAAAGTAAAATAAAAATGGCATGAAAAACTCAAAAGCATAACCTCCAAATTCATTTTGAATTACTTAAGAATGTAAATTGATTTCATCTTTCATTTGGTTTTCAAAGGAGTTTCAATATAGGAAATAAAGTCAACAGAAGTAAACCGGTGTTCAAATCTATCTTAAAATATGAAGAATTGCATTAGAAAATAACATATATCCATTGTTTTAACCAGTGATTGCTAGAAAAGAAAATTTCATAATGTGCAAAACGTTATAGATAAACCTTACCCAGTAAATCAGGAATTATTTTAACTTACTTTTTGATAACCAATAGATATATATTAAGGTAAACAATCATAGTAATTCATGCTAATATTTTGTGTAGTAATGGAAAACAAGTAAAATAAAAAAACACCGAACCACGAGGAAAATTCTAAACGTAAAGTCCCTAAGCAAATGGCACAATCAAAAGCTCGAAAACATAAAACGAATGGGTAACAACTGTCATATTTCTGACTTGGTACAGACATTTTCTTATGTAGATAATGGTGGATTAAACCTGGTTTTATAGCTAAAAGTCTACCTCCAAATTCAACTAATATGTTGTCAATATGGTTTAGATAAATGCACCCAGGTTAACATTAAAACTTAAAACTTACTTGTATTAGCAATCTGTTCATTTCCTTGATCTTCCACTTTCATTACGCTTTAATATAATATCAAGTCACAACATGGGTAATGATAAACTTTGAAACCGCAAAAAAATGTGTTTAAATAGAACAGAAACGTATGACAAATCTAAAACTATATTGTTGTGAATGTAAGAAAAAGGCAGATGATACAAAATGGATGTTAAAACACAAAACTAGTATTAAAATGATACCAAATGGATGTTAAGCACAAAATACTATTAAAATACAAGTTATAATTAAATTAAAAAAAAAAAAGTTGAATATGGCTTTTTTTTATGCTTGAATGCTAAGTTCTGATATCAAACACGTGTACATGAACTTTATTTTAAAAATAAAATCCTTTATCTTATCAAAATCTTCAAAAATGTACTATCAAAAAATTGTCTTTCGGTACTCAAATTTGTCGAAAGCTTTTTTTGCGCTTCCAGTCAGGAGCTTCTGGCCTTTGTTAGTCTTGTTTGATTTTTTAATATTAGTTCATTTATACGTTTCGGAGTGTAGTGTGACGTCCATTTAAACTGAACTAATACACATTTTTGTTTAAGGGCCAGCTGAAGCCCGCTTCCGGGTACGGGTTTTTTTCCCGCGTGTTGATGGCGCATAGGTGGCCATTGAGCTGTTTTGTGCTCTTTGGTCAGGTTGTTTTGTAAACAAAAGTTTGAGTATTTATAAAATATAAATAAAGACATCTCTCAACACAATCAACATACTATTAGTTATCACATTAAAGATATGTAGTATTTTTCAGATTACATATTCATTCATTTTGGTAACAGATGTCATACGATGTAAAGTTTACTAAAACATGTACAATTTTGGATGAAAGTTGTCTTCAGAAGTAGGCTTATATCTTGAAGTTATGTATACATGTAAAATTATTGCAAACATCTTTAAAGTGTATCATTTTTTATTTGATATTATACATTTCACTATTGTTCATATTTTACGATTAGATAAATCAAACAATCTCAATACATTATGTCATTTGGTTTATTTGTTAACATATTTGTCTGTTTGTAAAACTACCTAGTATACCACGATGCTGACTGCTAGTTTAAACATATTTTATTGTTCAAAACAAATGGATTAGACACAAGTTTTTCAACTTAGTTCCGTTTTTCAACTTAGTTCCGTCAGATGACTGCTATACCCCTAATATTGACATTTTCACTATTATGTCTGTTTGTTTTGATCACTTCCTCGGTATGTTCTTCTTTTTCAACCGGGACAAAAAATCTCTCTCTCTCTCTCTTCTTTAGTTTTACCTATGATAGCTTGTATTATATTCTACAAACTGTTCGCTTTACATGCATGTCCATTATATTATACTATTTTTGTAATTGAATGTTGTATTATGGAGAAGACTTCATTAGTATGATTTTCTCGTGTGTAATATCCAATTTTCAGTGATTCAGCAAATAACATATGTTTGACTAAACAGGAACAACAACAACAACAAAACACAAAAAGCAAAGTCAAATGGCTTTAATTGCTGTTCCTCATCTCAAAATCACAGTGAGGCTTTAAACAAGGAGCTTATAATCCCACTACACTGCAAGGTTGAGACGGCCACTAGAACCGACTTGTCAGTTTCTTGTTTTTGGCACATAATACGTCCTCTTTTCGTCTATTTTCTTGTTTTGAGCACAGAAGACTCCTTTCTCTGATCCTTGATTTCAAAAGATAAGATGTTCTCTCTTCATTTCTCGTTTCTAACAATTAATATCTTATCTCTATGCTCCTCTCCTTCAGCACAGTAGACTACCTCTCTCTGTTTCATGTTTACTTCATCTCTCTATTCTCTGCTTTCGTAAAGAAGTCTTTTGTAGCAAGTTCTTATTTACATCAAATTCAAGCACAAAAATTATCACCTGATGTTTGATTTTTGGTTCTCTAGGGTATCGCCAACTGAGTTGTCAGGTTTATAACAAATCAGTCTTAAACTCTCCGTTTATACATTCATAAATTATTAAGAAGCTAAAGTTACAATTTCCCTCAAGCAATTTTGACCTAAGAAGTAATTTCCTCTGTTTTAGACCCTATTGGTCATATTGATTGTCAAGTGTTATGGTCTTCTACATCCTTAGCTTTCAAACCTTTGGGTGTTCAAGAGGTTCCTAACGCAGGTTTAGTAAAAAAAACCCAACAAATGTATTTTGAACTATAACAATATAACCTCAGTAAAGTTGTTGCGTTCTGTTCCAAATGTGCATTCAACTATGCAAAACCAAATGTTTTCAACATCTGTTGCAATATTCACAAGTAGATAATCTACACTTACGTCTGTCATATTTATTTGCTAAAGACATTCAAACCGAAAAACATTCTTTTACAATTAAACCAAATTTCAAACGAAGGTAAGTTATAATATTCATTAATTTATAAACAAATTACTTTAAAATATACTAGATGGTGTTCATAATTTGCTTTTCAGTTAATGTTGTTACTATTTTCACTGTAAAAAAAGTTGTCGCTCTAGATATAGAAATATACCATAAGATTGAACAGTAATAAAGATGAAATCATCAATTTGTATGCAAATAATTTAGGATGTTTAAATCGTCTTCAAAATATGGTTATGTATGTTTAAGAACCATTTCTGGTTGCCCCGAGAAACTGTTTCGCTTGAATTTTGGTGTCATACAACAATCAATTTTCGATTGCGGCGTAAAATGTCGCTCGTATGACGTCAAAGTTTTATGGGAACTTTTGTGATGTCCAGTAATGGCGGACCAATAGCGATAAGGTGTATGAATGCGATAAGCAGAATAAAAAGAACTTATCTACTACACATTTTCATTTTGTTTTCACAAATATACATGTACTCAATAGAAATAAAAAGATGTGGCATGAGTGCCAATGAAACAACTCTCCATCCAAGTCACAGTGTGTAAAAATAAAACAAATATACTAGTATGTCAAAATATGGCATTCAACAAGGATCGAGTCTTGGCTCACACCGAACAGCAATTTATATAGGGCACCAAAATGACTAGTGTTAAAGAATTCAAACTTAAGCTTACCTTTTAAGTCTTGCATTAATTGTTGTAATATGAGCACAAAGAAGATCGCGATTACCGTAGACTAGGCTTTATTTGGTAAACGAGCAAAGTTTCCATTTGTTTCCACAAAGTAGACTCATGCCTACCATAGACTTGACCTGATCTTATAATATAGATGCAACATTTTGTGCCAGATCCATTGAAGATTTTTATAAGACATAAAAACTTTTAACTTTAAAAATTACATTATCGAAAGACTATCCATTTGAATATAAAGTTATGTTTTTTTCTCCGTTATTTGGAGCATTGAGGTATATCGTCGGTTTTAAGGGAATTTTACTTCATAAACTTCAGAAAAGTTTGGAGCTTACCATATTTTAAAGACACCAGTATATAAATAAAGACAATGTGATGTCTTTTCGAAAGTTTTTGTTTGCTCTTGTCATTTCGTTGCTGCCTCATAACTTGCATGTTCGTTAATGATAATGTAAATCGATAGAATGTTACTCTTAAAAGCACAGTATTTTATCATAATCTTAGTCTGATGTTTTGATATTCCATATATTTGGTCTCCAAGTCCCTCTGGATGTTAATTATACAAACACGTGTTTATACATGCATGTTGGTCTTCATTTATTAGCTCCCACAACTGTATGGTTTCTTTTGTAGTGTATCGTTTCATTGACATTTTGAAAATTATAAATTCTTTGACACTTTATAAATAACTATTTATTTTATTTTTTCACTTTAGATGTCATCATGTAGCATGTGTTACCTTGTCATATATCTAGTTGTTCTCTTTATTAACACTGGACATGGGGCATGTCACCACGATCAGCGAGAGGACGTGTTCTGTGCCGAAAGCAACCAAAACTGCACTATCAGTTTAGACCAAATGAATGTCGAATGGGGAAATTGTTTAAGTATTGCTATCGTCCAGGATTGTATCGATGCACCACTATGTCAGGGTATCATGCCGTGTATACTTAACCTTACAGCATTTGTAGCCCAGTTGGATGCATAGGATACATTTGTAAACCAATAACATGCATTATTATTTGTTAAATCTAAAATAAACAAGTTTAAGATATTTTCATCCAATTTGTCATTTTATTTTCACTGTATGATCTAGAACTTTATTAGGAAAAACATGAATTTCATGATATTTGACACGTCCTATACTAAAAATATGATGACTAATACAAGGTGCACAGGTGAATGCACTCTGTCGAAAGTTTGCTCCTAATATAAATCATTCATTGGCCTTAAATGGCATTTGTTACTCCTTTTTATATCTTTTGCAAAATTTAAAGAAGCTGTTAATAACAAAAGTGACATGTGATAGTCATATCGTACTATATTCATTTCGTACAATAACAAAAACCATTTTGATATAAGATTATTAATGTATACCATTTCGTACGATGTGGAAGATTATAATGTTTACTATTTCGTACTATTGCACGCCATGCAATTTTGTTTATATCCTTAATTCAGTACTGAAGGTCATTCTTCCTTTGTTTAATTGTCTACCATTTGATAGAATGTGCATGCAGCAAATATTTTGATTGGAGTAAAGAAAGTACTGGAATTTAATAAAAAAAATTTTTTATATGCATGTATCACTGCATATCTGTGCCATGCTGTTGTGACCTGTAGGTGGCACGGTAGTATTTGCATTCCAGAATTTAGGTTGCTCTTTTGTGTACCCTAATTAGGTAAATGTATCTAAACAGTGTGATTGGACAAAAAATACAGTATCAACTGAACATACTTTCCCAAACTGAGGGATGAATCAGGTGTAGAAAAATATGAAATAATTTTACATACAGATGAAAATGAATTTTTGAGAATTTTTTTAAATTTTGTATTCACTGCACCATAAAAGACCTAAAATTACTAGTGGCCTTAGGTTTCTAAAAATAGCAAAAAAAGTAAACGGTCATGATATATATTCAAATTCATTTCTGAATAGTAAAATGAAAGTACTTCAGTTAAGTGTGAATGTAGATTTTTTTTGCAGTGTTAGAAAGTGGTGAAAATTCTAAAAAGGCTATCATTATCCCTATGGGCCAGGAAATACTACCGTGCCACCATTATCAACTATTGTGTTTTCGACCGTCTTACGTTTTCGACCTAATTCTACTTTCACTTTCTGTATGCTGCGCATGCCCGCATGACGTCATATTCGGCTGCTATACTTAGTAACAGTAGCAAATGATACCACGTGTTGTGAAGATTTTTCAAATAAAGTTATTATAATCAATTATTTCGATTTTTTTATTTGATATCACATTTTTGTACCCTTTCGCTAATACAAGTTTTACCTTCCAAAAGAATCGGTCTAAAATAAGCTAATTTTCTAAACTTATGGCAGAGGACTTTTTGCATGCAAAGTTAACACATGACTGTCAGTTGGTTAGTTGTTATACTTAAAGTTAATTTGAATACGGAAATATGCATGCTCCTTACAGCTTTTTACCGAAAAATAAAATATCAGTTAATTTTTATTTACAGAAAAAACAGTCTGTCAGTGGAAATTACAGACAATACTTACCAACCTCACTGCACAATACATTAAACAAAGTATTTAACAAAAACATGAATGAATACAAGACCATGCAAGGTTTCCAAAGTACCTCATTCTGAAATGTGTACAACTTGTCCAAAAAAGACATCACAATAATATGTTATATCATATAGTTGTATATTTAACCATTTTAATTCATTAAGTCATAAGTTTGATCGCCTCTAACACTTTGGTATCAAGTTTATAACAAATTCCAGATTTGTACGACATGTCGGTTCGACTTTTGACTCTTTTTTTTTAGGTAGGTTGAAAACACAAGATGCTTGTTTTTGTCAACAAAGGTGCCATCGATCTAATGAACTCAAAAAAAATAAAAATAAAATAAAGATCGAAATATATTTCCTATACAATTATTTTATGCACAAGTATACTAGTCACTCTCAAAATATTAGGAATGTCTATCTTCAAACATAAAAAAGGGAAAATCGGAAAAATATGCTAGTAGGTCGAAAATACAATACATGAGGATATACCCTAATTTTTGTGATAAGATTTATTGGTTGTAATTACTGTCCAATGGTGTATACTTCACATGTTCTTTTATTCATTTATTTCATGAATATCAATTAAAAAGAATCAAACAGATAACACCCACCATTTTTTGTCTTAAAATGCCCTGTACCAAGTCAGGAAAATGGCCATGGTTATATTATTGTTCGTTTCTGTTTATTTTTACATTTTAATGTTGTGTTTCTGTTGTGTCGTAGTTCTCTTATATTTGATTCTTTGCCCTAAGTTTTAGTTTGTAACCCGGACTTGTTTTTTCTCTATCGATTTATGAATTTCGAACAGAGGTTTACTACTGCTGCCTTTATTTATCTTACTATTTAATATTTGTTGAATTTACCTATTGAACGAAAAAAGCAAAATCACAAAAATACTGAACTCCGACGAAAATCCCTACTCTCTCTCATATTTGTCATTGGGTGTGTGGTATTTTGTCATAGGGTGCTAGGGTTTAGATGTGTTTAATTTCCAGAGTCAATTAAAACAAATTACCATGTTGGCCAATAGATCTGGATCTGTTATGTCTAGTTTACAGACAAAAGACTGAAACATACATTTCGGACTGGTGTTAGTATTGCAAAGTGCCGTATCTGTTATAGCAGAACAATCCGTCCATTGCTGATTTCTAGTTTCCAAAAGTGGGTTACAATCTCCGTCAGATAAACAGATATGACGATGATGACACTTTGGTCGTCTATAATTATAGGTTTCTGTTAGGTGAAACAATGCTGTAATAAAAAGTAAACTGCCTAAATAATTCCAATTAAAACTATTCACAGGAGAAACTCCATGTACACCTTCTACTGATAAATATCATATAAACCAACAAGGGGGGGGGGGGGGGGGTGTCCAACATGTTCACGAGGTATTTTGTTTTGTTAAAGATTTTTGTGTCGTTTAAATTATAGATGCAATAGATAGACATGGTTTATGAGTCGTTGATGGTTAATGCTAGATCTCAATAATTGAGAAGGGAGATATTTTAGAAACTTAACCTTATTTCATAAAGCATGATATCAAAATAATTTTTATGACATCTTGCTGAAAATATATTCAAACAGCAGATTTGCCATTTATAATCAAACAGATCAGGTTTTGCCTATTAAACTGGAACAGACAAAAAGTAACAGCGATTCATATTGCTATACAAAGGCAGTCATAAGTATCAGTTAGGGAAGCGCATAAGATTTCATTAAAAATTCATTTAAATTAAAGAAATATCTCATGAAAATGTTTATTTTTTAATAAGAAGAGAAAATATAAAATAACTATGTATTGCTTCTGTGTAATTAAAATGTAGGTCTACTCATATTTTCGTGGCTAACGCAACTCAGTTAGGAAAAGATTATACGTCATAAATACATACATATAGAAGTCGCTCCTCAATATCCTACTACCTGTCGATACATTTATTTTTGGCATTGCACAAGTCATGTCTTCTCTGACTTTTCATGACGTTAAAAAACTAAATCCATGGGATGTTTTTTAGTTGAATTTTAGTCTCTAATGCATGATTTT